>BEHA01050369.1:268548-342305 GCA_002897215.1 Eschscholzia californica subsp. californica | reverse complement strand
ACGGTCGTGGGTGAGTCCGAATGATGGACATCGAATAATGGAGAGTTGAGTGGTGGAGAAGATGGAGTGTATTCGGATGAAGCTTCAATTGGTTCGGCCATGAAGAAAACCGAGAGAAATGCTAACCAAAAAATCGAGAGGAATGTTTAATCGAAAAAAAAAATTGAAAAACAAAGAACTAAAAGATAAACAAGGCTCTTATACCATGTGAAGAGTATGAACTCTTACTGATATTGAGACCTAAACTACTTAGCTAAATAGAAGAAAACTATGAATGTAAATAAAGCTAAGAGAAACTATATGAGAACTTGTTCTCTGTTGTGTATTTTCCATTAAGTGTAATGGGGTATATATAGGTACATATTAGGGTTTAACAACTAAAGAGATATACATGAAGAAGAAGATACATATAATCCTAACTAATTGGTTAATTCAAATAAAGATCTTCATGATCTTCTTGGCGGGAAAGTGGAGGAGATGTGGGTCTCGGCTGTGTGTGGGTTGTCTCGGGTCTTCATGGGTCTCGGGTCTTCATGGTCCGACGTGCATGGCCCTTCCAACGTGCATGGCCCTTAATACAACTATAGAGACTACTTACGTAAGAAACGTCTTATATTTAAGACGTCCAAGAAAATACAACAGGCTTATTTCCTTTATTATTCACCACCACGACCAAGAAAAAACTAGCGTCCGGCTTTATCACCATTGTCACTTCGTATCCCCATGATGATCTGTCAGATGATAAGTAATCAAAAATAGCAATTAGCAGCAACTAACAAAATAAGCATTGAACCGCACTGAATTTGTTTTTTGTTTCCCATTGAAAAATTATCCTCCTCCTAGTATGCTTGGTTGAAATCACTTACCAAAATAATAGTAATGATTAACATAGAAAGAAAATTTAGCTGTCTTGGTGATATCATAATGATCTAATGTTAATTTTCATATTCGATATTCAACACGTTTGAACACGCTTATAATGTGGAGCAATGTAAACACACACACACATACATACATACAACAAGGAGTAGCATTAACCAAGATGGACAAAACAAAAGTAATCGGTATCCAAGTGGTGCAGTGAAACATCTTAAAGTACAATGCCAATTAGATCCGAGAAACTAGCCTCAAGTCTGCCCCTTCAGATCCTTCAACAAGCATTTCACCTTCCTTCCTACCCATTAGGGAAGCTTCCCTAGGAGTTGCACTTCTTTTGGGTCGATTTGGGACGTTTTTTGAACTTTCTGCCATTAGTCGCTCAAATAGTTTTGACCTAGTTTACCAATTTAATGCATTCCCTGAAGTTTCTTCTATAGTTAAAAGAAATAATCCAAGGACCCATTTTAGTAGCACCTCAACTAAGACATGAATCATGTAGGCCAAATGTGATAAACTAAAGGTTATCCAACATATATAAATTCAAGATGTTACAAAATACCAAGAACTATGGAACTTAAGTACCTTTACCATGTTTTGAGGAATCCCTTCAACGCCCTCAGCTCAAATTAGTATTTTCATGGAGAAAGTACTAATTTCCAACTTCTTGTTTTGAGGCGTTTGAATCAAAACTTGAAGCAAGAAGAAGCCGATTCAATGACTCCCTTTAACAACAAGGGAGATGCTAGAGTCTTAGAGGATGACATAATGACGTCAATTCACTAAAAGACAAGGTTTTTGAAAGTTTACTACGGTGGGGACCGTTTTTGTTTCAAAATGAGGAAACATGCGATCCTCTAAGTACCAAATTCTAAGTCACTCTATCATTTCCCTAACGACAATAAGCACTCAATCAAGCAGACGGGAATCTACCCGCCCTCTACACCCATTTTCTCAACGCCGGACTATTCTCATAATCTTTGTTTTTCTAGTCCACTCTCTTTCTGAAAGACTTTTTCACTTTGACACCTATTTAGGTCTGAGATAAAGCCGCTCTTCTTTTTCTAATATTTTCAGTTGTCATTTTCTTTGGTCCATATTAGTTCAACATGGTTTCGGGCTATATACTCTAAGAAAAAAAAAAACAATGGTGAAGTTTTGGTGGCAAGGGTTACATAGTGTTAGACTGTTAGTCAATTTTATATGGTGAGTTTTCAATATGGATTTTGACTAGGGTTGGAGATAACAAAAAAGAAGATTATTTAGAGTTGCCATTGACACTGCAGATTCCATGACTATAGGAAAAAATGATATATGACCCTCCTCGGAAACTCTCTTGTACTGTCCCTTCTCTAGGGTGGCGAATACTGAGACAATGTGAAAAGACTATATACGATGAGAACCACATGAGATCACTGAAACAAATGGATTAAAAGTTATGAAGTGAAGTTCATTTGTAATAGCTCGAGTTGTTTAGTTTCTTCTTCCCGTGATGGGGCCTTAAACCCATTGACAAATGCAAAAAAAAAAACATACTGGAATAAACTAATTTTTAATTCGAAATTAGACATGTTGGCTAGCTTTCAAATTGTGATCTCAATTACTTAGAGTTGGGAGTATGTCTTGCCTTAATACGCTCTACTGTTTAGGTATTCAACAAGCATAAGAGAGTGAAAAACACTATTGAAAAATATAACATATTGTCTCACATAATACAAACCAAACAAGAAAAATGGTATTAGTAATCCCTACTTTTCTTTATAAAGAAGTGCAGTGAGAAGAACAAAAACCTAAAAAGATAAAACAAGTATGTAAGACGGCTGGAATAAAAGAAATTCCTTCTTTTTCATTAAGCAAATAAATCCAAAGTAACTAAATTAACCCTTCAAAGCGAAACAAAGCGAAACAAAACAAAACAAAACAAAACAAAACAACAAAAACGGAAATAAAAAAGTAGTCAGAACAAAGCTAAAAAGATCCTGCCCTAGTTTCTCCTCATCAAGAACTTGTCTCTACGTTAAATAAGTTTGCGGCGGAAATGATATTCAATTCAATACTTAATCAGAAAATGATCCTTTGCCTGATCTATATCCCAACAAAATCTCGTTTGCAGTATTTAGATGGGTAAGATTCAAAGAGAAAGTACTTTCACTGTTTCTCTATAAATCCTGCCCGTCTATCTACATTCTACAACGATCAAGATTCCACTATGAAATGTGTCGGACAAAGTGTCAACGTTGTACTTGATTAGTCTTCCTTGGTTGCCATTTCGTACTTGCAAAGAGGGCAAACATTACTGGTCTCCAACCATTTAGTAAGGCACTCACGATGGAAGACATGAGAACATGGCATATGTAAAATTTCCACTCCAACGATATAATCTTCCAAGCAAATAGTACACTCTTCGGAAGAGATTGACTCGTCAAACTTTTCCATCTTTAAAGCCTTGACAGATGACGGATCTGCAGGCACGGTTTTCGGAACATTGCTCTCATCGTCATTGTCATTATCAGAATCACTATCATCTGTATCACTATAAAGACCTGCATAGAGCATTTCTTCGAAAATATTGTCATCAAATAATGTGTTTAATGTGACACTTAACTGGATAACGACAGGAATTACCATACGCCCAGTATTTGCAGCGGCGGTCCTGGAGAAAAATTCTTCAAGCCATGGAAGCAAATGTTGTTGAATCTCCAAAGGTACGCCCATTGATACGAGCATGGTAGTTATGTTCCAATTTGAAGTTGCTTGAGTTGTTAATGCATTCACCTTTATAAGAAACACTTTAGTGATTGATGGTAATTCGAACACAGATACGACTGTTGGTGGTGCATTTTCTTCTGTCATAACAGTTTGTTCTTTGAATTCGACACGAAGTGTGACATAGAATACAGGGTAACTGTTATGATCAAAAAAGTAGAAAGCTGGATCAATGATATCAAGAGATTGCCATGCCTTAAGCATAAGAAATGCTTCTTCATTCTGATCAGCCATTAAGAGAGACAAAGATGTGGAGAAAGACAGAGAATGGGGGAAGACAAGAAGATGAAAGAAGAAGAAGAATATTTGAGTTTGTTGATGGTTAAAAGATAGGAATGGGATGAATATATAAGAAATTTTAGGGTTCTTTGTGCAACCATTCTGCATCCATTGGTCAAAAAACTTTTGTATTACAAGTAAATAATTCAATTTAGTTCTATACATCCTCAGGCAATGATTTTTGAGATATCTTTATATATGAATACCCATTAATATTTTTAACATTTTCTCAAAATTTGGGTTGAAAATGGATTCCTGATTCATTTTCATGCTATATACACAAATTGTCTATCTATCACATAAGGAGTTTGCCACCTTTGGTGTAGAGAGTAATGATTCTGCATCCATATTATATGAGGTAATGAATCCCCATTCGTCACGTCTAAAACACGGATTGTTCAACTCTAGGAAAGAAAGTAATACTGATATTCTTTTACAAATATTAGGTTATTATTACAGATTTCTAATGATAAGATGATTTCACATCCACAACTTTATCACGACTCTTTTAATGAAGAAAAGCTTGTTATATGAATTTAATAAATAAGTTTCCAACTTTTGATAAGGAATAATAATATTTTGATTGGGAGAGAAATAAATTCATGATTTTCCAAATTATAAAAAATTGACTAGTGAGGGAAAAGTATTTAGTGAGAATTTACGATGCACAAATGAATCGTATTCATAGAGAATAATAATATTTAGTGAGAATTTACGATGCTCACTATAACCACTACCAGTTCATATAACCATGATGCCATGTAAATATGTAGTACAAAAACAAAAATAAATCGCAGATATATATTTATATATATATAACAAATTTTGTCCATTTGAAGGGGTCGATCAAGTATGTTACCGAAACTATTAATGTACTTGAGAGAGAAGAAATGGTTTAGATGTATTCTTGACTTCCTCATTCACAAGCATTCTAACCAGAAACGCATGCATAAGGTCATAGAACCATCAGTGATTCTCCTTCGATGTAGTACAGTAACTTCAATGAAAAAAAAAAACAGCGTTTTGTATGATATTTAGTTAATTTGACAAACCTATATACATCATCTCTAGAGTACTATTTACGCAACAAAACAAATACTGAAAAACAGCGTTTTGTATGATAGTTAGATGATAACTAATCTAAAGTAGCAGTTAGCAACAATTAACAAAATAAGCATTGAACCCCACTGGATTTGTTTTTCGTTTCCCTTTGAAAAATAAACCTCCTATTATTCTTGGTTTAAATCACTTGCCAAATTAGTAGTAATGATAAACATAGAAAGAAAATTTAGCTGTCTTGGTGATATCAGTATGATCTAATGTTAATTTTCATATTTGATATTCAACACGTTTGCATAGGCGGGAGTCAGAAATTAACTAAGGGACGGGCTGAAACTAGAACAAATAAAGAAAAAAACTCAATTATCAAGCGGCATAAATTCTTTTCTCTTGTATATCTAATAAATTTTACTTTGTTACCTAAAAATGTAGGAACCTATTCTAACGAATCAAACTATTTTAATAATAAATACTACTTCTGCTCATATAATATACAAGTTATACCATGAAAAAGTTCTTCTAATAACCACCTAGTACTCAAAACATAGGAGCTATATATCCTTTGTTGGTTTTCGATTTGTTCTAATACTTGTGGATGATTATTCGAGATTCACTTGGTTGTATTTCTTAAAGCAAAAATCAGAAGTTGAGTTTCATTTTAGAAATTTTAAGTTAATGGTTGAAAAACAGTTTTCCAAACCCATCAAAATGTTTCAAACCGATGGAGGTGGTGAGTTTATTAGCACATCTTTCTCGAATTTTCTTCATCAAAATGGTATAATCCATCGAAAATCTTGTCCCCATACCCCCCAACAGAATGGGGTGGCCGAGAGAAAGATTAGACATCTGGTTGAGACATCTCTTTGTCTTCTTCATCAGGCCTCTGTTCCTGCTTCTTATTGGCCTGATGTCTTCTCTACTGCCATCTATACCATAAATCGTCTTCCTTCTCAAATTTTGGGCAACCTTTCTCCTTATCAACTGCTCACAGGAAAATCACCAGACTATTCTCTTCTTAGAGTATTCGGTTGTCGTTGTTATCCCTTGCTCACTCCTTACAGATCCAATAAACTTGATTCTAAGACCAAATCATGTATCTTCATTGGCTATAGTCCGGATCATAAAGGCTACCGCTGCTTAGATGAATCCTCAAATCGAGTTTATATTTCTCGCAGTGTCATTTTTGACGAATCAATTTTTCATTTCTCCCTTCCAAATCCGAAATCCCCAAATTCGTCTTCACCTTCTTCGTCCATTCTAACCCTAAATTGGACCGTTAATTCAAATCCTACAACGGCTCCTTGTACAGTCAATCCTTCTAATCCTGACCGCTCATTTCCGTTATCTACTAATCGGCCAACATCTGTCCCTTTGGACCAACGACAAACTGATCTCACCCTTCCATCCTCTCGTTCTCATCCTTCTAATCCTGTTCGTTCATCTTCCCAAAACCTTGATGTCCAACGGTCTTCTAATCCTAACCGTTCATCCTATCTCTCCTTTGCCCACAATACACCTGTCCCTGTGGTCCAACGGGTGTCATCTCCTGTCTCCCACACCTCTGATTCTCTCTCTCCTCCCAGCCCTAATTCTACAGAACCTGCAACCATCGTACCAACTCCTTCTCTCTCTACTGTTCTTCCTTTACCACTACCTTCCACAACCTCCGACAACTCTGTTCCTACTTCACTCTCTTCCCACCCGATGATAACTCGCAGTAAAGATGGTTACACGTATACATCTTCACCAATTATCTATTGCGACAACATAAGTACAACTTACTTGGCGGTCAACCCTATAATGCACTCGGAGACACGTCATTCGGCAATTGATTTTCATTTCGTTCGCGAAAAAGTCACCAAAGGAAATCTACGTGTTCATTATCTTCCAAGCGAATCACAATTAGCCGACCTTTTTACAAAGGGCTTAACAACTACAAGGTTCCAAGATTTATGTGTCAAGCTCTCCCTTGGTAAACGCGGTTCGGCTTGAGGGGGGGTGTCAATATGAATTTGTATTTAGTTGTAATTCTCTTTATTCATTATGTCTATTATTGTAATTTGTACAATGAGAGCTTTCTATAAATGAAATTGAGTCTGCCCTAATGAGGGCATCTTGGCCTCTCACAATTTACAATTACAATATATATATGAGATTTGTAGCTATGATTATTAAGAATTGTAATATAGAATGAAAGAAAAAAATTGAAGATATTTGTGATTAGGAAAATACGAATGAAACAGATTTTTCCTACCGAATTTTCTTCGTACAAAAGGTCATGCCTAACTAAACACTACCTTAGCTCAAAATTTAATTGCAAAAAGATTAGACAAGTGGGTCTCAAACTCTTGACGAATTAGTTCCAAGTTTTATTCTTCCCAACTCTTCCCACTTGGCTACAGCTCCTCCTATGAAAGAAAGCACCACTTCTCCTTATCATCTATCCAACCACCCGGGCTGCAGTCCGGCGGAGCCACAGTTTAATCAGGACAATATCGACTCATGCTCGTCAACATATTTACACCTCGAGCATCCAAGAACGAATTATGTCATTTCTGGATCAAGATAGTTTCTTTTGATTTTGCTCAGTTTTGATTCTGAGAATTTTATCTAAGAACAGTCTTGTACTATCCAGCGTTGCTTTTCCATCGTATATTTAAAACTGCTTAGATTTCTTCACTTGGACCCTTCGTTCTTTTTCTATGCCAAATATGGTATTTGACTCGAGGTCTTAATTGACTGAATTTTGAACTTTAAAATGTTTGTCTTTGTTTGAATTTTGATATCTCATTAGTTTGCCACTGTAAACTTGTGTAAACTCAATTTACTAAACGAAAATTCAAACTGAGTTTGTGAAAGAAAAGAGAATTGTATTGAATTGACTTGATGTTTCTAGCAATTACATAATATCTTTATAAAGAGTTTTACAAGAGAGAAGTTTTAACATTTGTACTATGTGGGACTATATAACTATTATAATATTCTCCCTCAAACGAATGACTTTTGCTAGTGAAAATTCATGAGTTTGCTATAAAAAAAATAGTAGATTTTGACTTGTAATTGATATGGAGACATCATTGTGAGGTTGCTCGTGTATTTGTATCTTGTATTTTGTTGTTGTTGTTTATTTTTTTTCTCTATTGAAGAGAAGTTTGACAATTATCAACCATTGCCTGGTTTCGACAATTACTAACCATTGTCCGGTTTTGTTTGGAGTTCTTCCTCACTTGGTTTTTAAAAGCCCTCACACATGATGCATACTCCAACATCATCAATGTAATAAATTTCAAGCCCTTGATCTTATTGATTTTATCCTTTTTGAAACACTAGCAATCACCATTTCTTGTTTTTTCTTCATCTGCTTCTCATACCCCTTCTCGTATCTCCTCTTCATTTGATCTTATTGAAAACTAACGGAACAATGTAACTTACTAACAAAACAAAGGTTTGGGATTTCTCAACTTAGATATAAGAAGTACGAGCAAATCACATACACCATTATACTTTCAACAATATTCCGTATTTCATAACTCCAATCGAAAATCAAGTAAAGAACGGACTTGCTTGCCATGAACGAACCCATGAACATGTTTACAAAACATCAAAAGAAACCCTCTTTGAGATGAAACATCATTTCTTTCACGCATTCTGTCGAACAATTGTTGTGCATCATTTAGTCAATCAAATTTTTGTAAAACATTAAGTCTAGTTGCAAGATAAAATATGAGGTAACTAGTTTTAACCATAAGCTCATGAACTCTTTCCCCCTCTCTAATAGCTTTCAAAAATCTCTTTTGACATCTCAAATAGAGCTTCATTTAATTGACAATTGATGAACATAAGTTTCATGTTTGAATTTGGTCGGACATTGAAGGTTGTTTCGAGAGAATATTGGGTCGTAGAGAATTTGAGGCATTTGAAATGCTTGAGATCATTTAAGAGTTGATCTCTTGATTTCGTCAAAATAATTACTCTTGTTAACCTTCATCATCAATATTGTAAATGTAAACTCAGTTTACAAAAAAAGTATTACAAACTCAGTTTGTAGAAGAAAAAAGGGTAAAAGAAAATGCCATTTTTCTAAGTTTTTTGTTTTTGAAAAAAATGAAGATGTCCTTCGATCAAGATGATAATGCACTCAATTTGTCGTATAAGACAAATGATGAAGATGATCATCAAGTTTGTCGTTTAGGGATCGTAATGTTTAGCTATAAACTAACTACAGTTGACGAATCACTCGGATGATTCGCGACTAACTGTTGACCAGATCCTACAACGGGTAACACGAAAGAGTGTCGACTCAATAAAAAAATATGACTAGAGGGAACATGGTTAAAAGGCTTGGATTATGATCTGGCTCATAAAAGTGCCTAAAATGGTCTTGAAAAAGACCGGACCAAGATAGCAAATGATGGGCAAACGTGGCAAAAGGTTGCCTGGCCAGCCAGACCAAAGTGACCCAGATGGGAACTCTACTCAGATTGGGACTTTGAGTCTTTTTGTATTTGTGGTCCTTACGGAACCTTAATTTGATTAGGATTCTAACTCTAGGACTCTCAATATAAGGACCTCATTAGAACAGAAACAAGTGTGCAGTTTTCCCAAGTAAATTTGTAACTCTGTCACATTAAGTAGAAGACAGAAATAGAGAAAAAGTTCACAGCTATCTATTTAGTCTAAACGAGAAAAAGTTCTCCATTAAACAGAGAAAAAGTTCACATTAAACAGCTATTTGTGGTGGTTGGTGGTACAATAGTGTGTTGGAAGTTTAGTTGTGGCGGTTGAGCAAAAATATACAAAGAAAAGTTTTTGGTAAAGTAAATTCGTGCATATGTTGAAGAAAAGTTGCTTAACTTTAAAGTTAAAAGCTAAAAATATGAACTTTAAAAGAAAGCCAAATTTTAACTTAAGTGAAGTCGGAAATTTTCACGTTTCCAAACTAACTTTTTTACTTTTCTACTTAAATAAGCAAAAAAAATAACTTATTTTAGTGTTGGCAAATGACACCTTAATAAGACAACACACCATAACAGTTTTGTAATTAAGAAAATCAATTGTGACTCGTTTTAAACCATGTGCAAGGAGTACAACTGTATTTTCTCTTATATGAGTAGTACCTTTTAGCCTTTCTTTGATCTTAGAAGATCAACGGCTAATGAGCTCAATCTCATAATTGTTGATATGAGCTTGAGCTCATTGAATCACCACTCTTTTTTGACAACATTAGCTGAGGTAGCTATTTGACGGCCAAAACTATTTACAGAGCTACTTTGGCTCTTTAGAAAGCTCAAAAGTTGAAATCTTTTCACTATCTCTGTAAATAAGACTTTGCTATTTACAGAGCACATAGGGACTAAAATCAAATTTTGATAAGGATGAAACTGAAAAAAAAAAGTATTGATTGTAGAGTAGAAGATATTTTATCTCCTTCATTCTAAATTCAACCACCAACACCTTCCACCACCACAACTATGAACAATCAAGTCACAATCACCTACCAGAAACACTAGTAATGGAAGAACTCAAGTACAACTCTCCATTGGGCTCATATGACAACATTCTAAGTGAAGACATAACTTTAAAGGTAAGATAAACTAATTTGTGGTGATTATTCCCAAAAAATTTAGATTTCTAAGTCAACATCTTTTTCTAACTTTTATGAACGACTCAAATTTTCGGTGAAATAATGCTTAGAACGATGAACATTTTTGGTGAAAAACAACGAAAACTATAAGAAAAATATGGCAACAAAAAAAAAAAGATGGATTTTGAATCAAAAATTTTCGGCCAGAAACAACAAAAAATATGGCAACAAAATCTCATCTCCTTCTATGACAAGATTTTTTTTGAAAACTACCTAAAGAGCTAAAGAGAAATCTACTTCAATGAGTGTATATGATTCAAGATAAATCTATAACAAGATTTCTTTGAAAACTACCTAAAGAAGCCTTGAAACCTAACACATCAAGGTAAAAGTTGAAGAATGGCTTTAAGAATTTTTTGAGAGAAGAGATTAAGGGTTCTAGATAGAGGGAAGTACCTATCTGCAAAATAAGAGTCTAATTCAAAATACCTAATAAGTTGTGATAAAGTTAAACTCTCTGCAAATACCAAAAAGTGTATCTACAAATAACCAACTATCTAAATAGCTCTTAGTAGCTCTGTAAGTAGCAACCACCTTATTTGACCAATAGGTGTTTCTGAAGGGATTTAAACCCTTATACTAGTGTTTATAGGGGATAACGACATCTAATGTCTAACACTAGTATCCCCAGGATCACATGCAAAACTAGTAATTAAACTAATGGAGATAATAGATTACCTTAATCGTTTTTCCCTCGAACTAGTTGAATTGATTAAAGAAGACCTAGAACTTCAAGTGTAGCTCCTCTACTTGGGACACGAGAAATCAATTTGATCTCCCACCTTGTTGTATAGCTAGCACACCAATGGTGGTTGGAAGAAGAACTCCTTTCTTCTTGACTAGATAGATAGTTAATGGGAATTAGCTCACTTTATCTTCTCTACTTGATGTGGTAGAGTAAGAAAGCTTAGAGAGAAATTCCACACCTTATTCTCTGTCCTAAAAGTGTTTATATAGAATCCTAATGAGAATCCACCTCCTTTTAGGTTTCCTAAAACACCCTTTAGAATAAGATTTAGGAAAATAGTCGAAAATAGCAACTATTGGTATTTTCTCAATTCCCTAAGGAGATGACGTCCAAACCCAGCCAAAATTGGCAGATTTAATGTTCATAACATAAGGAAACGTCCCTCCAAACCCAATCCGAGCCCTAGAAGTGCCCGAATCGGCTAAGGCCCAAAAACCCTGTTTTTGGCCTTTTTGTACTATCTTTGCCTAATTCCTTTTTAGGCCTATGAGATATGTTTATGGGACACTCCCATGATTATATCTCACTCCCACTAGTCATATCCTTGATCAATTTGTCACTCTTATGTGTAACCCGTTGTAGGATCCGATCGAAGTTAGCCGCGAATTACTTCGTAATTCGACGATCGTAGTTGGTCTCTAGCTACAACTCTACGATCCCTAAATCAATCGGACTTGATGATCTTCCACATCAATTGTCCTATCCGAAAAATTGTTCGCATTGTCACCTTGGTCGAAGGACATCTCCTTCAACTCCTTCAGACTCCCACTTGGACTTAGAACAAGTGCAATGCCTCGATTCCCGTGTCAATTTAGTATCCCATCTGATACGTCACGTCATTCAGACTTTCTTGATATCCGAGTACAACTGTAAAAGACAAACGATTAACTTTTAATCCGTTTGAGCGCGGCCACGCATCTTCAGTTGCTGCTCATCAAGTGGCCTTGAGACACTTTGTACCTAATGTGATTTAGGATGACACAATCCATTCTTGCGCTCCCACTTAACTTCATGTCTATCTTGTCCTTCCCAGTATCCGTCTTTATAACCTCCTTTTACGGCGCGACGTTTGACGGAACCAAAGTCGGACATTCCTTTCATAAGATGAGTGGAGCACTCATGTTTTGAGGAATCTCTCCAATTGTCTTTATGAGAAGTATTGACGTTCATCACGAGTGATGTACTTCTCATTTGAGGGTTATCCAGTGTATAAACCTTTTACACACCCACGTAGTCGAATAGAATATACTATTCCTATAGCCCATGAAACTGCGCTATCCCATCGACTCCCATGCTAGTCTTCGTGAGTCATTATTGTCCATGCAATGACCTGGACCAGGGTTTTTGATAATAAATATTCCAAGTTCACTTAATAGGGTTTCATTCATCAGATCACGTATCTGACAAACCTATTCGGAACGTTTTATCATCAATGGACTGTCGTTTAAATACTAAACCAAATGTAGACGACTTGTGAAATAACTCTATTATTTCTGATAACGAGAGTTGTAAATCTGAGTCTCTTCCGTAAAATTCTTTTTACCCACTCAGTTTTACTCGTCGAGGTTTATTCCAAATTTACCTCATGCCTTAGACTGTGTATGAGTCTCATACTATGTCTTAGGTGACAGTTTAGTTTGACTACGTATGTAGTCCGTTTAACCTTTGCTAATTATCAATTAATTGAAGATTGCTTTCTTCAACCTTGATAATTTCTAGTAACTTTTACTAGAGTTAAGGCTTTTAATTCTTTATGTAGTATTTGCAACAGTTCCCGGCTTAAAACACTTTTAGCCTACTTTCCTTCCATGTCTGGAAGTTTGCTACATGTTCAACTTTTGTACTACTTCATCCTTTAGCCTTCTAGGATGTTTCTATGTAGTGTTTCGGTTTTCAAATCCGAATTTGGATATTCATATGCTAATCATATCCAATATGATTGACTTTATGTATTCAAACATAAATCTCCCTCTCATGCTTGTTTGCTACATCGGTGTCTTTTCAAACTCCGATTTAGCAACGCTCTTAGTCATGAGTTTTTGGGTCGAAGTTCTTTTAGACTTCCCGAGTCTTAGATTTTCTGTTTCGGATCTCAAGCATCTCAGCGTACTGAGTCTCTCCAATCCTATCATCCTTTTGATCTATGCTTATAGATCTTCAGATGCCCAAAATGGCATTTCATCCTTGTGTGTGGTCCTTTTATCGAGTCAGTGTGTTCACTGTTACACAACATCTTATGTCATACTCAATCTTTTGTATGTACTCAGTATACGGACCCAGAAGGTTTGTTTCTCCCACTTACCATTTAAAACTCGTGATTCAAGATTTTCTTCATTCCTCAGGAATCAAACTTCTTTGATTGCCTTTTTGAATCGAAGATTCTAACTCTTGCGTGCTTTTAATCCGTCGATAGATTTCTGAAGCATGCCTATGGACATAACTTGATTGGAAGAATCTTATTCTTCTTGTCTAGTTTCGGGAAACATGAATGTTTCCATCCTTCTTAGTTTTCAACTTTGGAAAACCAATTTAGGTTTTCTGTTGACTTAAATTATCAAGCTTCATGTCTTGATGAGATATGGATTCCACGATGATTTTGGCTTCTAGCCAAAAACTAGAGTCAGTTTCCGTTTCTACGCAGGTCTTTTATCTCTTCAGAAATAACCTTTATTTTCTGAGTCTTTAAGATTTTATTTTGACCTTTCAGGGCTTTTGAACAACAATTTGGAATTTTCTCAACTACTTTGAGATATTCCTTTAGAGACACTTTCACTCGCTTTGAGAGTTCTCCTGCGAATGACATTCGCTTTTGTGCGTTGGGTTTACAAGATCATATCTTTAACCTTTCCTTTTCCGAGGAGCCGCAGTTTGTTGCTCTTGGTCGAATTTAATCGTCTTGTACAAGTTTCATGATTGTTCTTCATGACTCTTCATGATTTTTCTCATGATCGAATTAAATCGACTTGTACTTTTCTCCCACTTATTCTTGTAATAATTAGTGCTTTTCTCCCAGACTACTAGGTGTGCTAATTATTAGAAGAATACTATCATGAGCAACAAACACTTTGTTCTCTTGATTGGTTGTGGAAAAAAGCCCAAATTTCTTCTAAAGAAATTGCGTCAGACTTTAGCTAATTTTGTAATGCTTTTACAAGCTTAGCTGTTAGACAGACTTTGGTAAGTGTGAAAACAATCGTTTATAGAATATGTCCCAAAATATTCGGAAGACTGGCTTAAACCCATCTTTGATCGAATTATGCATAGCAATGTTCGATTACTCCCACTGAATCCACCATCTCTCAGATGTGTTCCATGGAGCGAGTTGGGAAACGTTTTCTCAACTCCTTTGATGGTTATTTAGTATTTGACTCAAGTTTTTATCACTCCAATCTAATCGGATGACTTAAACTCTCTTGTCAAAATGATTCTTTTACTTCGGTTTGTACTTTGTTTGAACCTTTCAAACATTCCGACTTATACTTTATGATTTGTACGTTTCCATACTTCATGAAGTTGTCAGAGTACGTATTTGAAGTTTCTCTCGTCAGCTTCTGCAAGTAAACTTATAGGTTTGCATAACACTGTATGAGTCCTAATAGATTACCAGTCTCTATGCCTTTTGAAAAGGGTGACTTTGTCAATTCAGTCCTTAAGACCTAATTGACAATGCTGAAGTTTAATGAGTTTGAATCTCTTGATTTTAGCCATTATCAATGTTAACCTTCAGTTAATTATACCACTGGTTTAAAACATCATATGTTTCTAGAAGAACAAAATAATCACTATTAAGTTCTAAGCTAGATCAGTATCTAAAAGAAGACTTTGATCCCTTTCAGCATCCCTAGCATTACTGCTTCTGCTCCCTCTTGGATCTTTACTTCTTTTAGTCAAGTATGTAATTCCCTTAAGCTCCCACTGAGCAGCTCATCTGGTCTTAAATACCTGATGAAGGAATTTTACGATACTTGTTTTTAACTTTGTTAACAAGGATACGGAACCGGAATTCGTAATTTCATTCCTTTTGTCCTCTAGGTGCTAAGGGTAGTTTCCTTTTAAATGGTCTAGCCATTGTTTAGAAACATTCACAGTAATGAGAAATACTCTTGATCATGTACTCGACAACTACTTTTCTTTGATCAAATGTTTGTCTCACTTGACTGATCCTTTTGCCCTTTTGAATCTCAAGAGCTCTTTCTTAGATTCTTTGTACCAAATCTCAAGAACCTTTCTTAGATTAGATATTCCCGTATGTTCTGCTCAGTTTGTTCGTAACAATCTGAGTGACTCATTTAAGGTCTTATCTATCTTTGTTCAATCGATATTGAATTTGGGTGATAGATGTATTCTGTTGTCTTCCCTTAGGATGACTTTCAGATTGCCTTGGAGGTCTCGTACCTCCCCATTTATGACTTTTGTAGGAATTTCTTCCTCAGTTTGTCTTAATGGTCGTGCTAGCATCCATTGCTCTTTCAAAGAGAATGTTTATACGATTGCTTGCAAAAGGCTTTTGACCTTCTCTTGTATGAGTTAACATTGGGATTGGGTATTCTAGTGACCTTCCTTTTGAATTTGAGAACTATTCTCGGATTCATTCTTCCATTCTAGGAAGTGGATCAACACCTCCCTTAGGTGTGATTCAATGTTGAAACCGTTTCTACGTGTCATCTTAAAACTACATAAAGAAATGACAAAGTTTTAAAACTCGTTATCGTTTTTTGAAAAACTTTTAGTTTTGAAAAAACATTAGTTTTCCCACATTATTCAATAAAATCGTCCCCGATTGAATAAGTGATTCCAAGATCCCACTTCTTCGGAGTGAAGCGGACTTTGGCCTTGCCCTCCACTTCCGTCGTCCTAGGTGAGTGAACTACTTCACTGATCATACCCTTATGACTCTTGGTTGATAGATAGTCATTGATGAATGACTAATCTATCCTTTTGCCTCGAGTATCCAAGACTCTCTTGCTGATCTCGTTGAGTAGAACCATTTAGACGTGTAGGCCTCTTCTATAGACCTACCCGCATTGTCCCAAGGTAGAGGAGGTACTCTGCTTTGGCCGACCCACCTTCCTCGAACAAGGGCGCAACGAGTGTCTTAATCTGGATAGGCGATTACTCAAGATTACTTTTGGGGACTTTTACGCTAGTCTGGCGTTTGTTATAGTGAACTATTTAGCCTAACTAACATCCACGACATAAAGCGTAAATAAGTAAGTAAATGCGCGCGAGAATGTAAATCAAGCAGACATGGTTCCTAGTATGGCCCCTAACCTAGAAGATCTAATCTCCTTTGGTTTTCTTCTTGTTTCGCCTTTTGGTTCGTTTTAGATCGCCATCTTTGAACCTCCATTGATTTCTCCCACTCGCCTTTGGATTTCATCCTCGAGTTTCTTCAATGGACTCATAGACCCTAAACTCTAATTACAAGACTCTAACGATTCGTAGATCGTATAAACTTGAAATTAAATTTAATTACAAAGCATGCACCCATCCGTGCTTAAAACAAGAATAAAGAAATAAATCTATGGCCATACTAGTTTCCCGCATTCACATCACATGCAATCAGATAATATATCAAGGCTAAGAATTATATATGCATGATTATCTTGGGAGATACTTTTGTTGACATCACATGTCACATGACGAACCTTAAGTCTAAATTCGAAGAATTCGACTAATGGTGCGTTCTCGTTTTATCTCTTATGATTTCTAAAATCAACTTTAAGAAAAACTCCGTTTTGGGCTCGAGAAAGCCCGGGTCAATTTCGGAAAAAATATTGGTTCGGTTCTTAATGATTTCATAAATCAATTTAAAGAGAAATCCGTTTTGGCCTTCTGGATGGCCCGGATTGATTTTGGAATTATTTGGTTGGAATCGGAAGAAAATTTGGCAAAAACTCCCACTCGAATGATGGTCCCTATTCGTGGTCCGAAAAGCCTCGAAAAAGCCCGGGACAAGTCCTAGACAAGTCCGGCCCAAGCCCACAAAAGAGCTCGGACAAGGTCCCGACATAGCACGGCCCTATGGGCCGGCATGTCCTGGCCGAGGCCTACCAAGGCCTGGTCTCGTCCTGGCCCGGAGCCAGGACGCTAGTCCATGCACCGGACGCGTCCTAGACGTGTCTGGTGCTGGACCGGACCAGCACTAGGTGTCTCGAACTAGTCCGAGACACCCAGAACCTCCCAGACGCGTCTCCAAGACGCGTCCAGAAGCTTCTGTCGCAGCTGCTCTGGACGCGTCCAGAGGACGCATCAAGGAGCTTCCTGGCCGGACACTAGGGTTTTTCAAAACCCTAGTTTCCAAAAAAATTTTTTTTTTTCTTATGCAACTCTAAGTTGCTATTTTCCAATTTTAAAACTTTTCTTAAAATTTAGAAATTCCTTTTAGAACACTTCTAAAATTTTTCAAAACTTTTAGAAACTTTTAAATTTTTCCAAATTTGTTTTGGGAGTTTCCTAAACTCAAAACTACTCTTTTTAGAACACTTCTAAAATTCCAAATTTTTGTTTTTCAAAAGTTTCCAAAACCAATTTTGGATCAAAATCTAGGTTTTCGAAACTCTTTCAAGAACAAATTTTGAAATCTATTTAAAATTCTTGAATCCCATTCAAAATCAATCAAATTATTATGTTTTTAAAAAAAACTTTTAAACATAACTATCAACTTAATCAAGCATGGATTAGACCAAAATTCAATCAAATTGAGTTTTTAAAACACTTTCAATCATCAATTTGATTCTCAATTTGAAAATTTATTGAATCCCATCAAATTATGAGTTTAAAATACTTTTAAAACACCTTTTAAAATACTTTTATAAACTCAATTTTCAAACTATCAAGCATATCATATATGAATTAGTTCGATTCTTAGCAAAAACTAGTTAATAGCAAGAGGCTCTGACGCCACTGAAGGGATTTAAACCCTTATACTAGTGTTTATAGCGGATAACGACATCTAATGTCTAACACTAGTATCCCCAGGATCACATGCAAAACTAGTAATTAAACTAATGGAGATAATATATTACCTTAATCTTTTTTCCCTCGAACTAGTTGAATTGATTAAAGAAGACCTAGAGCTTCAAGTGTAGCTCCTCTACTTGGGACACGAGCAATCAATTTGATCTCCCACGTTGTTGTATAGCTAGCACACCAATGGTGGTTGAAAGAAGAACTCCTTTCTTCTTGACTAGATAGATAGTTATTGGGAATTAGCTCACTTTCTCTTCTCTACTTGATGTGGTAGAGTAAGAAAGCTTAGAGAGAAATTACACACCTTATTCTCTGCCCTAAAAGTGTTTATATAGAACCCTAATGAGAATCCACCTCCTTTTAGGTTTCCTAAAACACCCTTTAGAATAAGATTTAGGGAAATAGTCGAAAATAGCAACTATTGGTATTTTCTCAATTCCCTAAGGAGATGACGTCCAAACCCATCCAAAATTGGCAGATTTAATTTTCATAACATAAGGAAATGTCCCTCCAAAAATCAGCCCAATCCGAGCCCTAGAAGTGCCCGAATTGGCTAAGGCCCAAAAACCCTGTTTTTGGCCTTTTTATACTATCTTTGCCTAATTCCTTTTTAGGCCTATGAGATATGTTTATGGGACACTCCCATGATTATATCTCACTCCCACTAGTCATATCCTAGATCAATTTGTCACTCTTATGTGTAACCCGTTGTAGGATCCGATCGAAGTTAGCCGCGAATTACTTCGTAATTCGACGATCGTAGTTGGTCTCTAGCTACAACTCTACGATCCCTAAATCAATCGGACTTGATGATCTTCTACATCAATTGTCCTATCCGACAAATTGTTCGCATTGTCACCTTGGTCGAAGGACATCTCCTTCAACTCCTTCAGTTTCTTTTGCAGGGTAACATCCATCTAAATATGTCTCCAGACCATCAAGCTAGATATAAGCCATCTCAATTTGCTCAAAGAACAATATAAGTTTATGTGAGCACCTCTTACCGTTTGTAGAGCCAGGAAAACGGTCCGAAAATCCAAAATCCGACCCTAACCAAACGATCCGAGACGACCTGACGGCGGAGAAGCACCCGGCTCGAGCGTATCCGACCCAAAATTTCGGGTGGAAGTGGACGGGACACGGGTAAGGCCTATTACCTGAGTCCCGACCCATTACATGATCGATACCCGCCCGCCCGATCCTTCAACCTGCCCGTCCGCCTGATCCTACACGCTACCCGTCTGCCTGTTGGCCTTACCCGACCGCCCGTCAAATACCTGGACCTTTTAAATGATCCAACGGCTGATACATCCCCAGTCGTTGGATCAAAACATTTCAGGAACCCTATCTATAAATAACCCTCAAAACCCTAACTACAATAAACCCATCCCTAACGCCCCCTTCTCACTTCTCTGAATATCTCTCTCTCTCTTAGATCTTGATTATTCAACAATCAAAATCGAACCTTATATGAATATATCTCTCTCTCCCTCTCTTTCTCTCTCTCTCTCTCTCTCTCTCTCTCTCTCTCTCTCTCTCTCTTTATTTTGTAACCAAAACCGACGCTTCTGTGAATCTCTCTCTCTCTCTTTGCTCTTTGAAGATAGAAATGGTTAGTAACATTATTTTTTATGTTCTTCAAAAAGAGTGAACTTAAGCTTTTGCTACCTTGAAATCTCTATTGTAATAGTTTTTGATGTTCTTCAAAAACAACCTTGAATAACCCTAAAAGTAACATACTTAGATGGTAGAGGTAACCCTAAAGTAACATATTTGATCTTTTGATGTAATCTATCTTTCTTTGTTGGATGTGATATTTACTCAGTATTGATGGATGTAGTTTTTTTTTCTTTAATCCAAACTTTTGATGTAATCTATTTTACTTTGTTGTATTTTTGTAGTACTAATATTTTTTTTTTGAAACCAAGGGAACAATTTTCATTAATAAACGATTAAATCACAATGTTTAAATGAATGAATTCTTATTTCTCTCATCTGAAAACTTCATGAGAGTTACACACCTTTAAATGCAAAGTGCCTCATGAAGAGAAAGAAATTGGACTAGACAGACTCAATAAAATGACCCTAGAGGTCGAAAAATGAAAGGATCCTAAAGATCACGGATGAAAAGACCCTAAAGGTCGCGAATGAAAAGATTCTAAAGGTCGACAAAATAACTGGAAAAAACGAAAACAAGCGATGTCACCAGCAAACTACCGCCGTCGCCAGAAAACCGTCGTCATCATCGGAAAACCGCCGCCACCATAGAAAGAATCTCTCTGTTCTACATGTCTCCGTACCACCACTGCCACCATTAACCGCCACCCTTTATAATCATTTAACACCACCACAAATACCACCACCGCCACCCTTTACCAGACCCTCCTGTCCGACACCACCATCATCACCACTGATCCCATGTCTCCACCAAACCACCATCACGAAACCCCATCGGATGTAGCCACAAAACCAATCGCACCCCCACCACAGCCACTATAACCATTAATCACACCAAAGCCGAAGTTCAATGCCTGCCATTACCACACACCACAACCAGCTCCTGCCTAGAGCAAATCCGTACTCTACCACCACCTCCATGAGCAAATCGATCACCACCAAACATCACAACACACCACCACATAATATCCTTATAGAAACAGAGAGAAAAGGCGAGAAGGAGAAAGAGAGAGGGAAGAAGAAAATAGGGAAAAACTAAAAACATGGAAAGATAAATATGGGTAACTACCCCATGGAGGAGGCGCCACCCTAAAACGGAATCAAATACTTTTCTACCACCCGGCTCTTTCTCTCTCTTCTAACTGCCCACTTTAGGGATCGGTAGGATCCCATTCTAGGGTACGAGAGAATTGTCTCACTAATATTAATGGATGATTTTAAGTTTTTTTATTAAATTTTATTTTATCTTATTTTTTTATTCAAAAATCCCGCGACCCGTCCGCCCGAGTCCGTTAGAGCCCGAGCGGGTTCTCAGACAAAACCCGGCCACGGGCACAAAGATACTCATATATGTCTGGCCCGATTTGCCCGATAGTCTGATCGGACCTTTCCCTCTGGAGCCCAATCCGCCTGTGCCCACGAAGCAAGAGTCCGAGCCCGACCGAACCCGCCCGATTCCCACCCCTAGTTTGTACCATCAATGAGTTCAAATTTGGACATAACAGGGAAGGTTTTGTATTTAACAACAATTAATCTTAATAACATTGAGTTCAAATTGTCAGAATATATAAGAAATATAAATGGATAATACCAAATTAATTGAGAAACTGAAATTAGTGTTGTAACTAGTAACGAAGTTAAGTCTCCTTTCACCAAAAAAAAAAAGTAACGAAGTTGAGACGTGGTGAACAAACGATTTTTACATAACCTCGATGCAAATTATGAATTTCTGGTGGTTCCTCTAGTATTTAACACAACTAACTGGTCTCTGGTTGCAATTCCATAGAACAATAATGGAGATCGTAAAACGCTCAGAAAACTAGGATCTAGACTACAGAGAAACTTGGCTTCCAAGCCCTTCCCCGACATGATTAAAAACAAAAGAACGAGGACTCCCAAAGATGTATGATATATAAAGAAATCTGAAAGTAGGCATGATAACAAAAAAATGAAAGAATAACCGGAGAACAAAATGGATGACTTTATTTTTCGTGCAGATATCAAATATCTACAGTTTCCACATTATCTAATCCAACCCACCAACACGAACCACCAAAATATGGAAAGAAAAAATTTATTGTTATTACTGCTTAGACTTGAGTTCCTTCACCCTCTCCTCTGTAGCTTTCAATGCTTCTCCAAAGATGCTTATTAACTGATCAAAAGAACCGTCTCAACCACATTAAGATATTTCAAAATGTTAACAGGTCTTGTATCAACAAAAGAAATCGTTACGCAACCAGATAGACCACTGACAAACCAATCTTCACGTACTGTAATGGATTGGTTCAGTCCAATCCAAAACATTTACGTGGTCCAGGTACAAAGCTGAACTTGGTTCGGTCCAACCGATCTGCTCGGTGAATAATCATTGGAATGGTTTTCTTTCCATGATTGGAATGGTTCGATTTATTTGTACTAAAGCCTACTACCCTCAACCAAAGGTTAGGACTGCACACTGCACCTAAAGTTGACCGTTTTAGTTGTAAATTAGTTTTTGAAAACATGTTTCGGGTAAGTGATCAAATGAGCCCTTTATAAGTCTGAGATTTTTTTTCCATCAATTATGATAACACAAGAAAATTCCTATTTTAGTTAATAATACCATAAAAAATTCACTTACCTCATCAATTTCTTCCAAAGTGATTATAAACGGCGGGCACAAAATTACGGTATCTCCTGCAATACGAATTAACATTCCTCGCTTCTCACACTCTGCTCCAAAATATGCACCTATGCCTGCATTACCAGATATTGACAAATATGAACAACAAGAATTTAGATATCGGATTTATAAACGAACTGCAGTAATATTTAGTTTGCAATCCGGATGCAAATCATTCTCTTTAGTCTTTAACAAGAAATACAACAAAAAGGTATCATGGAAAGAAACATTTCTCGTGGGTCGTTCTTAAAAATTAGTTTCAGGGTACAATCAGAAAAGGGAGATGCTAGAGTGCCCAGTTTTTAGCCCATTAAATTGCCCAGCTGATGTGGAATCACTAAAAGACAAGGGTTTTCCAAAGTTTGACTACGGTGGGGACCGCTTTTATTTCTAAATAAGGAAAGTTGGGCAATTTAATGGGCAAAATTGCTGGGCACTCTATCATTTCCCATCAGAAAACAACCCGACATATCAAAATATCATGGGAGTAATTTCTGTAACAGGTTTCGTAATATAAAAACTTCTGAAAATTTAACTCGGATTTTGCACGAGTTCGATTTAATATAAAAAGGGTAGTTCGGTCACATAAGAAATTTTTAAGCGGAGCGGGGGTTAACTGTAATTACCAATAAAAAATGGGGCATCAACTACGCATTTTTTCCAGAAGGGTAAGTTAAAAAAAAAAACCTAACTCTTGCAAAGGAGAAAGAACAATGCCTCAAATATTTAACCTACCCCATTCTGGAGGATATATATCGTTGGGCGAATTATTGTCAGTGAACTCCATTCCAAATACCAGTCCGATTCCTCGAATCTGCAAGAGTAAAAAGAGTTAGAAGTAAATGCCGAGAAACGGCTCATAATGCCTTATCTGAAAAAATGTAAAAGCATTCGTTACCTCTCCTACAATGGGACTATCAGAATATACTTTGAGGCCATCTTGAAACTTGGGAGCAAGCTCTTGGACTTTCTCAACAATATTTCTTTCTCTGAAGATATGAGTCGAGAAAATAAACTCAGAAGAATGAAAAGTCCAATTACATTCCGAATTTTTAGGACGATGCTAAGAGAAATTACTTATAGATTTTGAGTGCTTCTAGTGCAACAGCACATGAAACCGGATGTCCAGAATAAGTAAATCCATGCGAGAACGAACCTGAAGAGAAAATGTATTACGCCAGAGGACTCAAAATATAATATCCAAAGGATGTAGTTTGACAATCTCTAAGTACGTAACTTTTTCTTACCAAGCTTACTACTTTGAGAATGTATGACTTCGGAAATTTCAGGACTCACAAGAACAGCAGCTATGGGTAAGTATGCAGATGAAAGAGCCTGTGAAGTCATATTTTCAAGAAAGTAAGAATCAATTAGTTATGTTCATGATGAGGTATCCATAGCCGCATTTTTAGACGTTACCTTTGCTATGGAAACAAGGTCTGGCTTAATATTGTACTTGTCACAACCGAACATTGTTCCAAGCCTCCCGAAGCCGCATATGACCTAAAAATAGAGATAAGAATCTGAATTTACAAAACATAGATCCGCATATGACCTAAGATAGTTTAGGAAAGTGGAAATATTAAGGACTAGAATTACCTCATCTGCAATGAAGAGGATATCATACTTTTTCACGATAGCTTGAACCTGTTGAAAGTTAGAAATGGACAAGTGAAGAAAAAAGTATTAATTCCCGTACCAAAAGCAATATAAGGAAATACAAAGATTTTCAGGAAGCAATAGCAAGAATCCCTTTATTATACACAGAAAATACAACAATCAAAATAAGAGGTCCGAGCTTGAGGTAAGTAATAGCAGATAATCCGAGTATTTTAACGAAAAGTATAATGCATTGACCAAGGCGTCGAGAAGACAACAGAAAGAAATAGACAACCGGGATAACCGAAAGCATCTCAAAGACTCAGTGAGGGTTGATATCTTAGTCTATCTATCCATACATTATTGGGAAGTACAAGCAGTCTACGAAAAAATGTATGAGCGCATGTAAACAGGGCCTAAATGTGCATAGATTATGAAATATCTATAAAATTTTATTACTACAATATTTCGAGGTCATAATAGAAAAAGGTTGAGTACCTTCTCAAAATATGTGGCTGGCGGAAGAATTACACCTCCAGCACCCATGACAGGCTCTGCAATGAACGCTGCAATCTGATATAAACATTCGTACAGTTAGACAACCAAAATTGCAGAAAAGACCGAATTTAATAATTTGATTCATTTTGAAAACTACAGAGAGATTACAACTGGTGATTAGTCTCTATACATAAAAAGGGGTATAAGCTACATGAAACTAATACCTCCTTTTAGTATCATTTGACGGTTACTCATACTAGATGGCTGAATACTCACATTTTCTTTAGTGGGTAAAATATTGGATTTCGAACGTACATCTTGGGTGTACTAACAGACAACTGTGTTAGGACCATAAAATACTATTCTAGGAACATCTTAAACGAGTGATATTACAAGTTTTAACCCTAAAGTAAAAATTACAAGTAAGAAAGGATGATAAGGACAGGAACTATGAGCCGTATACATGTATTAGGATTTTTAGGTTATTGTCATAGGTTAAAAGCATGTACTTGTCCATGTCGCATAGGTTAAAAGCAAGCTCGCCCATATGGGTGATGGGACGCTAAAGGGGGAGCACTAAACTCGTACTTTTTATCCTTCAGGACTTTTCAGTAAGATCTTGCGTATTCCCGAAAGGACACAACAGGAAACTAAACAAGAACATCAGAAATATAAGTCATTGATGAAGGTCCTATTGTAGGCTAATGTAATTGAATAACGTGCAGGAGTAAAATAATATTACAACACCTACCGTTTCTGGTCCCTCCTTAAGAATGAGATTCTCCAAGTTATTGGCCAATCTGGTGGCAAATTCTTCTTCCGTCTCGCCTAGAAACGTTAGCATGTTAGAGTAATAACAGTGGAGGTGGAATAAGACAGGCTTAAGGGATACATAGCTAAGATAAAAACCTGGTAAATGAAAGCGCCAGTAATGTGGGCAGTCAGTGTGCAAGACAAATTCTACTGGCAAGTCAAATTTTTGATGTAAAGCTGGAAGACTGAGAAAAAAAATCCGAAACTTAGCAAAAGAACGATACAAGATCTTTTAAGGTATAACTGAGCCACCGATTTGAGTCCCCAGTTGAAACGGTCAAGGTTAACACAGTTTCTTTTCTTCTCTGGAAGATTATAATTGGAACGTCTGTCTCTATGTTACTTACCCAGAAAGGCTAGCGGCTATTAAAGTAGATCCATGGTATCTGTCAAATGAAAAACAAGAGTTGGTATAAACTTATAGATAACACTGTAAAGAATCAAGAAGTAAACCAATAAGATTGCTCAAGGACTTACGATTTAGATCGTGCTATGAATTTCTTCTTCTTTGGCCTTCCAAGTGCATTATTGTAATACCAAACCAGCTTCACCTACAAGAGAAGAAAACAAGAAAAAAAAACTTTAATTCGTACAAAGTCGTTATCATGCATATCCCCAATTAAAAGGTGTACAAGATATTGCTTCTGCTCGTCCAAAATCATTTTAATGCGACTCATAGCAGTCGTAAAGGATTTGTGAGGTGTCTTGGAGTTGTAATCTTCCTATTAATGACTGTGCTAGATTTTACAGGACAAGTAAACCATGGATGAGATAAGCTTTCGGGATCTACAGTTATTCAACATGACGAGTCTGACTCAAGCCACCAAATGATTGTTAAGTGATGAAGGAATTACATGATCAAATACTTATATTCAACTGAAGATACCTAGAGTTCTTCGTCGTATCCTATGGTTGTGTTTGAAGGTTTTTCATCGAGAGTTTAATTATAAGAGTACTAAAAAAGTTTGAGAGCTCTTCTATGCCGGCTTATCAAACACCTCTGTGGGGATATACTGATACTCGTACCCGTCCAAGTTATATAGCTTTTTATAATGTGATTCAAGTTACACTTTTTTAAAAGTAAATAAGTAAAAGTTGTATTCTAAATGCAGCAATCAACCTGAGTATCATTTGATTCTGAACCACTATTAGTGAAGAAGACTTTTCCCATTTTTCTCGCAGTAAACATATCGAGAAGCTCCTTCGCTAGTTCCTGTCATGTGAGGGGAAAAAAAATATTTATCCATATGCTGATATCATCTATAAACAATACCCTGTGAAATTTTGGAACTAGGTGAAAGTAAAATATCGAATAATGACTGTAGAAAACTGTGTTGCTACAGAAGTAAAGAACTCTGTATAATCCGATCTACATGAGAAAAAATTAATAAAAATTGAAGTAGTGCGTGAATAATAACATAAAATGAAAACCTTATTCTAAGTTTAAGTTTTGTAGCAGGTTAGTAAAGTAAGTAAACAAATAGATAAGAAAAGGTATAGCGCATTAATACCAACGAAGGTTTAGTAGTACGGTTCCAAAATGAATGGTAAAACGGCAAGGTGTTTAATTGTTTCGTAGCAGCTTCAACGAGTCTAGGTTCATTTCCACCTGCAGATAGCGCAAACAGATCATCAATTGACATAACTAGCTTTCTCAAACGAACGAAATACTAGAAGCTGACATACCCTTTTAAATAATAGCTTCGAGATTAAACAATTTCACTAGAGACACAGAAAACAAGATTTCTTGGTAGGTTCTGTTCTTGGGTCAACTTAACATATAGTTTATTAAGAGTAAGTGAAAATCCTAACTGGTTAGGAGTCAGAGTCCAATTCGATGACTACTCATAAGAAAGAAATAAACTTTGGTTAGAATATTAATAAGATGAAACATTATTGATAGACGTGAGATTGACCTAATGGATTGCACCAGAGACCAGCAAGAGCATCAAGATATTTCTTCCCATTGGTATCATAAACATAAGAACCCTGCACCGATTAGTCAAGAAGTAGTTCTTTTAATTTCATATCACTTCAAAATAAGGAAACTTGAGGTTCAGAAGCAATAAGTATATGTAATTCTCCAACCATTAGACCTTGATTCATTTATTCTTTCTACAATGACTGAAATTATCATAACAATATCAGCAAACAAATAGTGATGAGCCGCGAAATTACCTCGGATCTCTCAATAACTAAAGGATCCAAATCAGTTGTCTGCCAACCGGCCGTAAACGGTGCTAACATATCATGTCCCTTGAACCTGAGATTGTAAACATTAACTATTTGAACATACTTACTATTCTTATCAAATATACTAATGTGTATGAACTTTGTTTGTTTTTACTAAATCCTGACAAAAACGTATGAAACCGAATACCCGTGTGTGCTAAAGCACATGTAACATGTTCATGGACATAAGATTGAGAAAGAGCATAAAAAATCAAAAAAAGCAATCTCAGATAAGAACGACATAATACCCATTATTGTTTGAACCTATTGCTGCTGAATCATCCTTAGGTGCGGCAGAATTTGTACTGCTCCACCGGGCAAATGAACAAAACTGATGCAAGTTTTCTTGCAAACCTCCTGAGGTTGCAGCGCTTCTTAGACGTTGACCGCCCTACAAACATGATCTGGAATAAGATAGCGTAATAGTAGTACATTGAGGTTTGCAGCTACAGGGCATAACAAGTGGACAAACATAGACGGCTCTTGAAGAACTAATTGTCATGCTATAGTTCCACTCAATGATAACAATCTAATTTTATGTCAAAACGTGAACAATTTATATTTCTGTTAGGTGGTCATGGGGCCCTATCGCCCCAAAAGGGTAGCTCATGAAGTGAGGATTATAAACTGACAACTAGTCCCTCCACAACCAATGTGGGCTTATACAAACAATCTCTTCTTCACACATCGGTCTTAACTTCAATAGACTATTCTCTAAGACTTGTTCAGTTGTTCCTGCACTTTCATACCAATGTTATGTGGTTTTTAGCCACTTGCCACTTCCACATCTAATCTGGAATTACTCCGACATACTCCCGCTCACAATAGTTTTAACAAGTTTTTTCTGAATATTGACTACAATGGTCATTACAAAGGCATTGATACATACGATGTGATAATCGTGATAACTGCTGAATTACTACTGGACTAAAACTTACGAAATAAATGGTCTAAAGCCCGACGAAATTAAGAGGTTTTGGGCTTCTCAAAAAATTGTTGATTTCGGGGTTAGTGGTATTAAACATTATTTCTAGATACTGGTTTACTATGTCTGAACAATCTCTCTGAAACTGAAATTTCTTCTAATCATCGAATTAATTAAAACTTACAAAGATTAAAAATATTTGATCTTAAACAATAGAAAAATGTGATAATAATCCTATAGTAAAGCTATGGCATGGAAAATCAACCACGAAACCTTAGGTAATGAAAACAAATTTTCTTTTAATTGGCTAGGAGTTAAAATCAGAAAAACAGATAAATGAAATAGTTAATGAGTAATTTATATGAAGATGAAGTGAAATAGATTAAAAAAAAAAGACCTGGGTAGCCAAGTTTGATTGAAGAAGATTCTTGATCACCATTTTATTGCACTCTCTCTCTCTCTAACTAAAAGTGAGGAGGAAAGCACTTGGGAAGTTTTGGAGTTCCTCCTTTTAAATCTATCTATATTTAAATTTAAATAAAGAAGATTGATCACGGAGTGGACCAGTTTATGAGTCAGGTTCAATATAAAAATGAATTTTGATAGGATATTGGACTCCATTCTTGATTCCAATTGAATCTATAAATAATAAATTCATTAAAAACTATTGAAGTTTTATCTTAAAAATGGTATCTTTATTTAGTCATCCATTCCCATCGACACGGAAGTACTGAAGAGTATAAATTTCCTTCTTTCTATGCTCCTTTTTTTTGTATAAGTTTATAAGTTATTTCCAAAACAAAGAGGCCATAATGGATAAAGACGACGTTGGCCCATATTTCATGGGCGAAATGCCTCACAAATATAAAAATATTTCAGGATATTTTAATTTATGTAAAGATATTTCAAAAATTATTTATTGAGAAGTTATTCCAACATATTTTGTCCACTAACAAAATCCGGACACAAACCCGTAGATAAAATATCTTGATTTTAACCAAATAAGTCAAAATAATGTTACAAATCTCGCAATTATTTCAGGAAATTTTTATTTATTTAAACATATTTCAAAAATTATCTTTTTGAGAAGTTATTTCAACATAGAAATACATTTTTTTTTTTCAGACATAGAACCCATAGATAAAGGCTTTTGGTATAGGAAGAGCACTGTTTAGTAAAGGCAGTGCGTTAGAAAGGTCAATTTATATATTTGCTCTTCCTTTACCAAATTAGTTTAAGAAGGGCGTTATAAGGATCATTTAATAAATAGTGTCAAAATAGAAGGACTTAGATAAAAATTAATAATAAATCTAATATTTTATTCACTTGTAGTTTCTCTCACATAAACAACCAAAACCCTAATATCAACATCACCATTAGAGTTCAACAAAAAAAAAAACATCACCATTAGTATTAAAAAACTTGCAAAGTTTACCACCATTAGTTTCGAGCTTTTAATGATGCCTCAAGATCTGATGGATGAGGAATCACCGTTAATGAAGGAGGCAACCTACATCAAGAAAGAAGATTCCTTTGACTTAAACGTAGACATTGACTTAAACGAATCCATGACTGAAACAAGAACATCGAATTAAACAAAGTTATCGACTTAAACAAAGACATTTATAATTAAGATAATATTTCTCAGGTAAAGAAATATCATTTTCTTGTCTTCCTCTATGGTTGAACAAACGTTTTAGGGTTTTAGGTTGCTTTTTTTTTTAAAGAATTTTCGGTTGGATCGACTGAAAACAGACAACAAATTTCGGTAGGGTCGGCTGAAAAAGACAACAAATTCCGGTCGTAACGGCTGAAAAAGATGACAGATTTCGGTTGGGTCGATTGAAAAAGATAACAAATTTCGGCCGGTCCCGCTGAAAATAGTAATAAATTTCGGCTGAGATGGCTGAAATTAGTCTGTTTTTTCAACCGCTCTGGCCGAATTTTTTTAAATTTTCAGTTGGTATTCATGAATTTTTATTTATGCTAAGCGGAATTTGTTTTATGTAAATGTCACTTATATATTTTTCGAGTTACATCCTTGTTTGTATTCTTCATTGCAATATTGATACTTGAAATCTTCAAAAGTCACTTAGTTAGTGTTAAAACCCTAAAAATCTATGGAGAAATCAAGCAATAACAAGAATTACAAACTCTCTATGGAGATGAGTGTTGTGTTAGTCATCTAGGGTTTAGGTTTCTATCTCTATATCTCTCTTTTTGATAGAATCAAACAGATTTAGGGTTTTTCTCCTTTTCAGGATGTTTATCTCTCTTCTCTCTCTTTGATTTGATCGAAGGTTTTAGGTCGAACAAGATTCTCTCTTTTCTCTCGAAGGTTTTTAGTCGAACAGGAGGATACTCTCTTCTCTCTCTTTTGGTCCAAAATAGTTTGATGGGAGGGACCAAAGTATAAATTTGAGATATTTAAAAAAAAAATGTTTATCCCTCCCTATTCTAAAAAGAGTGCTCTCCCTAACTAATGCACTGTCTTTGCTAAAAAGTGCTCTTCCTATACCAAAACCCTAGATAAAATATCTTGGTTTTAACCAAATAAGTTAAAGAGTTATTTCTTTTTTGGCCCCTACTTTGTGACCTACTAGCTTCCTTTATGGCCCCTGTTTTTCGTAAATTCAAATTTGGCCGTCTTTTGTTAACACGGTCAATTTACTTTAATGGTTAACTTATTTGTTTCCATAATTGCCCTTGTTATAAAATTAATTTTGTAAATTCAAAATTGGCCCCCTTTTAAATATGGGTTGATTCCTAAAAAAAATTCAATTTATTTAGAACAAATTAGGAGGCCGAAATGAAATTTGTTTTAAAAAGATGAAAAACATCTCATCACTCCTCTATTTCATCACCTGTCTCCTCCACGTCATGTATCTCGCCACCTCATCCATCTTCTCCGATGAAGGTCGCCGTCCGGCCAAAATTTCCTGCAACCTTCAAACTAAAAATAAAAAAATAAAAAGTCTTGAACTTTCTATCTCTTCTTCATCTTTCTCTCTCTTGTTCTTCCATCTCTCTTTCTTCTTCATCTTTCTCTTCTTCTTCCATCTCTCTCTTATTCTCTCTCTCTTTAGACATCCGGCGAAGTGGAGTCTTCGTCGTAGGTCTGGTGGACCAGCGAACCAGGCCTTCGAAGGTCTAGTTCGCTCGTCAGATCTGGAGACCTTTCCAGACCTTCGAAGGTCTGGTTTGCTGGTTGAGCAAACCTTCTTTGTTCTGGTGAACCAGACCCCCGGCAAAGACTCCACTTTGTCGGAGGTCTACAAAGAGCATAGAGAGAAGGGATGGAAAGAGAGAGAAATAAAGAAGAAAAGAGAGAGATGGAAGAAGAAGAGAGAGAAAGATGAAGAAGCGAGAGAGATGAAAGAACAAGAGAGAGAAAGTTCAACATATGTTTTTTAAGTTTGAAAGGTCGCCAGAAATTTTGGCCGCCCGGCGACCTTCATCGGAGAAGATGATGAGGTGGCGAGATACATGACTGAAGGAGACAGGTGATGAAATGGAGGAGTGATGAGGTGTCTCTCATCTTTTTTAAACAACTTTCATTTTGGCCCCCTAATTTGTTCAAAATAAATTGAATTTTTTGGGAATCAACCCATATTTAAAATGGGGTCAATTTTGAATTTACAAAATCGATATATAACAAGCACAATTATGGAAACAAAGAAGTTAACCATTAAAGTTGACAGACGGTGTTAACAAAAGGGGGTCAAATTTGAATTTACGAAAAACAGGGGGTCATAAAGTAAATTGATCACAAAGTAGGGGGTCAAAAAAGAAATAACTCTAAGTTAAAATAATTTTAAAAATAAGTACAAAAACTACAAACATTCAATAACTATTATGACAATTGTTAAGGACAACTACAGTTTTATTATACAAGACTATTTAGTTTACACAACTTTTTTTATTAAAGGGTTTGTATGATACGTGTGAAATGGGATGGGAAAGACGACTTTCCTAAGAAAACCCATTTTCCAGCGTATGATTGCGTCCCTAGAGTGAGAAAGTAGTTTTCTATTAGAAAAAAAGCTAGAAAATACTCTAATTTTTTTTTTTTACCATCAAATAGGTGGGAAAATCACTTTCTTCCCCACTTTTTCTGCGCTCTCTCCTCAACCAATGTGGGATTATCCAAACAATCTCCTCTGCACACATTGGTTTTAACTTCAACAGACTATTCGCCAAGACTTGTTCTTGGACTCTGATACTAATACAGTGGTTTTTTGCCACCCCCACCCCAAAAGCCGTCTGACGAAGTAAGGCTTACTTATAAACCGACCTCTTGCCCCATCGCCAACCAATTTGGAATTATTCGAACATACTCCCCCTCATATAATGGTTTTAACTTAGAAAAACTATTCGCCGGGACTTGTTATATCCAGGGCTTTGATACCATTACTGAGAGATTTTGGGCTTCTCACAAAATTGTAAAAAAATATAGATATCGGGCTTAATGACATTAAACACTATTTCTAGACACTTTAAAGGGTATGACGCGTGTCTCGAACCCAGGACCTCAACCGCGGAAACTAACTTGGTAACTTTTCCAACCTATGGTTGTCCACTAGATATTGGTTTACTATATGTCTGAACAATCTCTCTGAAACTGAAATTTCTTGTAATCATGGAATTAATTAAAACTTACAAAGATTAAAAATATTTGATGTTAAACAATAGAAAAATGTGATGATATCCTATAGTAAGGCTATGACACGGAAAAGCAACCATGAAAGTTTTGGTAATGAAAACAAATTTTAATTGGCTAGCAGTCAAAATTAGAAACGCAGATCAAAGAATTAGTTAATGATCAGGATTTTATATGAAGATGAAGTAGATAGATTAAAAAAGGGTTAATTTCATTTTGGCCCCCTAAAGATGAACAACTCGTCAAAATGGTCCCCTAAAGATGACCAGCTTCTAATTTGGCCCTTTTTTTTTTAATTTTCCGTCCCTTAATCCGTTAGACGTTAGTGAGCTGGCATTTTATCACCAAAAATACCCTGCCCTTTTCTTCTTGGCATTTTAAGATCCCAAGATTCATCTCTCCCTCCCTCTCTCTCTCAACCCTTTATCATCTTCACCACCACAAGTCCAATGGCTAGTTTCCTCCTCCATTAGATCTTTCTGCTACCGATTCTCCTGAAAAGACCAGTAAATCTTCTTCTTGCCATAACCAGCTCTGCAAGAAAGGACCGGGAGCATGTGTTGTAATAGCATGAACTTTTTTTTCTTGCCTATTTGCCTGAATTTTTATTTGGGTATTCTCTAAAGATTCAAATATATCAAGAAATCTGATTCATTAACATTAGACATCATCAAAACCCCAAAAGAATTCAGTTATAAAGATCTCAAATTGGCAACTACAAGCTTCAATCCTATTAGAGTTATGGGTCATGGAGCATTTGGTACTAATTATTTTCTGATTATGCAAGATGTAGTCATAATGGAGGTCAAAGAAAGCTGAACTTTTATCAAAGTTATCAATAATTGGAGCTTTTGAGACATAGAAATATTCTCAGACTCAAGGTTGGTTCCATGAAAAAGGTGAAATTCTAAATGTTTATGATTTTATGCCTAATGGAAGTATTGATAAAGCTTTATTTGAATCAAAATTTATCTTATCATGGCAATACAAAAGAAAGATTTTAGTAGGAGTTGTTTCTGCTTTAGCTTATTTACATCAACAATGTGAGAATCAAATCATTCATAGAGATATAAAGGCTAATAATATAATGCTTGATGAGAATTTAATGGTAGATTAGGGGATCTAGTTTGGCAAGACAAGTTGAACATGATAAATCCCATGTTGCCACGGTAGCAGCATGAACAATGGGTTATTTAGGTCGTGAATATCTACTAACCGGGAAAGCAACTGAAAAAATTAATGTTTTTAGTTTAGAGAGAGAAAGTAATGAAGTTGGAAAAGTTGGGGTTAGTAATAGTAATTTAGTAGAAAGGGTATGGAATTTACACAAAGAATATAGATTACTTTATGCATCTGTTATTAGACTTGACAATGAATTTAATGAAGGTGAAAATGAGAAAAGTGTATTGGTAGGATTAGCTTGTTCACATCCTCATCCAGTGTGCAGAACCACCATGAGAAGAGTTGTTCAAATGCTTATTGCTAAAACTCAAATACCCTTTGTTCCAAAATCAAAACCTTCAATGGGTAGTACTGATGACTTTACAAGATAGTATTTTGGTTTTAATGGATGATAGAAGAGTTAATGTGAAGGGAGAGAGAGAAAAAAGTAAATTTTGAAAATTGAAAAGAGTAAATAGATCTGACATGTTATAATGACTCCTAAGATTTTGAGTTGACAAGAAGATACGGGTAGGGGTATTTGTGGTAATAAAATGTCAACTCACTAACGTTTAACGGATTAAGGGACGAAAAAATGAAAAAGGGGGTTAAATTGGAAGCTGGTCATCTTTAGGGGGCCATTTTGGCGAGTTGATCATCTTTAGGGGTCCAAAATGGAATTAACCCAATTAAAAAAAACCTGAGTAGCCAAGTTTGTGTTGGAGGTTTAAGAAAAGATAACAACTATAACATAAAGGATCTAACACCATATGCTCAAACTAACTGTCCTTCAATCACAAATCTTCATTCAACATAAACGCTAAAATTGTTGTTGTTCATTTCATTAATAAAGAAAAGAGACATTAAAAAACATTAGATAATAGTTATAGATACATACCAATTGATTCAAATTTCCTCACAAATGATCTTCTCCAAAGAAAGTCCTAGTTCTTTTTCTCTCTAAGCTTATTCAAGTGATAGACACGAGAAACTCTACTACATCTCTTTAATTAATTTAAGGAGTCTTTTTTCCTTCTTTACCCCTTCTAGTTTGATCGAACTTTTACTCAAGCCCACATTTCATATTAGGCCCAAACTCAAATTTGGTTTAAAAGCACACTTTCAACATCCCCTCTTGAACTAAATTTCCATAGCTTCTCATACCTAACATCCACTTCAATCTTTCAAAGACATCATGCTTCAAGGGCTTCGTAAATATATCGACTATTTGATCTTGAGACTTGCAATACATCACTTCAATATCACCTTCTTTAACATGCTCACGAATAAAATGGTAGCGTGTATCAATGTGTTTGGTTCTTTCATGACAAACGGGACTCTTGGCTAAAGCAATAGCCGATTTGTTATCAAGGGACTCTTCGGTAGGACCAACTTGAGGGCATTGAAGATGCTTCACCATATTTCTTAACCAAATTGCATGACAAACCATAGAGCTAGCGGCTACATATTCCGCTTCACAAGTAGATAAAGTCACAATGGGTTGTTTCTTGGAAGACCAAGTAAATGCCATGTAACCCATAAAAAATACAAACCCGATGTACTCTTTCTTTCATCTAAGTCTGTACCCCAATCACTATCGGAATAACTGATAAGCTTAAAATTTTGTTCACAAGAGAAAAATAAACCATCATTGAGCGTACCTTTAACATATCGAAAGAGCCTCTTTGCAACATTAAGATGAGATTCATCCGGTGTCTCCATGTACCTACTCACTAGCCCAACTCCATAGAGAATATTCGGTCGTGTACATGTAAGATAGCGTAAACTTCCAATCAAACTTTTGAAATATGTAGGATCGACATCACTTCTTCTTGTGCATTTTCTCAATTCCACTCCACTTTTAAGAGGGGTGTTTACCGGATTAAATGACTTCACTTTAAACCTTTTAACGACTTCCTTAGCGTATCCACTTTGAGAAATAAATATGCCATTTTCCATTTGCTTCACTTCAATACCAAGGAAATGACCCATCATCCCAATACCGGTCATATCAAATTCCCTAACCATGCTCTTCTTGAACTCAATAAATAGTTTTGAATCATTCCCGGTGAATATCAAATCATCAACATAGAGACAAACAAATAACATACCTCTTTCTTCTTTCACTTTCATATATAAAGTGTGCTCATGAGGACACTTTTCAAACCCATTTTCTTGAAAATAAGTTATCAATTCTTGCATTTCGTACACGTGGAGCTTGCTTTAACCCATAAAGGGCATTTTTCAACTTATACACTTTATCTTGTTTTTCATTTCTAACATACCCCAAAGGTTGTTTAACATATATCTCTTCCTCTAGAATACCATTCAAAAATGCCGACTTGACATCAAGTTGAAATATCTTCCATGAATATTGAGCCGCTATAGAGATTAACAATCTTATTGTTTCCATACGAGCAACAGGAGCAAATACCTCACTATAATCAATGTCGGCTCTTTGTTTGTAACCTTTAGCTACAAGTCTTGCTTTACATCTTTGGACTTCTCCATTTGCGTTCTTCTTTGTCTTATACACCCACTTTACACCAATAGGTTTGTATCCCTTTGGCAAACTTGTCAATTCCCAAGTATCATTTTTTTCAATTGCATTAATTTCTTCATTCATTGCATTTTTCCATTTTTCTTCTTGGATGGCCTCTTCATAACTAATATGATCACAATCCATGAGAAAACAAGACAAGTTTAATTCTTCTTCTTTATCCACAACTTCATAAATCTCTCTAGTTTTCATTGGCCTTTCATTAGAACTTCCTCCCGATGATGAGGATGATGGAGATGAGGATGATGTAGATGAGGATGATGGAGATGAGGATGATGATGTTTGTGGGTCTCTTTGAAATTCTCTTAGTGTTGCATCTTCTTCTTCTTCCCCTTAAAGTCTAAGTTCAACTTGAGTGATTTCTTTTCCTTTCCATTCCCATGCCAAATCTTCTTCAAATACCACATCTCTACTAAAAAGAACTTTATTGACAATTGGATTAAACAACTTGTAACATTTTGTTTGCTCATTATACCCAAGAAAATTACATTTCTCACCTTTGTGATCAAGTTTTGTTCTTTTTGCTTCCAGTATCTTTGAATAAGCAATACATCCAGATACCTTTAGATGAGCTACACAAGGCTTATAATAACCCCATGCCTCTTGCGGTGTCTTCATATAAACACCTGATGAACGAAGTCTACTAACTTGCTAGATTAACTTTGTTAACAGAGATGCAAGAACCGGAATTCGCAATTCCGTTTCTTTTATTTTCCAGGTACTTGGGGGTAGTTTCCTGTAATGGCCTAGCCATTGCTTTTAAAATCTCCACCCTTTGTCCCTATGAATCATATGAACTCTTCTTATAATCCTTTGGTTGCTGAATCTTAAGAATTTGTTTCTTGGATTCAACATTCCTCAATGTTTTTTTAGTTGTCTTCATAAACTGAGGTAGCAGCGAACATTAGGAATGGGATGTTCTCGGAAATTTTGTTTATTTCGAACTCGAGAGCGTTTCTCGGATTCTTATCCAATCAAGGAAATAACTTTCGTTTTATTCCTTCTCATGAAATGAACGAAGATTGGCAAAACTATTTTCTAATAGTCATATATACTCTACATTAAAAGAAAAAAGCAAAATCTTAAAACTTATTATCATTGGAAAAACACAGTTTTTGCCAAATAATTCAAGGTTTTTTTTAGTATATGACCCCCATTTATTTAGCTATATTATGACTACACCCCCAAAAATATTTTCGTTTAGGCGTTAACCCCCAAAGTCCATTTTCCCGTCAAATAACCGTTATGTGAGGGGGCGTGCGAGTCACATGCTCGATCTCGGACCAATATACCCCCGTCCTAATCCCACGGTTAGAGACATTTTTAGTATATAACCCCCATTTATTTAGCTATATTATGACTACACCCCCACCAAAATACCACTTGGAGCTTCACAACCACCTATTTCTCAAGTATCTTCTTCCCCTCAACCATAAACTTCACACCCTGCAGTACATAGGGAAGTTTGTCTAACCTACTTTGGGAGGAAACCAACTGGACCTATTGGTCAGGTGTTTAGGCCATCCAAGAACAAGATGGGTTTTATACATGGGTTTTATATGTCACGGCAGGAATCGGTCGACTAACACTTACTTTTGTTTCCCAAGATATCCAAAGATTTCCAAGTGAAAGTGAATTGTCTTGGGTTTGGTTTTATAGAGGATGAGTTATGCCCGTTGGAGGGGGTGAAGGGCAATCTAGGAATGATGTTCCAAACTGAAGGATATGTTTTTTCGATCTAAAGGAATTTCTTCCGAAGGAGTGTCCTTCGACCAAGATGGAAATGCGTGTAATTTGGCGGATAGGATAATGATGACCTTATACGGAAGATCATATAGTCTGGTCGAATTAGGGATCATAATGCTTAATTAGAAGCTGTTTTCGATTGACAGATCACTTCGATAATCTGCGACTAACATAGACCGTATCCTACAACGGGTTAGACAAAGAGTGATGGCTTAAACAGAGAGAATTCACTAGTGGGAGCTTGACAATAGATGGATTAGATCTAGTCTGAAAGGCCTAAAAGGATAAATAGAACCGGGCCAGAAAGGGAGGCCCAGAAAGGCTAAAAGGGCCGACCATGTGACGGTCGACCAGAAGCAATGGGTCGGCCATGTGATGGCCGACTAGGGTGATTGGGCTGGCCAACTCAAGCCCATTAATGGGTACTCTGGCAACCTGGTGTTAGACATATTAGATGTCTGAGATTCCGCTAACAAAATTAGGAGACACCATAACCGAACACCAACAACTACAGAAAGGGGGGATTAAATCAAGACACTTCATCACGTTAGTTTCCTCCCAAAGTAGGTGAGAGGAAGAAGATACTTGAGAAATAGATGGTTGTGAAGCTCCAAATGATATTTTGGTCGAGGGTGTATTCCTAATATAGTTAAATAAATGAGGGTCATATACTAAAAATGTTTCCAACCGTGGGATTAGGACGGGCGTATTTTGGTCCGAGATCGAGCATGTCACTCACACGCCCATCACATAACGACTATTTGACGGGAGAATGGACTTTGGGGGTTAACGCCTAAACGAAAATGTTTTCAGGGGTGTAGTCCTAATATAGCTAATAAATAGGGGTCATATACTAAAAAACCCATAATTCAATGAAAACCGTCCTCATGTGAATAATGCGATTCCAAGACCCCATTTATTTAAGGTTAAGCGTACTAGGGCACTGCCCTTAACCCGGTCGGCTTGGGTGAGTAACTCTTTACTGATCATACTCCTATGAATCTTGGTTGATGAATAAAACGTTTATGTGTCCAATTCATCCTTTACCTCGAAATCCAAAACCCTGTTCCTGACTCGTTGAGAATAACCATTTAGACATGAAGACCTATTCATAGGTCTATCCGTATTGTCCCGAGGTTAAAGATGGCACCCTGCAGAGGCAGACCCACCATCGATGAACAAGGGCTCAGCAGGTGTCTTAATCTGGGTAGGCTTTACTCAAAATTCTTTTTGGGGACTTTTATATTTTTATCTTGGATGCGTTATTGTGAATTCTGACGTAATCATCCACGATGTAAACGTAAACTAGTGAATGCGCGCGAGAAATAAATCAAGTTGAACTGACCCTAGAATGGCCCTAACCTAAGGATCTAATCTTCATAAGTAGCTTCTTGTTTCACCTTACCTCGCATGGATCTCCATCCTCGAACCTCCATTGATTTCTCCCACTCGAACCACAATCTCATCTTTCGGTTCTTCAATGGACACTTCTATTGTCATACTTCTCCGTATTCACATTCCTACATACAATAATATGATGTTCATAGTATTCTATAGTATGTATAAGATTTGTTTCTAAGGTCGAATCAAGATTCGGTATAGTCAAAATAGTTCTTCGGGAGAACTATTGACATCTTAATGCCAAACAAGCCCTGAGTTTACTTTCAGAAATTTCAGACTAATGGCGCGTTTTGGTTTTACCCTTTATTATTTCCAAAATCAATTTTAGGAAAATCTCCGTTTGGATCCTCGGATGGACGGGTGAATTTTCGAAAAATTTGGGTAAAACCGGGAGATAAGTCGGATAAAAGACCGAAAACTCCCACTCGGGTCAAGGCCCATTAGTGTCCGAGTCCAACTCAAAATACCCAAGTTAACCTCTTGGTTGAAACCCACTGAATGAGTCTCGGGTAAGCCTAAAACCAGTCTCGGCACGAGTCGGGACATGGCCCGTACTAGGGACAGCATGTTCCAAACGTGCCGAGCCCCTTGGTCCAAACGCGTACGAGCCCTAGGCAGGACGCGTCCTTATGTCCTAGACGCGTCTTGACCAAGGCCGTGTCTTAGGTCGTCTCGGACATGAAGTCCGAGATGCCTTAGACACACCCAGACGCGTCCTAGACGCGTCTAGACAACAGCTCAAGGAAATGTCTCATGCTTGAGACGCGTCTTGACTTGTGGTTACGTCTCATGCTTGAGACGCGTCTTGACTTGTGGGCGCATCTCTAAGACGCGACCTAATCAAAGTCGCATCTTCTCGGACTCTAAGTCTGAGAAAACCGAGACCGATCCTAGTCCTAGACGGACTAGGATTGCTGGTCTGGAAGATGGGAAGTCCTAGTCCGAGAAGGACTAGGATTCGTGGTTAGATAGGCTAAGGACACGACCTGGTCGCGTCCTTGAGGCATCCTGGACGCGGTTGGGCCAGCAAGGACAAAGTCTTTAGAAACTTCTAAAAACATCTTCTTCTTCTCTTTCCTTGTAGTTGCTGCTGTATACTCCTGTTTTTGATGATTTGATCATCAAAAATAATGATTTTTAAAACCTTCTTTCAAAAATCAAAACCCTAAAATCATAGTTTTTGAAACCCTTTTCAAAAAACTTAAAATCTAAGGTTTCTAAGCATTGAAAATCTTTCCATCTCTCGTTTTATTACATTTAAATCTAATTCAAACTAATCAAAACATGTCTGAATCTCTATTCAAACTAATCTATCTAATAAATCAAGTATGAATCTAATTCGTTCTAGTCAAAACTAGTTACATGCAAAAGGCTCGTGATGCCACTGTAGGGTTTTGCACGTCTTTAAGACTACTAATCATCTAACTAACATTGTAAGCGGAATCTCAAACATCATATGTTTAACGCTAGTCTAACCAGGATTGCATACATGAACTAATAATGAACTAGAAACTGAAAGAAGAATACCTGAATTCGCTTTCCCTCGAACTAGATTCCAATGCCTTTATCCTGAAGAAGATGAGAGCTCCAATTGTCGCTGACTTGATTTCCCTTCTTTGTTGTCTGCTAGAACTCCATTGAAGGTTGAGAAGACGAACCATTCTTCTTTTGACTAATTTGATAGATTGGGAGTTTTTTCTCTAAAACCCTCTCTCCCACTTAGCTGTATATCGTGAGAGAGAAGTTGTTTTCTCTTGAGAAAAATCCAACCCTTTTTTTCTGAACTGAAATGACCCTTATATAGAAAAACCTTAATAGGAGTCTCACTCAAATTAGGTTTCAATAAGAGTCCGAGAAAAGATAAACTCATCAGAACTCTTTCTGACTGGAAATTTGGGTTTCCCCTAATTTAGTGTGGCCGACCACTAAAGCCCATTAATGGGCTTGGCCTGGCCGGCCCACTCCCACACTATGGCCGGTCCTGATCCATCCCTTACCGGGTTGGGTCAGGACACCCCATTAGTAGGTTTTCCACTTTTTCATGCTTCTCTTTCAAGCCCGATTCTTTCTATCTTTTGGCACTATCAGATTGGATCATATCCATCTATGGGCAAGCTCCCACTATTCAACTCTCTCTGATCAAGCTTTCACTCTTTGGTGTAACTCGTTGTATGATCCGGTCTATGTTAGCCGCGGATTACCGAAGTAACCTGACGATCGTAAGCGGCTTCTAGCTAAGCATTACGACCCCTAATATGACCGGACTAGATGATCTTCTAGATAAAGTCATCGTTATCCCAACTGAGAACTTTATTGCATTGCCACCTTGGTCGAAGAACACTCCTTCGGAAGGACATCTCCTTCAGACCGCAAGGATATATCATCCAATGACATCATCCTCCATTCACTTCATAGAGGGTTTAACACATTTCAGATGTGTTATGGTATGAATGGATGGACCAAGCCCTTAGAGGAGCTTCTTGCAATGCTTCAGGCAGCCGAGGTGTTTATAGCAAAAGAGGAGCCAAAGAATGAGATTCTTGTGGTTTGAAATAACAAAAGGCAGAAGACGAAACAGGCGTTCGAAGGAGAAGGCAAGAATGTTAAATCCAAGAACAAAGTTTCCATTTCTGATGCTAAATGTTTCTACTGCGAATCTAACAGTAGCTTCCACTTCAGGTATTGGTAATTAATTTTTCAAATATTGAAAATTCCCAAGTCGGTATGAGATACCTAATGCCCTATCATTGTGAATGTACAGGAGCAAACGGGAACTGAGTATTTGGATAAAGGAGGAGAGATCCAAGAGGGAGCAGAAGTCAAGCCTGCTAAGAATGCTGAAAGGGATCGAAATCTTCTTCAGACACTAAGTCTAGATTAATTTGTTTTTCTAGTTAGACATCATCTCTGTACTAAGTATTACGGAGAATCAATAAAAGAGTTTTAATTCTTAATTCAGATGTCTTAAAGTGCTAAATTAACTAACATATACCAAAAGATTCTATACTTGGTTTTACATGTAAAAGAGAGACACAAGGATGTGACTCTTACAACGGGATCATCCCAATGACAAAGGGATGAGGAAAGTGTTTCCAAAATAACCAAGAAAGCATGAGATGCGAAGAATCGAATTGACAAGATAAAAAAGTCTTGAGTCAAAAACAGAAGTTGATCGCAGTTTCTAACCTATCCAAGTTGGAGCGTCCAAAAGGATAAAATTGAAGGGATCGAATCAAACTCTGTCCTCTGATAAAAACTATGTCTAGACACATCTTCCCACACATAACAAAAATCCGTTTAAAGCTAAAGTCATGTAAAACGATTACAAGGCATAAAATTAGCAATATCTGACGCAATTTCTTTAGAAGAAATTTGGGCTTCACACAACCAATCAAGAGAACAAAGTGTTTGTTGCTCATGATGGTATCCTCCTAATAGATTGCTCTGAAAGGATTATTAGTAGGATAAGTGTTCGAAAGAGTCGAACGCTTCTTCGACCAAGAGCAACAAAATAGTGGGTGGAAACAAAGCTGTTAAAGAAATAGTGGTAGCCACCTCACAAAGCGAATGAGATTCGAGAGAGAACTCTGAAGTAGTTGAAAGTTGCTCAAAATAGGAATATCTCAAGGAGTTGAGAGTATTCCGAATAGTTGTTCTTAAACCGTAAAGGTCTTTAAAGGTTTATCTACAAGATTTGAAGATTGAAATGTTACTAATAAAAGATAAAAATATAGACTGGCGCAGAGATGGAAACCAACTCGATAACTTGCTAGGAGTCCATACACTCTAGAATCCTTTCTAGTCAAGGTCGGATACTTGATAATTAGTGAATTGAGCGAAACCATTAGACAAAAATTAGTTTTCAAGGAAAGAATCTGAGAAGGATGGAACTTGGAGTTTCCCAAAACTAGAAGATTAAGATCGTGGATTCATACCAAGAGCCTATGAACGAGATCTTGTATCAGTCTATGTTTAAAGTCCATAACTAATCACAAGGAAGTCAAAAACCATGACGGTCGCCGACTTCAGTGATTAGTAAACAAGCATGCTTCGGAAAATCCATCAAAGGATGAAGCAAGCAAGAGTTGGAATTTTTTATTTAAAAGAGGATATCAAAGTCGTTTGATTCCTAAAAAACAAAGAATATCTTGAAACGCATGATCTCAAGATGGTTAGTGGGAGAAATGTTTTTCAGGTCCGGTGTGCAGTGTACACACAAGAATTGAGATGTTGGAATCAATTAAGAGAGGACCACAATGGATGAAAATGCTTTGGGCATCAATGGTCTATTAGTAAAGATCAAATGATGGTAGGACTAAGATAAGAAAGCTTGGGATTCTTAAAAGTCCGAATACGAAAGACTCTAAAAGAGATATTCGACCCAAACTCATGGCACATAGCTAGGTAAGACTCCGAGTCGGTAGACTTTAGGGAGCAAGCACGCATGAGAAAGATAATTATGGTATAGGCGTAAGATCGGTCATGTGAGACATGATTTAGCATTTACCGAAGACATCGTGATTACATAGGGTATTAAGAGATGTTAACATCCGAACTCAGATAAGACAATATGAAACCACAACTAACATCCTAAAAGGCTAGGACGAGTTAGAGTGGAGAAAGTTGAACATGTCAATGCAAACTTCCAGACAAGCAAGGAAAGTCGGCAGAAAGTGTTTGTGGTCGGGAACTTTTGTAGACTCTACAAAGAAAGATTAGGAAGCCACAACTCTAGTAAAGGGTTACTAGAAACTATCAATGAAAATCAAAGGAACCGACCTTCGATTAGTTGATATGCAAAGTTTAAATCGGACTATATCCGTAGTCAACTAAACTGTCCTCGAGTACAAAAGTATGATAATCATACTATGTATCCAAGGCATAAGGTATATTCAGAGAATAACCTTGACTAGTAATATTGAGCAGGTAGAAGGTGTTTTATGGAAGAGGCTCAGATTTACAAACTCTCGTTATCGGAAATAAGTTAATTATTTCACCGTCGTCTAAATTTGGTTTAGTATTTAAACGACAGTCTATAGATAATAAAGCATTCCCAATAGGTTTATCAAATGCGTGATCTGATGAATGAAACCCTATTAAGTGAACTTGGAATACTTAATTATTATCTCCCTAGTCCAGGTCATTGCATGGATAACAATGACTCAGGAAGACTAACACGTGACTCAATGAGATAGCGTTGTTTCATGGGCTATAGGAATAGGAGTATTCGACTCCATGATGTGGGTGTACTATTGGGAATATACACTGGATAATCCTCAAAATGAGAAGCACATCAATTGTGATGAACGTCAAAACGCTTCTCATTGACAAGATTGGAGAGATTCCTCAAAACATGAGTGTTTCGCTCATCTTATGTAAGGAATGTCGTACTTTGGTTCCGCCAAATGCCGCGCCCTCAAAGGAGGTTATAAAAGCGGATACTATGAAAGACAGGATAGACATGAAGTTGAGTGGGAGCAAGAATGGATTGTGTCATCCTATACATTAGGAAAACGTGTCTCAAGGCCGTTTGATGAGTAGTAACTGAAAATGTGTGGTCGCGCTCAAATGGATTAAAAGGTAATCATTTGTCTTTGACAGCTTTACTCGGTATCAAGAAAGTTTGAAAGACGAGACGTATCAGATGGGATACAAATTGACACGGGAATCAAGCATTTCACTTGTTCTAAGTACAAGTGGGAGTCTGAAGGATATTCCTTTGTAAAGAAGATGTCCTTGAAAAAGATGCCCTTCGACCAAGAATGCAATGCAAAAAACTTGTCAGATAGGACAATTGATGGAGAATATCATCAAGTTCTATTGATTTAGGGGTCGTAGTGTTTAGCTAGAAACCAACTACGATCGTCGAATTACGAAGTAATTCGCGGCTAACTTCGACCGGATCCTACATCGGGTTACACATAAGAATGGCTATTTAATTGAATGATATGACTAGTGGGAATGAGATATATAATCATGGGAGAGTCCCATAAATATGTCTCATAGGCCTAAAAGAAGTTTAGGCAACGATAGCAAAAAAGGCCCGAAAAGCGGGATTTTGGGTCGGGGACCGGAAGGGTGTTTTGGGAATAAAAGGGTGGCCGACCATGATCATTAGGGTTGCCTAAGGGGACCGGCCAGATCTGGAGTTGCCCCCTATAGGGGACGTCCACAACATAAGGGAATAAATGAATTAACAACTAGTTTCTATTTTCGACTATTTCCCTAATCGTATTCAAAAGGGCCTTTTAGGAACGTAATTATGATTGGACTCTAACTTAGAAATCTATATAAGGACCCTTAGGGTATTGAATAAGGTGTGGAATTTCTCATAGAGCTTTCTTACTCTACCACATCAAGTAGAGAAGAGAAAGTGATCAGTTAATTCCTAAAAAACTATCAAACAAGTCAATAAAGAAGGAGTTCTTCTTATCAAACCACCATTGTTGTTCTAGATAATAAACAAGGTGGGAGATTAAGTAGACCATTCGGTGTCCCAAGTAGAGGAGATACAATTGGAGCTCTTGGTTTTTTCAAAAGCAATTGGAAAGGTTCGAGGGAGAATAGCGATTAAGGTAATCTGTAACTCTTAGTTGATTATTAGCTTATGCATGATGATCCTGGGAATACTAGTGTTTGACATTAGATGTCAAGTTATCCGCATATAACACTAGTAGGTGACTCTATACCCCAACATGATATGCCAAATAGGAGACCACCACTCATAGCTGATCTTCCACAACCAATTTGTTGGGTTTCTAATCTAAGGACAAGAGATAACAGTGATTGGGATTAAATCAGAACCTTCCCCTGGAGTAAGTTATGGAAACAAAAGATTATGAATCCAAAGGCAATATAGGCAAATACAACACATCTATTCAACAACACAGTAAGTTATGTAACGCAGAAGAGAACGAGACGGTTTACCATCTGTTTGGAGTATGTCCCTTATTCAGAAAACCACTCGCATCATCACAAAATCTCATGCAAAATACTCTAAGCTCTGATCTGGTTGTAAATCTACAAGATCTACTAAATAAAGGTAATAATGGTAAAGAGGATCAGTCGTTGTATACTTATCTCCTTTAGTAGTGGTGGAAAACAAGAAATGACCATATCTTAAACTCCAAAACACCAGATCTAAAGAGATTCTGGTGGTCAGTTCAACTCGAGGTTTGCTCTCTGACCCTACTCCTAACCATTTATCTGCTTCAGTTGATTTGCAAGAAGAAATCTGGCTACCTCCCCCTCCCCATACAATCAAAATCAATGTCGATGGCTCTTTCAAACCACAAGAAGCTTCAACAAGGGGCATTACAAGAAAATCAATGGCTGAAATACTAGGGTGGAACGCGACGAGATTTTCGACGATATCCCATTTGCATAGTGACATGAGAGCTTCTTCTTTAGGGTTAGATTTGTGCGAAGCGATTGGAGAATGGAACTATATCTAAATCTATGGTTGAGATGCTCTCAGATGAAGACTACATACTTCCGTGGCGCATATCAAGCGATTTAGGTTTGTTACGTGGACGATTGTCAACGAGACATGTGGCTCCCTAGTGCTGCGCAAGAATTTCGAACCAGCAGGCGAAACACGCTTTAGTTCATATGACGTGAAAAATTACCTCATTATTCCTTTCGGTTAACGTCCATTACCTTTGTATCATTTTTTTTACTTTTAGTCCTTTGGACATTGCATTGGATCTTGATTAACGTTTTTTAATGAAAGTTTATTTTTTAAAAAATAGAGTTTGCAATACAGTTGTTTGCATTCGCAATATTGCAAACGCAGTTGGAATCTGCGTTTTACAAATTGAGTTTGCACAAGTTTAAAATTGTAAACTAGACTCTTGTACCAATGTTATGTGGTTTTTAGCCACCCTCGCCCCATACTTATAAATAGACCACTTGCCGCTTCCATGACCAATGTAAAATCGATCTAGCAATGATGGAGTGTAAATTATGTTTACTGAATCACATGAAATTTTACCTTAACTCCATCTCATATATGTAATGTATCAAATACTGGGGAGCGGAGGAAAGGAATAAAAGAATTTGCTACTATGAGGGTAAGAAATCGCGGGTCAAGAAGTCAACTGGACCGGGCCGTTGACCGGAAGTCGAACCTCCACCTGTTAATAATCTTGTCGGCACCGACGACGTCTTTGGGCTTAACCTGTGACGAAAGAGACAAAAAACACGCGACCGTAAGTTCCTTGGGACACCGGGATGGTGCCGGCCTAATGGGGCTCCGACGGTTAAGTCAGTAAGCTTGCAAGAGAAGTAAAGGGTACGTGAACGATGTCCTTGGAATGTTACCGTTGGTTGGATAATGGTCGGAGCTTAGGCCCGGCTCGTAGAGTGGTCGGAGCTCGCTCTCTACAAATGACTGACTTGATTGTGGAGAGTGATTATAACAGCCTATGAGGTCCGTCCTTGAGTAACGCAGTCCTGGTGAGGTACTTGGTCGAGGGTTTGAACCGTAAATAAAATGATAGACTTTAAGGTCTGACCTTGTAAATATTCACGTGGATGAAATGTGGAAAGCCTGACCCTAAGGAGTAGCTTGCCTCTGTTGGTCGTTAGGAGAGATAATGGTAGGTCGCCTTTCCTTGATAGTACGGTCGTCCAGAGAAAAAGTAATGGTTGACCTCCCTTGGTTGTCTGGTCGCCCAGGAGAGAGAAAGTGATGGTGACCTCCCTTGGTTGTCTGGTCGCCCAGGAGAGAGAAAGTAATGGTCGACCTCCCTTGGTTGTCTGGTCGCCCAGGAGAGAGAAAGTAATGGTTGTAATGGTCGACTTCCCTTGGTTGTCTGGTCGCCCAGGAGAGAGGAAGTAATGGTCGACCTCCCTTGGTTGTCTGGTCACCTAGGAGAGAGAAAGGTATTTAGTGATCACTCAGTATGCTCGTTGATGATCGAATGGTCCCTCTATATGAGAGAGAAAGTAGTGGGGTGTCTTAGGTGATCACCAGGTGATCTTTGAGTGCTTCATAGTGATATCAGTGGAATATCAATCAGTTTGGCGATAAACAGATGATCGAGTGTTTTTTAGTCGGGAATTCTATAATGATTTTGAGCTAGTACTCGATCTGTATGCCTGGAATCAGATGCCCTGTATCATTCTTGGTTCCGTCATTTTATAGTGTCTTGGGTTGACCGTTGCCTGATGATGGTTGTCATATTTAATGGTTGTAACGCGTGGGTTATCACCATTAATACGGACTTCATAACCCCTGAACGAACATATCCAAGATATTTTCGTCATGAATGATTGTAACGTCTCCCCAACGGATATACGGTGTGAGATTTACTTGACAGTTCAAGGCGGACCTCTTTATCCAAGGCTGGAAGAGCTTCCATATTCTGGTATGTCGAGGAGGTGAGGGCGGACCTCTTTATCAAGAGTTGGATGTGTCGTATTTAAATGTTACTTCGGGGTGTCCGAAGATAAATGGATCTGGCCCATTAGCCGTTAGTTCATGGGCTTGGTCACCGTATAGGCCCATTAATCATGGATTTCTAGTGGCGCTCCTGGTGACGTATTTTGGCCCATACAGCTACTCAAATTAAAATTTGCAACAGATACAAATTGATAGAACATTCCTGAAAACGTTATTGTGGAATGAGACTACAATCAATATTATTTCCAGGAGACTCTTCTTTTTGCCCTTGTTTAAATGCAAAACTTCTTTTATTTTACTTGTTGAAACTATGCCATAGAATTGTTGGCGTTACATGGGCGAAAATACTCGTGGAGCAAGAAAAGTTTTAAAGAATGTGAAAAATAAGTAATGAAGACAACCATAGCTTACAATCAATATTATTGTTTGCAATCAATCGTGTATACACGGCTTTAATTTAAATAAAGTAAATGTAACTAATGAAATGCTAAAATCACTCAGGGACTAAGACGGTAACGTTATATACCTTATAAATTGACAATGTATCTTTGAAGATTTCGTTTCGAACTTGTTGTACCAGTGATCATAAGTTGCACCTTGGACCTTCTCAATGTAAGGAAATTATGGAACGGGAGATAGAGAACAATTTAATTTAGTTTGACTAAACATAGTGGTTATGACTAACCTGACATATTACCACAATATCCTTAGTGATTTCATCTGATCTTACTGGTTATATGGGCCGGTATCACTATTGGTATTTGAAAAGTGTTACAAACCCTATTTCTAGCATGTAAATCCTATTTTTTCATAGGCTTCATGGTCATAGTTGTTGGTCATTCCAACTATGTGTTTTGGAGGTAAATGAATATGCATTCGTACCAAATGTTCCTATAAGGAAGTTGTTCCGCTTGGTGGTCAACGTTAATATCGGTTCCACTTTTGTGGTTGTTGACTAGCTACACTGTTCCTTTTTTTTTGTTGAGGAAATACAAGCAAAGAACTACAGAGAAGACGTATCTACATCCCAAGAAAGATCGTGGACCGAGAGCCAAATACGTTTGCTACCATTCCTACGTCCCCATTTAGCTAACTGGTCCGCCTGAGTGTTATTTTGCCTCGGAATGTAAGTGAAAATGACATCATGAAACTTCTGCTTCATGTAGTTGATGTAATCCATATGAGTCCTGATTGCCAGTGAATCGTCGAATCACCATGATTGATGTGTCTGATTAGATTTTGGTTGTCACTCTTTATATGCAGATGGTTGATATGATATTCTTCTGCCCATTGCATTGCTCGAATAATAGCTCGGCATTCACATTCTTCTGCATTCTGACCTATAATATAATATGCCATCGCTGGAATAAACTGTGCCCCATCATCATGCATAATACCGCCTATGCCTGCTAATTCGGAGAGGGATGTGAATGAAGCATCCACAATGATTTTCACATAAGGGAAGGTTGGAGGAATCCATTGAGGTTGTTTCTCTTTTCTCTTTGTACCACCTTTACCATACAAACTGGTCGGAGTGCTTAGAATTTTGTTAATTGTTTGCTTTGGATTTTGTACCTGTGAAGAAAAACATTTGTCACATCTAGCTTTCCAAATATTCCACAGGATCGTTGCGAACAGAACATTCCTATCTTCTTCCATTTCCTTCCGAAGTAGTATCCAATCCAATATACTGGTTATGTCATTTGTAATAATATTAAAATGAAACCAAATGGATCTTGCAAAACAACAGTGGAGTAACACATGAGTCATCGTTTCTTTATCGCCATAGAATGGGCAATCATTTTGGTTACCAATATATTTCCCAATTTTGTTTCTGACTTGTAAGCTATTCGTACAACATTTCCAAAGAAATAGTTTAATTCTTGGTGTTGTGGTGATGTCCCAGATAAAATTTCATTCAACTCATAGGGGTATCTGGATGTTCGCAAATTATAGTACATAGATCTGACTGAAAATTTACCTGATTTGGTTAGTGCCCATCTAGGTTTATCATCCTGCTGAATCTGTAAGGTTATGCTTAAAATAGCATTGCATACATCACTATTAAAACATTGAGATATAATATTCATATTCCAATCGTTATTATTAATTAGTTGTGCCACCGTGGATAGCGAACTATTATTAATGTTAATCAATGGTGGAGGATGGTCCGGAATCCAGTAGTCATGCCAAATATTTATGTTTGTACCTTTGTTAACATCCCAGAAGATGAGATTGGGCACTTTATCATAATGTTTAGAAAGGGATTTCCAAAGCCAAGAATGGTTAGCTTTAGCTGCCCGGGCTTAGGCTCCTTAAGGAAATGTTTCGCTTTGAGTAATCTGGCCCAAGGCGAGTCAGGATTATTGATTAGACTCCAGACAAGTTTGCTAAGGAAAGCTTGATTATCGAGCTCCGGAAGATGAAATCCTAATCCACCTAGTTTTCGAGGGAGGCATATAGAAGACCAATTAATAGTGTAGATGGAGTTGGGTTTTCCCTACCAGAAGGCTCTTTGAAGGGCTTCAATGCGACTACTCACACCCTTGGGGATGCCAAAGCATTGCATTTGGTATCTGGGAACAACCGTTGCGATTGTGGAGATTACAACGGAGCGGCCAGCTTGGGAAAGAAGATTTGTTTGCCATTTGGAGAGTTTATTCTGGATTTGATTGGTAAGAGAGGAGAAAGTTTATTTTTTGTTAGCTCCAATAAAAAGGTGAGTGCCCAGATATTTATCTAGAGCGGAAGACTGATGCAGTTTCAGGTTCATAATGATAATGCGTTTAAATTTGGGATGAGTGTTCTTAGAGAAAAAGATTGTGGATTTGTCAAAATTAATCATCTGTCCCGAGGCCGAACTGAAAGTATTGAGAATGTGCTTCAAGTTAAAGATATTCTCTAAAGAATTTAGGCAAAAAATGATACAGTCATCCGCAAAGAGAAGTTGTTTAATAGTGAGATCAAATTTAGAAATCTTGAAACCTATGAATGGGTTATTGCTTCCGTTAGCTTCAAGAAGCCCACTGAGACCTTCCATCGCTAGGGTGAAAAGGAAGGGGGACAAAGGGTCTCCTTGGCGAATCCCTCTGCTCACATTAAAAATTGGGCTCGAACGACCGTTAAGGAGAACTGCCATAGTCGAGGTGGTGATACAGGCGTGGATTTTCAGTTCCACACATCAGAAGTCTTTTTATTTTTTTGTTGAAAGAATAACAAAAATTTTAAAAGTTAAAAATTTTTGTTGCAAATCAAATATTATGAAAGAATAACACATGGGACACTACATAAATGCCGATGACCTTCAAATTCAAAAAAGTTTAAATTATATAGAAAAGAACAACAGGAAATTGGGCCGGAGGCCCAATTTTTTGTATTTTTTTGTTAAAAAGACAACCCATCTTTTTAACTAGCTAGGCCTCAAGTAAGTTATAAAAATAGGCTTGAAGGACATTTTTAAAAGCACCAACTTTTTAAGAGTAAAAAATACCCTTCATTCAATTAGAAATACCTAGTAATAATCTAACTAATAAATCAGGAACTTGAGTTTTTCTCATGAACGAATCGAGTTGGATTGTTGACGCCGATTAGAATTTCTGGGGTTTGAATCGATTTTGGCTATAAGATAGGTTGATGTTTTTAGGTTTTGGTGATTTAATCTATTTGCTTGTTGTTTGAAGAGGCTTTTAAGGGGTTTGATTTAGTTTTTGGTTCTAAATTCTAGAGAGAGAAAGTTTTATATACTTTCAATGGAAGGAGAATTTGATAGTATTTCAAGGTATAATCCAACTTCTTCATTGCTTTATTTTCATTGAATTATGAATGATGGATGACAATTTGTTAGTTTTGATGTTTATGTTCAAACTTATTTGTTGGATTTATATGGAAGTTGTGAAAGTATAGTTGATGCAAGCAATGTGTTTGATAAAATGCTTGAAAGAGATGTTGTTGCTTGGAATGCAACGTTAGTTGGTTATACAAGACTTAGGTTGGTTGAAATAGCTATAAAGTTGTTAGATGAAATGTCTGTGAGAAATATTTTTTCTTGGACAATCGTGATTGGTATTTATGTTCAAATTGAGAATTTCATGAAAGCTTCGGAAGTTTTTCGAAGAAATGTAAAATGATGGTGCTAGAACTTATAAAATGACTATTATGAATTTGTAGGGGTTTTAGCTAGTTTTTCGATACAACATTCTATTAGACAATATATAATAATTTGTAACAAATTTCATGTTAAATCAATTCAAAAACTAATTTACAAACCATTTGCATGGCATTGCAAGGTGTTTGCAAGGCTCTGCAAGGTGTTTGCAAGGCTCTGCAAGGTATTTGCAAGGCTCTGCAAGGTGTTCTCAAGGTATTTGCAAAAGTCATGCAAGGTGTTCGCAAGGCTCTGCAATTTGTTTGCAAGACTATCTAAGGTGTGTGCAAAAATCATGCCAGGTGTTTGCAAGGTGTTTGCAAGACTTTGCAAGGCAGTGCAAGGTGTTTGCAAGGTATTTTCTTAGACTAGGGTTAGGTTGGTCTTTTTACTAAAATTGAAAATTACATGATCGCCATCAGGGAGGCGAAGCCTAAAAAACTTTGATGAATCCTTTTTAACCAAAGTCATAATTTCTCAGGGGGTTTTGGCCAAATTCCCGAAAGAACAACAAAAACATTTTTTTTTGTTGCAAATCAGATATTAATTTGAAACTGTACCCAATAGAAAACCTGAAATCCTTCCTCTTTTTCTATCTCCCTGTATACTTTCTCTCTAACAGAAGGTCCGAAGAGGGAGGTTGAACATGGTCCAATCTCTCTCTATCCCAGTCCCTATCTCTATGTAACAAATCGACAAAATTAAACATTTGCGAGATTCGACAAGGGTTTCGTCTCTCAACCTCTGTCTCTCTTAGTCTCTCTCTATCTCTCTCGTTCTTTCTAACAGAAGATCCGACAATGGAGGTCCGACGAGGTTCAGTCATTCTCTCTCTGACAGATTGACAAAGTTAAAGCCTCGCCCGATTTGGCGAGGGTTCAAACACAATCTTTCAAGGGTTCAAACACGATGGCCCTTGCTAGTGCAATGGTGGTAGCAGTCGGTTTCTCGTGGTGGTAGTTTATTTCTGGTGCTGGTAGCAATCTATTTCTCGTGGTGACGATGTTATTTCTAATTTACGGGGGCACAAGTGTCATTTAACACATTTCAAACTTTGTACATTTGTTTTAGACTTGTTTTGAAGTTTGAAAAACAGCTATTTTCAGCCCATTAAGACAAGGAGGACTTGATTCAATCAACATTTCAAATTTTCCTAAGAAAAAACAAACTTCTAAAACCTAAATAGATCCTTATTCAAGTTCAAAATCTGAAATATCAAACAAACACAACCTTACACTTCAACCAAGGATCCGAGGGTTGCAGTTTCGAAAATGCTTCTACCTTGTTAAATACAAGTCTAATGTTGATGATTCTAAAGTCTTGTTACTTATTACTGGAGGATAACTATCAATATCGTGGAAAGATCAGAGAAGAAACTAAACTAACCAGAAAATTTAGGAGTTGGAGCAAACAATAGCACCTTCCATTGATTTATGATTCTTGTCGAAGTTTTTGAAGTAACCGTGTGGGCTTCCACCCCCGTTTACTTGAAAACGGCTTATACATTTCTAGACGGACACCGTCAAACCCCGTCTATAAACGACGCATCCAAAATATGACCAAAATAACTTTCCTCCCAACCCGGCATTGAGATTGCCCAAGTCCTAATATTGAATGCAGCTCGCAAGAAAAGCTTTGACAGGGTTTATTCGAGGTGCAATAAATAAACCATGACTTTCTTTTTTTATAGTGAAGAATAGATCAAAATACAACTACCAACTTTAGGCTTTCCTTGTAGATAACAGCAACTTGTATATATTTTATTATTTTTAGTCCTAAATCTGAACTATCAAAACAGGATTTATTCAGTACTCTGAACATTCCACACCATCTATAATTTAATTAAATATATAACACACTCTAACATCATTTGAGATCTTACAAGTAATAATAGTTATCTTAATTAATAATCAAGGAATATAAAAAGAAATGTCAGGTGTTCACCAAATCATCATCATTTGGCTGGTTGAGGTTTAGTTTGAGCAGTAGCTGCAGACATTACGCGTAATCGACTTGCTATTTCCGTAAACGATGGACGAGCCACAGGGTCAGGGGCCCAGCATTCTTCCATTAGATTTCTCCAGTCAGGGTCGCAGAAGTCTGGAACTCGTGGCCTCAACGTGTTACTCACGATACCACCTGCACGAAAACGGAAGAAGACTAGCCTTCATGAGCACTTCAGGGTAAATAAGTATTAATAGCAAAACAACACCAACATTACCAAATTTTCTCCTCCCCCACCTTGCAGACTGCATACCCAATTTCCCGTACCCTTTTTGGGTGGGTTTTGCAATGCAGTAACCCAAAATGAGCGTACTAGAACTTTTAGTCTTAATTAACCCGAAGTCTTTAAAAATATCTATGAACTCGACTACTTGAGTAGTTAACTACAAGATGTTTCTTCAATTAACTTGTTAGATTGTAAGTTTTATGGAGATGGGATGTCTGAGAGTAAGTGCATCTATTATAAATGCACGATAAGTATATATTGTCTAGGAAAATAGTCCAAAACGTACTACGCTCGAAAATGGCGTACCGAAGAAGGATACCCTAGCATACCCAATACTAAGATGGGTAGTGTACCGGTACCACCTAACATTGGGCCATACTGGGAGTGGGTTTTGTTGAAGTAAACACAACCCAAACCTTGACATCCCTTCTCCCACCACCAAAAGAAACCATCTATAGTATACTGACTCCTCGCACCCATTTATATCGAACCTGTTATTATGTGCAACTCCCTCGTCTCGAGGTCTCGTAAATATGTAGATATTCACGTTGTTAAAGTTTATTCTGCTTCTCCAAGGGAAAGAATCCTGAATTTAAAGCATATAGTACAATTACAGAATTAAATTTCACTCCTCAGTTTACGGCTGTATTTCTTTTATTTTATTGATTGTATTAGAGAAATAACAGGGTCCAGCTCAGAAGTCAGTGTCTGAAAGTACAGTTAGCGATCAGTTATATAGGCTCCTAATTTAGCTTTTATGAAAGATCAGAAAGTATTCAAGCTTGAAGTTCATAACATACCTATAATGGCACCGTAATGCATGTTAGCATAAGGTTCTTCACCTGTGAGAATCTCCCACAACACAATTCCGAAAGAGAATACATCAACCTAACATCAATAAACACTGTTAAATGATAATAGGTGAAGAACATATTTCGGGGCTTACCGCATACGGAAAAATTTGAGGTGGTTAGAGTGATCTGAGGTAAATCAACAATAGTGGAAGAAAAAGCCTAGTTTGTAATTACCATGCATAAGTAGTGAGCTATAAGAAACGAGAAATTTTGCCACAATACGAGTCAATTGGATTATCAGCCACCACAGTCAGAAATATCAAATAGTCGGGAAGACCCAATACAGCCTCGACTCTCTAGACATAAAGAATAATGACTTCATAATTTCATGGCCCAACAAATTCCACGCTACTTCAAACATCCAAAATTTCAAATACTGAAGTACCATAGTTTATATACCAGAGGATGGAAAAGGCTCTTCTATGCAAATTAACTACATAATTTCATTTGAAGTAGGAATAGCGTACCTTCTCAGAAACTTTGCTACTACTACCGTTTAATAACTCTGGAGCCATCCATGGCAGTGTCCCCCGCACACCACCAGTAACCAGGGTATTTCTCTTTATTTTTGACAGCCCAAAATCGCCAACCTGTTCGATAACATATCTTGGTTATCTCTTACAGTATCAAGCTTAGAACAGTAACTGAAGACCACTGACAATGTAAAACAAAATCTTTGAGAAGATTTCACAAATCAAATGAATAGCACGGAAATAATTACCTTGCAAATAGGTCTTGAAGGATCTCTAAGGTTCACCAGCAAGTTATCACACTTCAAATCAAAATGGACAATGTTCTTAGAATGCAAATACTCCATTCCAAAAGCGGCATCCATTGCAATTATCAGCCTCTTGCGACGGTCAAGATGCCTGAATTTTATAACAACAAGAATTGTAGCAAGATTAAAGGAACTGAAGTGGAAATAATGATTTAATAAGATAATCGTCAACCAAATATACCTCTCCTGACGTACTAAAACATGCCTCAGAGAACCATTCACCATGAATTCTGTTAATGTTGCCATTGTCCCTCCTGGACCATCTTGAACTACACCATAGAAAGCCACAACATTTGGATGGTGAAGCTTTGAGAGGATATCAGCTTCTCTCCAGAACTCCACGGTCTGGAAACAGAAAGGTAATATAACATGGACACTGGTAAGAATATCCATATACATCTCTACTACTATTGATATCTGAAATTGGCACACAGACAAGTTGAGTTTAAAAAGCAAAACAGACACCTATATTTCATTTTCTAGGTTATTAAGTGCTTTATTTTTATTTGCAATTTTCTACTTTGTACCAGCCAATTTACTATATCCAAAAGACATTAGCCTAGAGCTATATGGTATTTTCTAGTCCTAACATGATCGCGAGAAAGTTCATACAAAATTAGAAGCTGAAGTGAGACTGTCTGCGATTTTCTTGTACTAGCATCTGCATATCCGACACAGCAAAATATACTACTAAGGGTAGCCATGTTGCATAGGTCAGATATTATGGCCTGAAGAAACGAAAAAAAATAACATTTCTAGTTAGGCTGATAAGGGGATGAGAAGGAAAATTAAATATCATGTTCATAATACATTACAAGTGCTCATAAAAAGGTCTGAAATAAGGCAGTTCATAATTCATTGGGAAGAATCATAATGCATATAAGCATATTTGAGATATATGAGAATTCACGGGATTTCACAAGCGGAGGACTTTGGTCAGAAAAAAGTCAATTTTGGACTCCCGTCAATTATAGTTTTTTTCCACAATAATTTTGCCTAACTGTAAGATTAGTCCAGAAAAATTTTGGACTAATTGCCTATTTTTTGTTGAGTCAGGACTAATTGTCCCTTTTGTGACACCCAATGGATTTTAGGGCCATTTTTGCATTTATATTTCTTTACATATACATTCATATACATATATATATGTTAAGAATAACAGTTGTTGCTTTTAAGAAAAGAGAATGTTAGCAACTTGATATATAAAGTAAGAAAAATGTTTTTCTCCGCAAACTGTAACCAAAGACCGATAATCACATCATTTTCAAGGATTAAAAGCTAGAAAATAACTTTTCACTCAAAGAAGCATTAAATCTGAGAGATGGACACCTTAAAATATATTAGAATCTTTAACTCTCTTCATAAAACTTAGAAAATAAGACCATAGTCAAATACTGTAAATGAAGTAAAAAAACAGAAGTAACAGAATTGTGAAATCAGACAGTAGCTTGGTGATCCATTCTTCTGAGTTGCAACGCGTGAAAAGTCCGCGGATTATCTACTAACAAGTGAAGACAATTTAATTGATTAATCAATCCTATTTGTCAAAAATCTTACCAGTCTCTCTTGCTCAGACGATCGACCGGTAAAACAACTCTTTTTAATTCGTTTAATTGCAACATCTGTTCCCCTCCACTTTCCATGATAGACAGTACCAAATGTACCCGAACCGAGTTCTCTCAACTCTTCAAGATCTTCATTCTTTATGATCTGTTAAAAATTAATCGAGATGAACAAAAGTTCAAGGCCACACTTAAATATATGGTTGCAAGGAAGTGAAAAGACTGCAGTTAAGCAGACCTATTTCAAACGTCACAACAGCATTACTTGCATAAAATGACGGAGTTTACAAACATAAGTGATAGATATGGATGGCAGCAACAACCATTAATAGGGTTTAAGACTTAAGAGAACTCAAAAGAAGGATTGCAGGGCCCACATTCTGATTTGGCACGTCCTAGATGAAGGGCTCACTTGGAACCTCGAATAATGTGTCTAATCCAGATTGGTCTATAGGCAACTTCAAAAATTTATATAATATTAATTACGGTGGTTAAGTATAGTCAAAAGTATTTAATTAGGGTACTCAGACTTTAAAGTCTTGTATAGTCCTAAGAGTTTAGTCAATTCCTAAGTCTGAAAGTAAATATAGTTTTTGATATTCAGAGAAAATATAGATATTTGAAGAAGTAATCAGCTACTAGTTTGTGTGATGCAAACCAAGCCTTAGGTGTGACGCTTAATGTAGCTGATTCTACTACTACTAGTCAATTCCTAAGTCTGAAAGTAGATATAGTTGCGATATCAAGGGTTAGTATTATGTCTATATAAGTGTAGTATTTCTGATATTCAGAGAAAATATTGATATTTGAAGAAGTAATCAGCTACTAGTTTGTGTGATGCAAACCTAGCCTTAGGTGTGATGCAAACCTAGCCTTAGGTGTGACGCTTAATGTAGCTGATTCTACTACTACTAGTCAATTCCTAAGTCTGAAAGTAAATATAGTTGCGATATCAAGGGTTAGTATTATGTCTATAAAAGTGTAGTATTTCTGATATTCAGAGAAAATATAGATATTTGAAGAAGTAATCAGCTACTAGTTTGTGTGATGCAAACCTAGCCTTAGGTGTGACGCTTAATGCATCTACGAGTGATTCCTAGATTCTACTACTACTAGTTAACCTACCACTAGTGTGATACCTAAGGCGTCTAGGTGGATTGCTAGATTGAACTAGTGTGATACCAGGACTTATCTATCTTATTATTTAATAATTTTCTTGTCTTCAATCAATCCCCTTTCCCCGTTCTTGTCCTACATCAATTAATAGGGAGTCAAACAAAAAGAGGAGAAAAAAATAATTAAGCAAAATGAGATCACTTCCATTTCTTTATCACAATAGAGTTTACGAATAGTACGTAACAAGTGAAATTATTTGATTCATCTTTACAACTAAAAGTACACAAAGTTGATGGTGATTGGTGGGGCCAACGCCCCAAAAAGGTTTTACGCCTAAAGGCATAAAAGGCTGACTACCAACTTTCAAAAGAAAAACAAGAGTACAAGACCACATATTATTAATAAAAAATAAAAAACATCACATTTTATTTTTACTCAAATACAATAATATAAAGTCTCAAGTGACTAACAAGTAAAAAACAAAACCTCATTGTATTAGAGTCGCATAAACTCCATGTCAAAAAAGGGAAGGTAACAACAATCAAAAGCAGATTCAGATCAGGAAATGACTTACCATTGTTCAACGGGGGCTTTTGTTTTGCGTTTCATTGTTTGATTTGTTAAAAGCTTAAAACCTGTTGCTCATTTGCTCGTCTTATATTTTTCTGTTCTAATGATTTTCCTAAATGCTAGAAGGAATATCGTTCCAACAGAATAACGTACAGAAAATCTGTACCTTCAGGTGTGTTGCGCCACAAGGCGAAATCAACTGAACCGCATTCAGCGGTACACCTTAAACCAGTTATTTGAATATTGGCAAACACCATGGTTTCAGAATTTCAGTCTTGAAGTTGATGCAACTGATCCGGAATCAATATTCGAAGAAGTCACATCTAAACAACAACATTGTGTTTTGTGGTGTTCATAACTTAATGTTCTGGAGCATCATAAAAATTTGAGAATTCATCACCTTCAGGAGGATATTGTCCTTAACTGTTAGTTGTTTGAAAGGTTTATGTTTCATTAATAACTCACTTGAATGCCAGATCTAATTCTCTTATAATAAAAACTGGATTTTAATTACTGGCGAAAGAGCCATGATGCGTGGTTTAATGGTTTTCAATCTTTTTATCCAGAGTGGAAGACTGAAACATGGGAGTGGCAACTTATTTAACAGAAATTAGACGCTCTTAATAATTGTTTAATAATCAGGACGGTAAGAATTAATAACCGTTTATATGGGAACTACCAAGTACCAACTTAACCGATTAGAAACTAACAAATAACAATTTACCCTAAATAGGCAATAAAATAAAGAACCACGCGCAGATACGTTTTTTTTATAACAAGAGAAGGAATTTAGCTTTCTCATGTTCAATACGCACCAGTGACAATGGCTAGTGGTACTGACACTGAAATACTACTAACGTACAAACCCAACCCATATACTTGAGGTTATTTTAATATATTGACCGTGAAAATATGTTAAACAGTGTAACTCTATGATGCCTAAAAGACAAGAAAAAACACAGTAGAGCATCTTAAAAAAATGGCGATACTAATTATATCATTTGCATAATATTTCCAGCATTTAAGTATATTTGTAACTATTTGATACTAACCAAAATGTTTCTAGGAAACACTTCTTGGGACCCAGATTTATACTAAAAGAGATATTTAAACCTCACTTGAAACATATTGAAGTTACATGCTCTGATGTGTATAGTTAGCACTTTGTATTTTCAGATAAAAAATGGAATTAGACTAGGAATTTTAGATAACGTGCCTTGGGATAGGCAAAATGGTTAATTGCCTTATTTTCAAAAAGAGATAACTTGGAAGTCACAACAAGCAATGCACCTTACATACAGAAACGCTATGAACCAACCCGTACAGGACATACGCATTCATGTGTCATGTGTCTAATATCAATTTGTAAACAACATACTACAAGACCTTTCACCAGAAAGAAAAAAACATATTGCAAGACTATCAGACATACCTGCAAGGTAGTGAAATCAATATCTGCCAAAGAAGATTCGAAGAGGCTTCCGCCAATATTACCAATTTCTGCCTGAAGTATCAAACACGTAAGAAAACAATATTTTGCTACAGGAAAGTTTGTAAAGAACAGCATCTGGTGAAGAAAAAAACATTTCAAAGAAGAAAAAAAGGGTACCTCATCTGTATCCGGAATTCCTGGGCTGTTCTCTGCTTTTGAGAAAGACATGTCATCATAATGTGGATTTTCACTGTCTTTGACCTGGGAAGGACTGTAACCAGATCTTGAATCCATGGTATCAGCTCCTATGACATTTGTGGAGTCTCGTTCAATTTCCCCATGAAAGCCTACTTCATCAGTCTTTGGAGGCGGTTGGTTGGCTCCAGGGAGCTCTTCAATAATGTTAGTAAGCGAAGATGAAAATCCGAAGTCCTGGTCCATCAGAGAAACATCTTTTCTAGCAAACTCACCCTGTGCCAATTTTTGGAAGAATGACCAACGTTTAGGCTCGGGGTTCTCCATGTCCAAGCTCAATCCAGTTCCGTCGTTGTAAAAGGAACTAATACCAGAAGCATCCTCGGCGTTTCTTGCCTTGGAAAATACATCAGAAAGAAAATCACGGGGGAAGCGATCATTGATATCAATAAGAATGTCTCCATGTTCCTTTGTATTGACAGTAGCAGTTCGTTCTGCTTGAGAAACAGGTCTAGCTGAGGTTCCAGTCCAACCAGCAGGATCTTTGTCTCCGACAGCATTATTAACTTTGAAAGGCTTGGCAGCCTTGGGAGGCTTAGAGGCAGCCTCTTCCTGGAGCTTAATAGAAGATCCTTTCCCTGCAGACGGATATTCTGACCCAACTGTATCTGAACCATCAGCTTTATGGTTACTTCTGACTGTTGCCCTTTCACCATCTTTTGAGTATTCATCTTGCTGTTTAAGAGCGTCTTTGTCGTCTAGTTGAGTAGGTAGCAGATGCTTTAACTCTGGTTTCTGAGTCTGTGACTTGGGCTCAAACTGGCTCGTTTGACTGATTGTACTGGCGAACTCTTTATACTTTTCAAATTCCATTAATCCTTCTTCAACAGTTGGCGGATTTGCATGAAGTGGTGGTTCAGTGAGGGCTTCCTGCTGCACCAATCCAGAACGTGTCTGCGATGTCAGAAATTGAGAGCCAAACGAATCGTCTGACTTTGTTAATCGATTATGTAACTCCGACTCCGCCGGCTTGTAATATATTCTCTCAGAATGGAAAACACTTGGAGGAAGCATAGGAGAGCTAAATTCAGTAGAATCTGCCTCAGAGTCAGCATATCCTATTGTAAATGCTCCGCCGTCGTGTTCATTATAAGTTTTATCTGCTTCTGACAAAACTGAACTCTGTACAATATTTTGCTGGATCACGTTTTCTTTTGGAGCCAAATATGGCGTTCCTCTACCTGTCAGTAATGGGCCTTCCTTTTGAAAGTTTTGACGGGTAGAGCCATCATATTGTGTTGAACAAAAATCATTTTCTGTAGAATACCTTTGATCTGACTTGCTATCAAAGGGTTCTGCTTCGGTCACTAAAGCTTCAGAATCGTGTACTTGGAAGCCACCATAGGCATGCCCTTGTTGCGGTGGCGGGTGTCCATGGGCAACAACTTGAATTGGTGTCCCAAAAGGTACAGAATTGGAGGAATGGATATTTTCTTCATAATGCAGTGGCGCTGTGGATGGAATCAAAAACCTACCGTCTACATTGATAGCAGAGAATGGATGGTGTGCTGCTTGTACATGTTGCAATACTTGACCGTTATAAGAGTGCACATGGTCTTCATGAGCAGCAGAAATACTTGTTTGCAGTGGCTGAGATGATTGATTAGGGAGCGGATGCACCTGAGTACCTGCTACAGGTGCAGAGCTAGCATGAGCCAAACCTGCTGCAGCTCTAGATATCTCTGTTTCGGTATTGAGACTGAATAACTGATCAAGATCGTTTCCTGAAGTGCTTGCTAAAAGGCCACTTGAGTTCTTTCTTGTTCCCAGGTCCATGCCATTAACGGCAACGACATATTGTATTTCAGAATCCTCATTTCTACTTCCGAGACCAAAATGAGGGTCTTCTAAATCACTCAAGGAGACCAGAAACATCCTAGGCTTTTTAGATTTCTCCCCGTCATCCGAGAAGTTACATTCCTCCATCATATTCTGAAGATCCTCATCAGAAGAGACAGAAACCAACGCATCAAGATCCTCGCCAGGGAGCTGGTATTTGATAGTATGAGACTGGTTATACACAGACATTGTTTTCTGCATAAGTTCCTGCAAGGAAATGTCCTTGTTTATCCGAATAATACGAGTTTCACCTCCAACATACCTAAGCTTTCCATCGCTAGGTCGTGGCAAGATTTTACCACCAAAGCTGCACAGGAACTTAATCCTTGTTGAGGAGCTATCAGATGCTCCTGAAGAGGCATATCCATGAGGAACTCCTCGACTACTACCATTGTGTGATATTGTACGAGGGCCTGGTCGGATAGACTCGTATTTGTTGTCATTTCTAGAGTCCTTTCTCCCAAAATCCTCCAAGGGTACTCTTCCAACTGATGAAAGCATTGAAATATCTGAACCACTTTCGGATCCTGTATGACTAATACCTAGAATGCCTTTCAGATCCATATAGCCAGTGGGATCACTAGCAGCATGTGGAGTCAAGGGCTTTCCGGAATTTACACGTTCTCTCATAAATTCAAAAGCAAACTCCTCACCTGTCTGAATGGAAAAGTTCACAGGTTTAGCTCCAACTGTTACACTGAAATCTGGTGGTCTGATATTTGTATTTATGGAACTTGAAGGATCCTGAACAACCCTCTGACTTGAAGAGTCCAATCGCTCATTTCTAGCTTCTACAGCATTGTTATGGAGACGTTCGTAGCTTTTTGACTGCTCCATCAAGCCTTTGCCTGATTTAGCCCCTCACAGAACTGGTAATCACATTCATATTTGTGGAGACAATTCCAGGATGCGACTAGCAAAAAGTTAGCTGATTGATGACATCTTCAATATACGACGGTTAGGTTTCTCAACAAGGCATCTGAGAGAAGAAATGAGCTTTCTCTTTCCGGTTGAGAACACTACTCGGATAGTACAAGTACTCTCTTTTGAAGCAAGTTTGGCCAATCACTAATCCCTCCAACAACTCAATAACCTTCAAGGGTGCATGAAACTGAAAAAGTACACAAGAAATATCATGTCTAGGAAGATCAAGTAACAAAGACAACAGTATTACCGATATTCTAGAAGTATCAGCAGGCACCAAATAAATCATTTCTCATAGAAATAATTAAAACAAAATGATACCGCATTTCTGTCAAGATATAACATAATAAATTATTTTTCAATTGTTATGTTCACTAGTCTTTGTCACTTAGCAACATAAATATAAAGACTTTAATAATTGACAAACAATAATTAGAAATGTTGTCACTTCTTATGTTGTATTCTTTTTTTTCTGTAGATGCTTAGGACTCGAGGTGAAAACATACAACCTCGCCTTAAGGCACATTTCGAGGCCTAAGCATCTACCGAATTTCATAACATGGGGAATAATCACACACTTCGATGACGTACACTCCATGGATGGTGGTCCTATCAACCTCCCACTCCCCCGTTGCGACCAGCAATAATAGACTTCAATAGAGTCTGGTAAATACTTGCCTTTGCTGGTGCACTCTTTCTAAGTAGAGGAATATCCGTGAAGGTGTCGAGAAACCAAAGATAGTCTAAAGATCATTGAACACGATTAAAATGCAAAAAGGAATAACCTAATTTCTTGTATACACTTTCCCCTGCATATTCTCCAATATAGTATTCGTAAGATTATTAGGAAATTCACTTATTAATATGCAGACTCTGAACTTCCTCTAGCTTAGCTTTACAATTTGAAAGCTTTCATATTGACAATTCACCATCACAGTTCATCACCCTAGAAGTAACAGTATGTACCCTAACTCGATTAAAAAAAACTGTCTCAAAGTTCCACCTTTACCAAACCAAACCCTAGTCAGGGAAACTCCACGCCCCCTATATTATTGTTAACTAAAAATGGAACCAACTATATCACAGATCAAGTGTTAACCTAATATTTTCCCTATCTCTTTGACCTCTCGAATAACTCAAAACTCCTCAAATTAGGGCTAGACAGCAACTACAGAAAGGTCAAATCTAAAGATGCAATCAGGATTAAACTAAATCAGAACTCACAAAACACATAATATCATATCAGATTCGATATTAGTTTAGCAGATCGGGAATCAAATCGGCGGAAATTAAAAACCTCAATTTTGATCTAAACAAAACATACCTAAGGAGGGCAGTGTGATATTAGTGGAAGCTTGACAGTATAACGAATGAGGTATATCCACCTGAAGAATCTGTTTGAAATCTGAAAGGAAGAATCTCGCTAATGGAAGAAAGATCTCCTTCTTTTTCTCATTTCTAAAATTTCTTCAGACAGAAAAGACGGCTATTTGTTTCTTCTCTTTTTATTGTAAATAAATATAATTACTCTATGATATAGCATCTCCGGTGGGACACTCAATCTCTAACACTTAGGTGTTGTTTGGCAACTAAAAGTAGAAGTACTTTTCCTTGTAGTAGAAGTTCTTTTGGATTAGAAAGCTAAAAAAGTTTCAAAAATATATTTGGCAAAAATGGTACTTATAAGTAAAAAAAAGTCAAAATGTTAATTTGATGACTCAATTTACTTTTGATAATTTTATTTTTATTCCTCATAGAGATACTTGATTTTAATTTGAATTTGTTTATGATTTCCACGATTACTCTCGTATACGAAGTAGTGGTGATATTGGTGATAGTGGTGGTGCTATGAAGGTATGATTATGGGGTGTGGTGGTGGTTGAGGGTTGATGGTGGTGGTGGTAGAGGTATGATGGTGGCAGAGGTGGTGGTTGTGGTGGAGGTATGGGTGGTGGTGGAGGTATGATGGTGGCAATGGTGGTGGAAGTACGGTGGTGGTGATGGTGGAAATACAGTGGTGGTGGATAAGGTACGTGAGTGATAGTGACGGAGTTATGGTGGTGGTGTATGGTAATGTTGGTAAAGGTGTGGATAAGATATGTAGGTGGTAATGATGGAGGTATGGTAGTGGTGGTGATAAAGGTACCGTGGTGGTGAAGGTATGGTGGCGGTGAAGGTATGGTGGTGGTGGTGGTGGTGAAGGTACCGTTGTAGTGGTGGAGCTACGAGGTGGTTGTTGTCGAGGTGTGGTGGTGTATGGTGGTAGTGGTGGTACGAAAGTGGTGGTTAAGGTGTGGTGGTGGTAGTTGAGGTTGGGTGGTAGGGGAGGTGAAATGCTTGTTGTGGTGGTGGTGGGGGTATAATGGTATGGTAGAAGTTTAGTTGTGGTAGTGGAGCGGAGATAGACAAAAAAAAAATTCGTCAAGTAAAATTCATGCATGTCTCAAAAAGAAATTACTTTACTTTCAAGTCAAAAGCTAAAAATTTTAACTTTAAAAGAAAGTTTAATTTTAACTTAAATGAAGTCGGTATTTTTGCGTGTGAAACTAACTTTTTGACTTTTCTACTTAAATAAGTAAAATAGTAACTTATTTTATTATAAAGTGTTGCCAAACGACACCTTAGAGTGCCACAAATGACTTTTTGAAGTTTTTGCTAAAAAACCATCTCCAATGGAACACTTTGTTAGACACTCTATTATGAGGTGGACACATTTATTATAAAGTGTCTAGAGAGAGGAACTCTAAAACTAGAGTGTCTAGAGAGAGAAACTCTAAAACTAGAGTGTCTCTTTGAGACTCTCTAAGTGTCACTTTAATATTTCAAAAATTATCCAACTCCCGGCTCATTTCACGGCCGAAACCCGGTCGGGTGAGTTGGCTTGCCAACCAGGAGTTGTATCATGAGTTGGCAGTTAATTTAACTTGGTTTTTTGAGGAATTTAAAAGTAGTCCCTCGTATCTAATGTAATTACAGTTGAGGACTTACATAAAAGTCTTGAAAAAAGTCAGATTTCCTTACCCCCAACTTTTCCTTTCACGAGTTCTACCAAACCGAGCTAGGGTTTTTTCTTTCTATCCAAAACAAATCATCTCAAGCTCGAGCTTGATAAAGGATCAACCTAAATCACTTAACATCAACCGAAAATCACTTAATAGGTAAGTTAGGTTGATTTTTTTTTTTATCTCTACTCTACCTCTCTCTCTCTCTGTCTAACTCTCTCCCTCTCTCTTTCTACAAGCTTGAAGAAGTCGATTTTCTTCATCTCTGTACAAACCAAGGTGAGTTTCTTTTTAATACAATAAGTATATATTTGGGTTTATCATCTTGTTCTTCTTTACTCTTACATATATATGTGATAATTAGATCCTTCTTTTGACATAGCTTGATCAGTAAGCTACAATTTCTCTTCTTTTAATCTGCTGCTCTCTTTTTTTAATTTCTCTTTTTTGTATTTCAATTAATGATTCATTTCAGTCTTGGGTTGAAAAGTTGATTCCAGCTCTGAACTATTAGATTTAGGGTTTGTTAATAGTATTTTACCTATAGAATCATCATCTCTGTAATCTTAGTATTTCTTTTAGCTGTAATGGTTTTGATTTTGTTTCATAACTTATAAGTATCTGTTGAAAATTGAATGAGTTAACTGATGCTATTGGAATCTATTTACTGATATATGAACAAACAAGTCTCATAATCTGATTGAGTTGCTTTTTGTTTCTCAAATTGAATTGAACTAACAAAATTGAACCATAGTTGCCTAAATTTGTGACTTTTACTTCATTTCCTTAGACTTTTTAATCTATAGAGTTCAAAGTTTTCATTATTTCAAATGAATTAAGCAGCATGTTGTTTCCAACCAAATCCAAACTTTCCCATCATTTGTTGAATTCAAACTTTGAAATTGTTAGCTAGTTAACGAGATTGATATGAGGGTTATTAGCATATGTAGATATTTTTGATACTGTGTCGAAATTGTGATGCTATATTTTGTTTGCTTAGGTTACTGTTTTGCAGGCGATGGCTCGACCAACCGAAAGTGAAAGGTAATGGTGTGGTCGTGTGTGTTTATTTAAATACTATTTTGAGCTTATAATAAAGGTTATCTATTTTTGACAAATAGAAAATCAATGATAATGGATTCCGTACAGGAAAGAAAACAGATATTGTGTGCTTGCTCGAGTGGTTTTCTTAAAATGTTGCTTTCCAGAACTGAGCGCAATCCTAATCGATGGTTTACAAAGTGTCCACAAGCGGTATCGTTTTTTTTTACTATATTTTATATGTTGAATCTTTGAAGTATATAGTTACGATAACTCATTATATGTGTATTATCCTCTTTTTATATGTGTAGAGAGGATTTCATGACAAGGGATGTGGATTTTGGTGTTGGTTGGATGAACTTTACTTATGTCCATGTGGGGATCGTCCTGCCAAGCTCATCACATCAAAATCGAAAGGTCGAAGGTTGTATTGTTGCCCAAAGTCGTCTTATAATGGAAAGCGTGGATGTGGGTTTCACATTTTTGAAGAAGACATCTATGATTGTGATGACATAACGGAGGCGTCTACCAGAGAAGACGATGAAATAAGCCGCATTGCTGAAAAATTGTTGGCATTAGAGTTGGAATCTCGTAAAGCCATGGAGCACTACCAACAATGTGAAGAATTGAAGAAACAACTTATAAAAAGCGCAGAGTTGAAGTTGAAAGACATCGGAAAGATGTAGTCATCTGTAATGCCATGTACTATCTATGTAGTTTATTTTGGGTTATTTATGTTGTATGGTTTATTTTCATGTAATGTCATGTAGTAATATTGTGTTTTTTCGCTGAACAATCGAGATAGTCGTCACGTAGTCCAGTTGTATTTGTGCTCGCAGTTAAACAGGAACTCAAGATCTTAATATGAACTTTTGTGTTGTCAGAATGAATTTCAGGGCTTAAGTTTTGTTTTAGTACTGTTTAAATGTCTTGTTCTTCTTGTTCTTTTTTCAAACTGTTTGATTCTATTGATTGCCCTAAATTACTTACTGTGTTTAATTTTCATCTTTGTGACTTTTGACTTTTTAGTTTCCTTATCGGAAATGGGTTTAAAGGAGATGCTGGTCAGCCTTTCTTCTGGTGGTGAGTATTGGTAGTCATTTTAGTTTGAAGAAAACTCATTTAGTTGTCCTTGTTGAATTCAAAAAGTTCAGTTTGATTAATATATTTTTGTTTCTATTGATTAGGTGGGTCATTGGTAATGAATGAGTAGTTATTTGATTGTATTGGGACTTAGGGTTTTGGTTACAGGTCTTAGGTTTCAACTCCCATTGACTTTACCATCTCAGACTCAGTTATCGGCTATGAGACATTTCAGTTGATTAATCTTGGAAAGTAGAATTTTAAGGTCTTCCATGCCATGTTTTCTATAAAAAAACGTTCTAGTGTGAAAAAGTATAGTTTCTACACTTTTGTGTAGGTTGGATATTGGAGACGGCAGAGATGTTGATCTCGAAGAGCTTTATCATCTCTAACAGGGCAAACCAATATTTATCGCGGACGTGCATCAACTCATGAGCAAGAATTGAACCTGTTAGCAGTCTGTATATACGCGATAGCAGTTAAAGGGTATATTAAGTTTTCAAATATTCTCGGTTAAATAGTTTGATAGTCGGTGTGTCATCACAACAATTAAATATTTGTTACAACCATCACAAAATTAAGTCTACGTTCCAACCGTTACTAAATTAAGTTTGTCACTACACCAATCACAAAATTAAACGCATTCCTCTTAGTCCTTTCATCGAAAACGCAATCTTCTTATTCGTCGTCTGAAAAATCAAATTCATCGTCGGACTCCTCGATCAATTGAAACTACAATCACAATCAATCACATAATCTACAAAGTCAGACTCAAAAATGACAATGACGAAATAGTTTTCACTTTAATCAAGTAGGAGAAGGGTTCTATAAACCCTAGCTGCACTTTTTCAAGTAAATTCTTCATCAAGCCCTAAGATATCATCTCAACCCAAGAGTATACACCTAAGCTACTGAGATCTGTAATCCATGAACAACAGATAGATTAAATATTTCTTCCCTTGATTCCAATGTTAGGTCATATAAGAAAGAACTAACAAGTTTTAGCATTAGGTTAAGAATTAGGGATTCAAAAGAGAAGAACAAAATGATACTCCAAGATTGGAACCATGGAACAATCATACATATAACAAATAAGCTGAAGTCGTCGAGGGCTTCTAGATGTACTGCCTTTAGACCTAATAATAACGATTCCAATACACCTAATTACCGATTTGGAGAAGAAGAAGTAGTCGATTAGGGCTTTTCATCTTTACAAAGAGAGAGGGAGAGAGAGAGAGAGAGTTAAATATAGGGTTTCATAACTTACTGATTACTTGATGTAGTTGATTAGGGCTTTTCTCCAACAGAAAGAGAGAGAAATAGAGGAACAACCGTTGTCTAGGGTTTTCTCCTCAACCAAGACTCCAAGAGAGAAAGAGAAGAAAAAAATCGAACAGAGAGAAGAAGAGGCGTTTTTTCTTTTCTTTTTCTTTTTAAGGGATACTACCGACGAGAAGAATAAAGGTCGTCGGCCAGGGTCAACCATTATCGACTTCTACCGACGAAAATAAATAAAACCGTCGGCCAGGGTCAACCACTATCGACGCGGACGAAAATGCCGTCGGGATAAGATTTCGCGGGAAGAAAAAAAATATGTGCGCCAAATTACCACCGACGGGTTATAGAAAACCGTGGAGCCAAATTTTGGCGGAATTTTTTTTATTTTGAGCGCCAATATAGTCCACGAAAAAATAAATATCCCGCCAAACTATTGCCGACGGGGAAAATAAATCCGTCGAGAAACTAATATATGCCGACGAAAACGAAGTGCGTCGACAAGCTATAAAATACGGACTTTTCCCGGAACGACCTATGCCGACGTCAGTTAGTAAAAACCGTCGGCGGAAGTCCAATACGACCGACGACTCTTCCTAAAACCGTCGGTGAATATTTTATCGCGACACATTTACATTTGTCCGTCGGTAAGGGCCGTCGGCAATATTCGCGATTTTTGTAGTGCTTTTATTAAAGTCCTCAACTGTAATTACATTTGATACGAGAGGCTACTTTTAAATTCCTCAAAAAACCAAGTTAAATTAACTACCAACTCATGATACAACTCCCGGTTGGCAAGCTAACTCACCCGGCCCAGCCGGGTTTCGGCCGGGAAATGAGCCGGGAGTTGTATCATTGTTGTTAATATTTAAACCAATAGAAACCTTTTATCTTCAACTACTTCTTTCATATTCAATTTAAAAGTGACATGTGCATTAAGTAAAAGATTTTAGAGATCTCCATGAGAGACCAAACAAATTTAGAGTGTCTCTATATTGCCACTAGGAAAGAGAATCTTTATTTCACACTTGACAACTAGACTTTTAGAGTGTTTATTAGAGTGTCACATTAGAGCATCTCCAATGCGAAACTCGAAAAAATCTCTATTTATCTTATGCGTCAAGTTCTAATTCATATTTCCAATCCTAGGTGGCGAAAATAGAGATCCTCAACTTTTTTGTGTCTCTAATGCAAAACTTTAAACTTATCTTATTTACTTATGTGTCATAGTTATTTTTGTAAATAAATAATAAGTTATTTTAGAAAATATAGAAGACTCGATTTCTATTGGTTGAAAATCAAATATTGATGAGTTGGACAATTGGAGATATCTCAAGAGGACACTTTATTTCTAGAATGTTCTCATGAGATATCTCTATTCCATCCTCGACACGTCATCTTAGAAATCCAAATAGAGTGTTGCATTGGAGAGAGTTTTTGAGAAAAAACTCTAAAAGTCATATGTGGCACTCAAAGTTTCTAAGATTGAGTGTTGCATTGGATATGCTCTTACTCTCAAACATCCAAACCTTACCTTCTCTCTTAGATATTTAGGGTTCGTTTGATACGTGTGAAAATGTGAGTAAGAAAGTCGTTTTCTCAGGAAATCAGTTTTTCGCTATTTGGTTGACCACTTGGGGTAAGAAAATCGATTTCCTGAGAAAAAAAAGGTGTGCAAATGATCTAATTTTTTTCCCACCTTTTAGATGGGAAAGTTAATTTCTCTCTCTCTCTCTCTATTTCTCTCCTACCGTAACTCTCTCTCTTCATTTTTGTCAACACAAGGGGGTTTTAGGGTTTGAATCATGTCTTTCCCAAATCCTTTATCTAAACACTCACAAAAAAAGTAAAAATTTGTGATAGGGTGTCAACCGACCAAAATATTATTCTTTCTTCCAACACACTAAACTAGAGTATAAGGTTAGAATGAGTATCGATCCCACAGAGAGGTATGGTTGTTATCTA
>BEHA01050369.1:111590-267879 GCA_002897215.1 Eschscholzia californica subsp. californica | reverse complement strand
AAAGAAATCAAACGGGGATCGAAAACTTTTGATACCGACGCCGTTCAAAGCTGCTTTTCTTCTTTTCTATTCTCTCTCTCTTGATGATTCTAAGCTGCTGCCTCCTCTTTCCTTCTTTCTCTCTTAATCCTTCCAAGCTGCTGCCTCCTCTTTCCTTGTTTCTAGTAATACCACCGACTTTCCCCAAAAAACAAAAGAAAAGAGTTGGTCTTTTTCTCCTCTTTCTCAAAACCCAGGGCACCCACCTTATTTAGTTTTAAATTTGATTCATTAGTGGAATGTGGACCACACTTCAAAACCCACACCATCTTTGAACTGCTTCTCTTATAGAATTCAGCTGCTTGGTGTATAAGTAGCTGTGAGCTGCTTGACCCGCAAGCCGCCGATTTCTCATTTTATTTTTTTGTGGTGCTCAGAACTTTTTCATACGATGTCAGAATGACGTGATTCTTTCGCCGTTGGATTCTAAATTCAACTCCCTGTAATCTCACGCGAGAAATTCTTCAAATAACTTCTTAACTGTGACGTTAATCAATTCTTCCTTTAACGCGCGTGATTCGACTTCTTTTTTCGAGATGTAGCCTGAAACGATACACAAATACCAAAAGTAATGATAATAACGGATAATTCGCACAAAAACTAGAAAAGTGTATAAGAAAATGATAGAAAAAACATTTAAATTATTCACTTATCAATTTGTTCTCAGATTTCCACCATTAAAGGATCAGCAATCACAAACAAATTAAAAAAAATCAGGACAAGATGAACAAACTATAACCAAAAACAAATAGAAATCCTAATTCATCCCTCTTTGTGCTCTACGCTCTCTCTCTCTCCTCGTAGGGTTTGTTGAAATTCGATGGAGTTTGGGGAAGAAAAGAACTCGAAATTCTAAAGGCACTCTTCCAATGCTTAACATTATATAACCTTCTAGAAGCACCCACCACGATTTTCTGAAGGCACCACGTTTTCTTACCAACATTACCAAACACTTGAAAGCTTGATTTCACATGTGAAAGAATTGACTGTCTTACTCATTAGAAAAAGTTGGATTTTCTTACTCAGACATTCCCGCGTAACAAACAGACCCTTAATAAAATAAAAATAAAAGGTCGGTGTTTTGGGGGGGAAAAAAAAATCAGGCGAAGAAAGTTTGGTTAGAAACAAATTTTTTTCGTTTCCTCCAAATACTATCCACTTTTAAAGCTTTTTATTTCTTCTTCCTCTATCTTCCCTCCCACTACCATAAACTCCGTGCGAGCATTAACTCCAGCAACACTACCAAAACTAATTTCGGCGACCATTAACTCTTTTGATCTCTCTCTCTCTCTCTCTCTTCTCTCTTTTTCCCTCTCTTTCTACTCTTATATGGTTCCAGCGAAGGGGAGTCCCCTTCACCGGAACCCTCCTCTGGAAATCCACACGAGATGGTCTAGTTCTACCAAACGAAACGTCGTCAAGTAGAACCAGATGACCTTCGTTTGGTTTTCTATATTTGTTTATGAACCAATGTCTTCACTTAAAAAAGAAGATAGATAAATATAATCAATCAATATATGCAACAAAATGAATATAAACCATAAGAACTCTACGGATAAGTAATTTAATATTACGAAATATTCTTTTCTTCTCGAATATTTATGGTCATTTGTCGAATTCATTATTCTTTTTAATTAATTTCACTAATTTGTAATAAATTTTCAATATGCAGGTTGATTTTGCATCTTGAATAAAAGCTAATGTGTTGATAATACATGACTTTAGGGTTTTAATGTTCATGTGGGTTTACCTCAAATTGATTAATGGTTAGGTGAGGCAAATGGAAAAAGTTTTATCGCAATTGGTGGAGGGAAATGAGTTTTAATCAAACATCACTCTAATTAATGAAAAGTAACCCTCCATCAAAAGTTACACTCAAAACCTCCAAAAACAATAATTACCACTATTTAAAACAATTTACATGAAGTGAGAGGAGAGGGAGTGAATTATGAACGAATAACAAAGTATGTAAAGTTAACATGACATACACCCTACTTACTAGGTCGCCTTTGACGTCCACCACTATCACCGTTCAGCTTCCCGTAAAAGCTAAAGGCCTATTTTTTTTTTAAGAAAAACATGTTTTTTTGGGCTTAAGAAAAGCTACAACTTTTTATGCCTAAACGTGAAATAGCTTTTAGCTTATTTTAAGCGCTCCCAAATGAGGCCTTATCTTTTTCATTTTCATGCTTTAGATGCTTCGATGCTAAGAATCCAACTTGAAGACCAATAATTTTTCATCTATTTTGTTTGTTTTTACTTAGCATTAATATTGCCCAAAGTGTATAAATCTTACTTTGTTATGATAAACCCTAGCTTGAAGTAGGTAATACATAATTCTATTTACCAATGTAAAATTGAGATTTGATTTATGTCAAAGTTATCTATTTTTAATATTTGAGAAAAACAATAATTTTTACCATGTGTGAACCAGATGATGGATTAGAACCCATGAGACATTTTTTTTAAACTATAACCCATGAGGCATAATTTTCAGTCATGATCTTGATTTTGTATATTTTGAAATAAAGAAAGATGCCTTTCTCGCATGACTTATTGTTGCATGGTTGTCTATTCTTGTTGCTTGGATTTCCTATCACCGATGTTTGGTAGAGTTGTATGTAGATAGAGAACCACCTAGGAGCCGTGAATTTGAGAGCCATCAAATACTTGAGCGATTGTACTCAGAAAGTGATACCCACTTGTTGTTGAGAAAAACGGTCGCGTTGGTACAACGGAATAGAAGTTTTCTCTCACTTATGTTAGTTATGAGAAAATATGTAAAATAGAGGTAGCAATAAACGAAGAATTGAAAGTAAATAAGACAACAATTTTTAACGTGAAAAACCTTCTCAATATGATAAGTAAAAACCACGAGACAAGTAGTCCTCTCTAAATCCGCAATAATAAGCAATTGAGTTACAAACTAGTCCTCCTTGTTCAATAGAACAAAACCCCGAGACTCAGACTCCAAAGAATCAATCTCAAACACAAAGGAAACCTCACAAGAAAGAGTAAAACAACCAGAAATATGCAGTTCAAAATGACTCTAAATTCACTAGGATTCTTACCACCAATCAATCCCGCTGTCCAAACACTAGATAAACAAGTTAGGAATACCTCTGCCAAATTTCAGTTCAATCAGAGAAAATCTCACAGTTAGATTTCCCGAACACCGAAGATTGTACGTGTTGAAAATACTCAGGCCCTATTGTAGACCTCTTCTTGGCAGACCTCTTTCTCTCTCCCCGCTTGTCTTGTGCGGTTTTAATTGTGTTCTATTCTTCTTAATTTGATTAAGGTTGGTATTTATAGACTCCCCCTTAACCCCAATTCCACCGACCTATAGAAAACTAACTTGAGTCTGAATTCGGTTTGCTAAACCCAACTAGGTTTCCCATTAGGCACTACAAAACACGAGATTTTTTGTGACGACCTTTTTTGACGGCTTCCAAGTATTTAGTCGGTAATAGCCTTCATCTCCGACGGATTTTTACATATTCGTCGCAAAAACCCTATTTGAGATAGAATAAATAGTTACCTCTTCCACGGAAATAATGCTTATTGACCACCTCTTTAAATCGTGAACCGTATTTTTAGAAAATATCTATTTCCGACAGATATAAAATCCGTCAGAATAAGATTATCTTCGGCGGGATTTATTTTATATATCGTCGAAAATATTTTTTTCCGACGGTGTGAAATTGTTTTCCGTCAGAAAAGGAAAATATTTTCTGGCGGGGAAGATTTCCGTGAAAACTTATTTTGGAGCTCCAATAGTTCTAAGGGAACCAGTTATTGTCGAGTTCCCTCTCTCTGCCTCACCAGGCCTATAACTTCCTCCAAAACCCTAAGAATCGAGTTCTCTTTCTCTCTCTCTCTCTCTCTCTCTCCCTCACTTGGCTTTGAAGTGTGACCGTCCATCAAGATCGTGGGAGAAGAAAATCAATTTTGGGAGTAAATGAAGTACTTCTTTTGCTTCCCGTAAGGTTTCTTCATCTCTATCTTACTTCACTTATCTTTCAATGAATTTACACTCAAATTCAATAGTTAACCCTAATTGTTTTCCTGATTCTGTTTACACAAAACAAAAATTAGTTAATTTTTTAAATATGGATGTAAATTAGGAAACGTCAAGTATGATGACGCCCTAGTTTTATTTGATAATTTACTATTATTGATTTGTACAAACAAATTGTTGGGTGTAATATGAAGGACGGAATGGCATTATATTGTTATTGATTTGTACAAATAAATTGTTGGATGTAAATCTGGAAACATTAAGCAAACTTCTGGTGAAGATTATACTAATAGTGGGTAGTGCTTCTATTAGAGCAGATTTTTAGAGCATCCCTTCATCTATCTTGCATATGGTAATGTTTGTCTATCTTCTTGCTTTTGTGTTCTTGAGTACACATATAGTACAATCCCTATTTTGACCCGTCTAGCATGAGTCATGATTCACACACACACACGCGCGCGCGCGCGCGCACGCGCACACACACACACACACACACACACACATATATATATATATATATATCATCTACTAGAGATTCATACACAGTTTGGGGTAAAGAACTATGGAAGTGGCTTACCGAAGCTTTTTTAGGTGTCTTATTTTAAAATTGGTTAGAGTTTATTTTATTGTTTTTTATATCAGTAGAATGGTTTCATGAAAGAAAAGTGTAGGATTGATAAGTTGAGAAGCCCAACCGCATCTTAACATTACATATTGTTCCTTGTTGGGTATATGCATATTCTTACTGCCTCTAGTTTCAATGTTATCCTTGTTGTTGGTAGTTGGTGGTGTTGAGATGGATGTGGCAATCGGCAACCGCGACGGACGACCGTACTTTTTTTCACTTGTCTGCATAAGTTTCAAATACAAAAAGAAAAAAGTTCGAACACCACAATAGATTCGAGTATACTTGTAATCGTGCATCATAGTTGAGCTTCTCCATTGCCACTTAAGTGGTCCTGCTTGTCTACATAAGTTTTCACTATTCGCTACATTAGTTTTCAGTCAATCAGTATCCGTCATAGACTAATAACAGAAAGAGGATTAGGTGATAGTATTGTGCTATATATGTACAAAAAATGAAAGAGAAGTAACGTATGCTGCATAAGTCAACCTGTAAAAACATACATTATTTGAGTTCTGATTTTGTTTTGATTTGCATATTCACTAATTCCATTCAAAGGAAGTTTTACTGAAAAAAACATCACCAACCCAGACTTGTAAGTTCTCCTATTCGTTTTTTTCTCTATCACTCAAGTTTAAAAACAATCTCTCATACTTTTGATTTGCTAGTCACCAACAATTTCAGATCTTCTCGATCGCCTTTGGGTAGGCTAGTCTAGGCTAAGTACTTGAGATTATATAATAGTAGATAGTTGTTCTTAAAACCTGCCTTTGTTTGTGGTAATATTATCTTGAAGGTAGGCGCTATAGAACCCCGTCGAACCAGGATCATATGAATAATGTACAGGCTGCATCTGCCTATTAAATTTACATATTTTTTTGGATGTCTATTCAATTACTAGGTTAATTTTCGGGGTCAATGAGTGTGCCATTTTGGTGCTATTTTAAGTGTAAATGCTATATCAACATAGTATGCTTCCAACACGTATCATGCCCGAATTATCTTAATTTATTTGTGTCTGGTAGTGTAGTTAATCAATAATTATACATTTATATCAAATGCTTTCTTCATATAGATATTAAGTTATGAAATTGTGAATGCACATATTGGAGATATAAGTGTTCTTTAGAATCTGAATTTCAGATCATTCTTTTATACTATCTATGATATTAATGTTTCTCGTTTATGTCCTGGTTCGAGATTCCATTTTGAATTTATAAATCCTTAAGCTAAGAATTTTGTCTGATCTCAATTGAGACAAGGAAACAAAGTTTACTAGGTTAGCAGACTTGGGCTACGTCAAATTTTAACAAGATGGGCTTATAGCATGCCGACTCACTCTCTTATAGTCTTATATCTGAAAAGAGACAACACGATATTCCCCTCAATGGACTATTCTATATGTGAATGCATTTACTAGTAATGCATCATTTTGTTAGTTTCAAATCATAAGACACTTACTAATATCATTTGTATGTATGTGCATGCAGTTACCATGATATCTCGTATCGTTTGGGTGTTGAATGGAAATCAATTGGCCTTTTGAATCTTAGCCTCGATTTTAACTCGGTTGCTTTTACTGTTTACATTAGTGACTTTGTTATTTTACGGTATACTTGTATGGAACCAATAGTATTGTTTGCATTATTGGCTTTTGACTTCGTTATTTTTCATATATAGGACTTCGTTTATGAAATATTCACGTATTTTAATTTGTTATTCTTGTGAATGTCTAGTTTGAATGTTTTATTTCTATATTGTTAGCAGGATCATCATGTTATTTTGTCAGCGGGTATATAATGTCAATTGTGTAATTGATAATGTTGTTGTTGCAGTAGAAGTAGCAGCGGAAAATAGGAAAAACATTTTTTAAAAACAAAACATCAACTTTTTTCGACGGAACTAAAGTCGCAAAATGCACTATTTCTGACAAATTTAGTGAAACAATCCGTCTGGAATACTGCCAGGTTGGTTACTTAAGATAGGCTTTTTTCCGCCGACTTTCTCTAGGTGAGCCATCGAAAATGTATTTTTCCCGACGAACCCCACCGTCAGAAAAAGTATTTGCTTCGCCCTTATTTACGACCACTTTACGACGCTTGGCCTCGTAGTAAAAATCCTTTTCCGATGGGTTTTTCTCTATTTGAGATGGATATGACCCTTCATAAATAGTCTTCCTTTTTATAGTGAGGAGAAAAACCCAACACTTGTCACACAATGCTTCGAACGAGTATCACCATATTTAATCAATTATGTTGCATGTTGGTAGCCAAAGGGCTAAGACCTAGTAGGTGGGTTGGAGAGAAACACCAAGTAGCTATATTCTTCATCACTATTTGTCACAACTCACTATGAGACACAACGGGTTCGATTTGATGAGGTCTTGAAATAGTGCTTCGGCATTTTCATAATGTGTTGCGATTTGTTTTAAGACTTGGTCCTGAGGTGGTGAAACCGGCACGTGATTTTTTGTCCAGGATAATGGGTGATAGACGTGGTTGGTATTAACATATTTTGAGGATTGTGTTGGTGCAATAGATCGTACATACATACCTGCAACTATATTTATAGAAGACCAACCACGATATCGTAACCGCAAATGAGATATTAGACATAATAATCTAGTAGACTGCTCATTTGATATGAAGACACCATATGTTCTAGCTGGATGGGAAGGGTTTATGCGTGATACTAGGAAGTTGAGATCTGTCTTCACAAGTAGACAAGTTAATAGTTCCTTCTGGTATAACTATGCCACCTTTGAATTTTATTCATGGTTGACATCATTGTATAATGTACTAACGCACAGTTTTTGTTTGATTGACAAGTACCACCTTAGTGATATCGGTTTTCCACTTGCACCTGCTTCCTGACACCTTATCGTCAAACTAAATATCATTTGTCGGATTATAAAGTACGTAAATCAACGAACCTAGGGAATCTTTTGAACTATCGACACTTATCTTCAAGTAATGTGATAGAAAGAATGTTTGGAGTCTTGTGAAAAAGATTTACCTATTTACGAGCATCTCTGTTTTATTCGGTGGATTTATAAATCAAAATAATACTATCTTGTTGTATTGTGCACAATATTATAAGAGATGTGGATCCAGATGATAATGGTGATGAATGGGAAGATGTCATCAAGGAAGAACATGACGAAACAACTAATCAAAGCGATGATGTAGTAGGACTCGAGCTGAATCCAAACTGGACAAGAGTTAGAGCTGCTTTTGCGCTTTGAAGGTGGAATGAGTATCATCATTAACATGTTTTAGAGTAATATGAATTTATAATTTAAGAACGATATGTATTTGATTTTTAATATGATACATAATTGATGGTTCAAAATGATATGAATTATGAATATTTGTACTTGTTTTATTTACATGTTTATTTTGTTGAACTATTAGAGATGACTGAACCTGATTCGTGATGTGGCGTGAAAATGCCACATTTAGGTCACTTAACTTTGATGAGTTAGTTCTTTTCAGGTTTTATTTCTAATTGTTTATGTGTTTTTATTGCTAGGTAGTTTATTTGAGGCTTGGCGTGCAATTAGGAATAAAGAGAGCAAATTATTGATGTGACACGAAAATGTCACATTTGGAGCGCTTAACTTAAACTAATTAGTCATTTTCGAGTGTTATCAATAATATTTTATGTGTTTTTCATGTTAGGTATCTATTTTGGAGTTAAACATGTAATTGGAAATAGAGAGAGCGAATTATCACTATCATTTCATGTGCGGCAAAATGAGAGAAAAAGACTTCAAGTAAATCAAATGACAAGTATAGTCAATGACGAGTCCGACGGTGAAAACGGTATTCAATTCGGAGTTTGGACGGGGAAGACATGAAAGAAAGAAGTCCGAGGGTATTCTAGTTCTTTGTGAGAACTTGAAGATGTAGAGACAAGGATGGAGGCACTCTCTTGGTTTCTAAATCAAAGCCCAAGAGCCCAAAGAAGAATGACAAGAAAGAATTATATGAGCACCCTCTCTTTATGGATTAGAGTCAACAAAGTCTAAATGAATTGACTAAGTCAAGGGACTCTAGGGTTTTAGTAGTTTAGGCTACTATTCATCATCTTCACCATTCATCAATCAACCACCAAAAGTAGAGAGAAAAAAGAAGGCAAGGAGGCTAGGGTTTGGTGTTTTTGAAGTGAGAGTTTGATAGAGAGAGCAAGAGAGGAAGAAGGAGGAGGCTGCTGTCTAGTGTTGCAGCTCCGAGCAGCAGCTCGAGCTGCAACACGAGCAACAGCTCGGGACGGCTAAGGAGGAGCACGGACAGAAGCAAGCAGCGCATGGGATGGCCGTCACGGGACGCGTCCTCAGCAGTTCCGAGCTCAAGCGAACGCGACCTGCAACATGGCCGGAACAACAGCTTCCGTCTCAAGCTCGGACTGCAGCTGCAAGGCACGGACAAAGGCTGCTCTCATGGGATGCGGCTGCAGTTCGAACAATAACCCTTGGCTCGGGACAACAACTCTCTTAGCCGGATTTTATGCTTCTTTGGCCGGAACTTGTCCTTGCAGGATTTCTAAAGTTCCGACCACCTTCTTGGCCGGAAACCTTAGGGCTTTTACTCCCCATGTCCTTGGCTAGCTACCTATGTGGTTTGATTTGATTTTGGTTGAAGATTGCTAGAGAGAGAAAGCTAGGGTTTAGCTTTAATGGAGGTTGAGTTCTAAATGGAGAAGATGATGATGGTCGCTATGGGGAACCCATAAATTTGCTAAGGGAGATCGGCTGCACCTTAAAGATTCATTTTTTCCGACGATCTTAGCCTCGAACCACATCGAAAAAGGGGGATTCTCTCATCATTTCCTTTCCATTTCTTATTCAATCACCATGTTTAGCTAACTTTAGTGTGTCGATTATATGAGATGAAATGTGATGAATTCGTGATTATGTTTAATATGATTTGATGTTTTGATTATAAATTGATGTTCATACATTTCGATTATCGTTTTGATCATATTTTCATGTGTCTTGTCAAACACTTCGCATAGTTAATAGACGAAACGAAGTATTCGATATCGATCGTAGCCTAAGTCGTAATTTCATGTGTCTTGTCATGAACTTCACATAGTTAGGCGACTAGACAACACTTTCGTTAACTCGGGATAAACCGATTTAGACGTTTGTTTGACTAAGTATGATCTCCGGATATACATAGTACTTAGAGACATCTACTTTAGGAGTCGAACATCGATTATACTTTGAAACATTAGATCGGACTACAAATAGTCATAGGTTTATCATTATGGATTCCCGGACTTCGACACCTCGCTCACTTATTTGTCTTCCGACTCTTGTTGCCTCCCGACTCTTGTTTCCTTCGACTCTTCTCTCGATCTCTCTCGCCCATTTACATTAGATTATCTAGTTAGCTTTACTTATTTTCTTCTTTTGTTTACTTATTTAATCAAAACCCTCCATTATCTTTGTTCCTCTTCCTTTTTAGTCTAAGTTAGCTTGAAATATCTAGACCGGTTGATAAGACCCTTCGACATCCAAACTACCTTCCTATCCTTGGATCGACTCCGGTTTTACCGGTTACTACTTGATACCTCTGCTTGGGTGTGCAACCTTTTCGGGTGCATCAAGTTTTGGCGCCGCTGCCGGGGATAGGTTTAGTAGTTAGGATATCGTTTGTTTGTTTTGTTCATTAGTTTAGTGTTATTTGCTTCTTAGACGTTTTTGTTTTATTTGTTTTTGTAGTTTCTTATCTTTTTATCTTTTTATGTACCGTTTCTAGAAAAGAGCCAAAAGAGACATAAAGCGAAGGAAAAGGAAGGAATCGAGAAGATTAAGAAGAAAGGCGAACGAAACGAGAGGAACACTTGATAGTATTGCATTCTATCTCATCCTTTTTACTTGTGTGTGATTATTTAGTTTATAAGTGTTAGTTCCCATTTTGTGATTGTGTGTTTGCATCTTTGAACATTGTGAGATCATGACAAGTTGGTCATTTGATGAGAATGACCTTATGCTAACTCTTTCCAACACTAGTCGACCATCTACAAATCATCAAGACTACTCAAACTTATATAGGAATGTTCCGACTAGTGATAGGAATAGGCGAGTTGAGCCTGACCGACCTAGGATGACCATGGGTGAATATCGACGGATGTATGGAGTCGGTCAGACTCGTGATGGATATGGTCATAGGGATTATGAGCATGAGGGTAATCAACCCCGTAAGAGTCTTCGAGACTATCGAGAAGAATTTGGGATGACCACACTTTCATGTATGGATTTGTCATTTGATGATAACCGTAGTTCTATGAGTATTGATCGACCACGTCGAAGTCTTCGTGACTATCGACAAACATATATGAACGGTTCATTTAGTGATGACAATTCCCGACTCGATGATTCCACTCAAAGAGTCGAGTCTAGGTATCTACATGAAGGTAGTGAAGAAAGGACCATGGAGACCATTAGCCCGGTTTGTGCTATTTGTGCGAGCTTAGACCATTTGACCGACTATTGTCATATGATCCATGTTCCGCGAGAGTCATCGTCTAGTTATACTCATGTGCCTTATTACGAGGAGATGTCTGAAGAGACTCTCCAAGTATTTTTAGAGTATCAAACTAGATTCAATCAAGATATAACAGAGATCACGGATTGGATTCTCAATATTGTTGATAGAATTGAGTCAGAGCCTATCATCGACGAGGAAGGGGTTTGCGCACCCCAAACTCAAGAGGTGACTATTAATGATGGTGAGGGTAATACACCTAACTCTAGTCTTAAGTTTAATGTCGAAGAAGCTTCGGATAGACCCTGTGAGATTGAACAGACCGATGACCCTTGTTGCTCACTCCCTCGACCATTGTTATCTCACTATGATAGGACTACACTAGATTTTAATGTTCAGGATGATAGCTCTACGAGCAAACTTGAGAATCACAAAATGTTGAACTTTCCAATCTTTAGCACATGTGATTATTTGGATGGGTTATGTAGAATGGAAGGTGTTATGCTTAACTTTGAGGCTCCCGACGCCTTTAAGGATGTCGATAACATAGTAGTTGAAGAGAAAGTGGATAGCTTGTTGGATTATTTACCTAAGGAAATTATGGACCTTGACTTGGTCCCCGAGCCTATTGCCTTACCCTTAGAGTTTAGTTCGACCTTCCACATGATCTCGGACTCGGTTGTTGACCCCTTTTGGGACACTTCGGACGTTTTCACTAGTATGTCTACGGACTTAGTGGATGTTCTATCCGCTAAGCTCGCGGATGACTTTTTGCCTTCGACTGACCTCTTAACCCTTCACATGTATGTCGATCCTTTTGACGACTTCTTAGTCGTCGCCCCTAGCATTTATGCTTACTTAGTGGACCGTGCATCCACTAAGTTTGGGGATGACTTATTTTCTTCGATCGTCTCATTTGCACTTCATGGATTTTACATAGTTATGAGACGATTAATATTTGTATATAGTTTTCTTTGGGTTGACCCCCAAATCTTTCGTCTTTTAGTTTATGATCGTTAGGCCGACTAAGGTGGCCTTTGATGTTTGTGGGTATCATCTCTGGAAACCCTACACGAGACATAACTCGTGCTCTTGTGTGAATGCAAGAGAATCAAAGGCTAATTGCATAGCTCAACGCAATCGAGTGATCCCGCGTGAGTGGTCATTTTATATGGTCATGTTTCTATGTGTTTCATTCTCATTATATTTTTGGATATTTTAGGAGCATTTCTTATATGTTTTACTTCTAAGGCGTGGTTTGTTCTAAGTTTGGGAATGGCGCGAGCTTGGCATCAACTTGGAACCTCTTTATACACGAGTCTTCGTAGTATCATCCTTTATCTCCTTCGGTTATGGTAATATCTCTCCACTCTTCTCTTTAAATTGATGTGCCTCTTAATCATTTGGTGAGTGTATGCTTAGAACATTGAGGACAATGTTAGTTTTAAGTTTGGGGATGCGGGGATATGACCATAACCAATGCATGACCATGGGTTTCAAAGACAAAAGAGTTCAAATTAGCCAAATTTTGAAAATTTTTGAACATTTTGAGTAGATTTGCATGTGATTATAGTGATAGTTTTAAGAATGTTGATGCATATGTGTCGAGTTAATGAGTTTTGTGACTGCTAATGGTCTTTGCATGAAAGTCGAGTCCTTGAGTGTTTGTGTTATGCTATGGGAGTAACATTTTAGTGAAGAAGAAACATCTCTAAGAGACTTAAAGTAGTCATTAGTGGAGACTTATCCCATGTGAGAGCTCAAAGCCTAAATTGTCCTTCGAGTGTACTCTTCCGCGCTAACTCCGAGTAGAATGAAGAGCTACTCAACCTCGTAACTATTAAAAGAGCTCATTTGATCTCGTGTGGTCAACTTTCTTAGCCACTAGGAGTGACATTAGGATATCGAATTAACCTTGCCCTTGTAGTCCATGAAACCCAATAAGAGTGTCAACTAGAAGAAGGCGGATACTCCATCACCATCCATCATCTTATATTCCGAGATTGAAGACATGAGAAGAAAGAATGAAGAATGTCAAAAGCAAGTATGAACTGAAAAGTTGATTACAAGAATAGAGTTATGTGTGTTGTATTTTGTTTTGGTTGATTGTATTTGTGTTTTGAAAAAGAAGAAAAAAAGAAAAGAAAAAGAAAAAAAAAAGTGATATGAAAAAAGAAAGAAAGAAGAATGTGAAATAAAGTGATATATGTGTATGTTTGAGCATGTGTTAGCTCTATTGTGTGAGTGTTGTGATTGTATGTATGTGTTGGTGTTTTTGTTGATGAATAAGTATTCAAAGCAAACAACGAACGTGGAAGTGCTTAAGAGGTTCTATCATGAAGAAGTCGCCATTCTGGGGAATCTACCATCATCATGATCCATTTCTAGTATCCGTTAACCTTTAGAAGACATTCTTAAAGGGTAGAATGGGTGAGAAGGGCGAGTGAGCTTCCCTACTCTATTTAGTGGCTAATTCCTTTTCGAAGATCATTTGCTCCAAAATGTTGTCCTCACCCCTTTTTATGTGTTAAGTCCATGTTAGTGATCACACTCACACATACGAGCGAACCATTCTTGAGCGATTTCATATTTGGAGTGTATGTCCGTGAGGCCGAAGTCGAGGCGAAATGTATTAACTTAGGAATCAAAGTTTTGTGACTTCGATACATAGATGTTGCTCATTATGGTATGCCACTTGCACTCTAGGGTAAGGTCATTAGTAAAGAGGTCTTTAGCTTTTACATGAGCCTATTTACTTGATTCATTATGTGTCGACATGCTTAAACCCTTTACTATATGAACCATGTTTGTCTATGATTTGGATGTTGGACCCTTGTGTATTTGAAACCATGATGTTTGTGGGTGTCATCTATGGAAACCCTCACGAGACAATACTCGTCCTCTAGGGGTAACCTAGAGGTTTAAAGGCTTGTTGCATACGCTAAATGCAACCGGGATGCCTCCGAAAGTGAGTTGGGCTTTTATTTTTGTTTTATTTGCTCGAGGACTAGCAAAGTTTAAGTTTGGCGATCTTGATGTGACACGAAAATGTCACATTTGGAGCGCCTAACTTAGACTAATTAGTCATTTCGAGTGTTATCAATAATATTTTATATGTTTTTCATGTTAGGTACCTATTTTGGAGTTAAACATGTAATTTGAAATAAAGAGAGCGAATTATCACTATCATTTCATGTACCGAAAATGAGAGGAAAAGACTTCAAGCAAATCAAATGACAAGTATAGTCAATGACGAGTCCGACGGTGAAAACGGTATTCAATTCGGAGTTCGGACGGGGAAGATATGAAAGAAAGAAGTCCGAGGGTATTCTAGTCCTTAGAGAGAATTTGAAGATGTAGAGACAAGAATGGAGGCACTCTCTTGGTTTCTAAATCAAAGCACAAGAGCCCAAAGAAGAATGACAAGGAAGAATTATATGAGCGCCCTCTCTTTATGGATTAGAGTCAACAAAGTCTAAATGAATTAACTAAGTCAAGGGACTCTAGGGTTTTAGTAGTTTAGGCTACTATTCATCATCTTCATCATTCATCAATCAACCACCAAAAGTAGAGAGAAAAAAAGAGGCAAGGAGGCTAGGGTTTGGTGTTTTTTAAGTGAGAGTTTGATAGAGAGAGGAAGAGAGGAAGAAGGAGGAGGATGCTGTCTCGTGTTGCAGCTGCTCGAGCTGCAACACGAGCAATAGCTCGGGACGACTATGGAGGAGCATGGACAAAAGCAAGCAGCGCATGGGATGGCCGTCACGGAACGCGTCCTCAGCAGTTCTGAGCTCCAGCGAACGCAACCTGCAGCATGACCGTAGCAGCAGCTTCCGTCTCAAGATCGGACTGATGCTGCAAGGCACGGACAAAGGCTGCTCTCACGGGATGCGGCTGCAGCTCGAACCTGCAGCTCGGACAGCAACCCTTGGCTCGGGACAGCAACTCTCTTGGCTGGATTTTATGCTTTTTTGGTCGGAATTTGTCCTTGCCGGCAGGGACAGATCTACATGCAGGCCAAAGGGGGCCATGACCCTCCTTGACTTGCCGTAAATTGTTTTAGAAATGCTGATTGCTTTCTGATTTATCGCATAAATAAAGTTCAGGTCATACGTATAACATATATTTAGCGTGGGTGAGATGGTAAAGGTCCGAGTTTTGGACGTGAGAGACCTGGGTTCGAGCACATAGACTTAGATTTTTCACTTTTTTTTTGGTTTGGCCCCCCTTGACTACTACTCCTAGTTCCGTCCCTGCTTGCCGGATTTCCAAGGTTCCGACCACCTTCTTGGTCGGAAACCTTAGGGCTTTTACTCCCCATGTCCTTGGCTAGCTACCTATGTGGTTTGATTTGATTTTGGTTGAAGATTGCTAGAGAGAGAAAGCTAGGGTTTAGCTTTAATGGAGGTTGAGTTCTAAATGGAGAAGATGATGATGGTCGCTATGGGGAACCCAGAAACTTGCTAAGGGAGATCGGCTGCACCTTAAAGATTCATTTTTTCTGACGATCTTAGCCTCGAACCACATCGAAAAAGGGGGATTCTCTCATCATTTCCTTTCCATTTCTTATTCAATCACCATGTTTAGCTAACTTTAGTGTGTCGATTATATGAGATGAAATGTGATGAATTCGTGATTATGTTTAATATGATTTGATGTTTTGATTATAAATTGATGTTCATACATTTCGATTATCGTTTTGATCATATTTTCATGTGTCTTGTCAAACACTTCGCATAGTTAATAGACGAAACGAAGTATTCGATATCGATCGTAGCCTAAGTCGTAATTTCATGTGTCTTGTCATGAACTTCACATAGTTAGGCGACTAGACAACACTTTCGTTAACTCGGGATAAACCGATTTAGACGTTTGTTTGACTAAGTATGATCTCCGGATATACATAGTACTTAGAGACATCTACTTTAGGAGTCGAACATCGATTATACTTTGAAACATTAGATCGGACTACAAATAGTCGTAGGTTTATCATTATGGATTCCCGGACTTCGACACCTCGCTCACTTATTTGTCTTCCGACTCTTGTTGCCTCCTTACTCTTGTTTCCTTCGACTCTTCTCTCGGATCTCTCTCGACAATTTACGTTAGATTATCTAGTTAGCTTTACTTATTTTCTTCTCTTGTTTACTTATTTAATCAAAACCCTCCATTATCTTTGTTCCTCTTCCTTTTTTGTCTAAGTTAGCTTGAAATATCTAGACCGGTGGATAAGACCCTTCGACATCCAAACAACCTTCCTATCCTTGGATCGACTCCGGTTTTACCGGTTACTACTTGATACCTCCGCTTGGGTGTGCAACCTTTTTGGGTGCATCAATTATCACCTTTCATCTCATGCGGCAAAAGATAAGAAAAGATATCAGGGGTGTTTTGGTCATTTTTGTCAAAATCAGATGTCAAACAACAAGTGGAGTCAATGGCGAGTCCAACGGTGAAAACGGAAGTCAATTCCGAGTTCGGAAGAGGAAGTTGTGAAAGATAGAAGAAAAGGTCTTTTCATGAAGGCACCCCCCCTTTGGTTCTAATTGTAGAGACTAGATGAAGGCACTCCCCTGGTCTCTAATTCAAAGCCCAACATCTAAGCCCAAGTTAAGGAATACCCAAAGAAGAAGGGAGGTGTAGAGATTTTATGAGCACCCACTTTTGGGCCCAAGTCAAAGTAGTCTAGACTTAACCAAGTTGACTAAGTCTAGGTTTTTCATCATTTTCTTCACACGACAACAAGAAAGATAGAGAAGAGAGAGAGGATAGGGTTTTTCTAGGGTTCTTGTGAGCTTGAAGCTTGGTTGGAGAGAGAAGAAGGGTAGAAGAGGGTCGGCCAAGCTTTGCCCGGCCAGCACACTTGGCCGGCCGAGCTTAGCCGGCACGGGAGAGATCAAGTCGGGACATCAACCATCATTGAACAAGTCGGGATAGCAAGAGGAGCACTCGGTCGGGTTTACAACACAACAGCTCGGGCTGTTCTTTAATAGCTCGAGACCTTTCACGCCGGCAACAGCAGCTCGAGTCTAGGGTTCCTAAGGACACCAGCCACTCGGGATTGCATAGCAAGGGACATTGATGCTCGGCCATGCTCGGGTTTTGAAGAAGAAAGGTTCGAAAAGCAGAGAGAAGCTCGGGTGCGGCTGTTGCAACCCTCTTTTGTCCAGAACAACAGCTTTTTTTTGGCTGAAAATTGCATCTTTGGTCGAGTTTTTCCTAGGTGTTCCGGCCACTTTCTTGGCCGGAAACCTTAGGGCTTTTGCTCCCCATGCTATTATCTTGCTTCCCTTGGTGTTTGATTTGGTTTTGGTTGAAAAATATTTGGAGAGAGAAAGCTTAACTAAGCTTTAATGGTGGTGGGTTTTAAATGAAGAAGATGAGTCTGGTTGCTAAGGGGAGATCTGATTTTTGCTCGGGGAGACCCATTAGGCACTGTTAAGGGGAAATCCAGAAATTTGCTAAGGGGAGATCGGTTGAACGTTAACTACTTAAATTTTCGGACGAACCGAACCTCTAACCACATCGAAAAAGGAGGATTTATCATCATCTTCTTTTCATTTATTACTTATTCACCATGTTCACTAAATCAAGTGTGTCGATTATATGGGATGAAATGTGATGAATTTGTGATTATGTTTGATATGAGTTAATATTTTGATTATAAATTGATGTTCATTTGATTCGATTATCGTTTCGATCGTATTTTCATGTGTCTTGTCAAGCACTTCGCATAGTTAATAGACGAAACGAAGTATTCGATATCGATCGTAGTCTAAATCAAATTTCATGTGTCTTGTCATGCACTTCACATAGTTAGGCGATTGGACAACACTTTCGTTGACTTGAGATTAACCGATTTAGACGTTTGTTTGACTAAGTATGATCTCCGGATATACGCAGTACTTAGAAACATCTACTTTAGGAGTCGAATATTGATTGTATCTCGACACATTAAATTGGACCTTACGTAGTCGTAGGTTTATCATCACGGATTCCCGGATTTCGACACCTCTCTCACTTATTTGTTGTCTCCTGACTGTTGTTCCTCCGACTCTCCTCTCGAATCTCTCTCGCTCATTTACTTTGATTATTGAGTTTAGTTTTACTTGTTTTATTCTCTTATTGCTCATTCGATCAAAAACCCCTCATTTATCTTTGTTCTTTTTCCATTTTAGTCTAAGTTAGCTTGTGATACTTAAACCGACGGATAAGACCCTTCGATATCCGAGCTACCCTCCTATCCTTGGATCGACCCCGGCTTTGCCGGGTTACTACTTGATACCTCCACTTGCATGTGCAACCTTTCGGTTGCATCAATTCGCACAAAAATAAGAATGTGACATGGACTATTCTAATAGACAGAATGATACTTGACACTTCAAACGAACAAACTCTTCCTGGCAACAAAGGTAAAGGTGGTAATGTTGGTAGGAAAGGACCTGCTTTTGTTGCCATTGCAAATGCTTTTTAACCCTTGTGTCAATAAAAAATCATCAACAAAGCTAACATTCAAAATCGAATAAAAACAATGAAGAAATCAAAAAAAGGTGTGGAAGAACTTCTAAAACTCAACGGCTTTGGTTGGAGCTCTAGTAGGAACATGGTAATTGCCAATGATATTGTATGGGATGAACTTCTACAAGTAAATATGCCTTAATTTCAATACCTTCAATGACTATCTTACATAAATCCAACTTGTTGGTTATGAGTATGCTTTCAAATTCTAATACTAGCTAGTTTGATTTATAACTAATATTGTAAAAGGTTGTTGTTGGTTATGAGTACACTTTCAAGTTCATCTCCTCATATGTTGTTGTTATTATGTATTAGAGTTATGTTTGTGTGCATAGATTGAATAATGGTGTTTTTGATTGTTCTCTGGATTTGTTGAAGGATAAAGTTAAACCTAGGTCACATGTAATGGGTTATATATGTTTCGTCGATCCGAAAATATTTGGATTTTTTTAGAGGAGAGTGAGAGTCCGTGGTGACGTCACCTGTTTTTAGGTTTTTCCCTTTCTCTTCTTTCCATCAAACCCCAGCCGACATGAAATTAATCAAACCCTAGTTGCCATTAAACTCATCTCCTATCAAGCTAAAGAACATCTATTAGATCCATAATCACCAACAACTTTCATTTGGTTTCACAAAGATTTCTAACAACACAAATCAAAGCTTGGATATAGATGGATCTAGCAAGATATGGAAGAACCAATGTTATTAGATACGGATTGAAATCCCAGCTTAAATTATAAACTTTGATTCAGTTTCTCCTTACTCTAATCAGAGGCCTGAAGATAAGCAGAACAAGCTAGTTATAGTCGACTATATTTTACGTTTGATCTCTTTGTTGTGCAAGTCGCCCTAGATTCAAATGAAAAGCAAATCAGTTCGAACATAACAGCTTCACAATCTCAACTTCTCTTATAGTAGCTGAAGACATCAGGGAGTTCCCTTACCTTTCTCTCAATTTCTTTGCCTTCCTTCTTTTTAGAGTCCTGATATTAATTTTGAGGATAGGAATCCTTGGTCCTGAGTTTTTTTTAGTCATGCTTTTCTGATCCTATATTTCTATATCCTGCATGTTAAATTTCTTTAGGCCTGGGAGACTCTTAGTTTGTTTTGAGTTCTTCTAGTTGGATTCCTGATTTTACCCCTTGTTCTTAGTCGTAGTATCTTAGGTTTCATAGTTGCGGAGTATGGATTAACTGCAATTAGGTAATTACTAATAGTATTAGTCGTTATTAATGTTTATCTCGTTCATGTTGATCTCCATCTTTGTTTAGTTTTGCTTTTGTGATTCCCGTCCTCAGTTCTTGGCTCCTGTCTAGTTTTTTCTCCGCCAGTTACAGTATTAGTTTTGGTTTTAATTAAATAAAAAAAAGTTTTGGGTTTTTCTTAGTTCATCATCTTAACTGGGGCGGTGGTATTAGTTAATTTGTTGTTATGTGTAGGTTAAATAGAATAATTCATGGATTAATATCGTTTTCATCTTTCTTATCATATCCTTGTGCATATTTCTTGCTGGAGTATATTACTTGTTTATGCATCTTTTCGTTTTTTGCTTATTAGGTTTAGGCTATGTTAGTTTTGTCTTAATTAAGTTAATTATGATATTTTTCTTAATCTAGTAGTATGGTAGTGCTAATTGCTCTTACACTACAAAAATTGAGACTTTTAGCGACGGCTTAAAACCGTCAGTAATGTAAAACAACCGTCGCAGAAACTATTTAGTGACGGATGAGAATCCTTCGTGGAAGCCTCCGTCGGGGATACTTTTCGCGACAATTGGTAGCGACGGGGTTATAAATCCGCCGCTAAAAGCGATTATTAGCGACAATTTGTGTACAGAAAAAACCGTCGCTTCTGGAAAGTTGCGACGGCAGAAAACCGTCGATGATAAGTTTTGATTTTTTGAAAAAAAAAATTGTATTTCGAAACAATAAATTGAACCTCCGATTGGGAATCAATATCTAAAACATTTACAAATCTGTCAAAATACTATAATATCAGCCAGAAAACATTACAACATTTCTTCTAGTTTCGATGACGAAAACAAAAACGAAAGAAGTTTTAATTTCAGCTTCTAACTTAGTTTCTCCATACAGACTTGTAAGCTCCAAGTTTCATACAAAAGGTTTATCATAATAAAATCACACCAACGTCCAATATCTTTATCTTTACCTTGTCTCCATCTTCTTGATAGCTTCTTCTATTCCTGGTACAACTTTACCGAAGGAAGGACATTGTTCTGCTGTCAAGTTTCTACCTAAGATGATAAAACAAGATAAACATTAGAATCATCCATAGAATTCTAGTTCCTATACATGTAGAAACAGCTAGGAGTTGCAGTATTCGAACAATTACCAAATATATAAAGTACTGGATCACTCAAGTACCAAAAATAGGATAGTAAAACAAGAAAAGCATTAGGCAGTAGATTCTTCAATAATACCTGATCGAGCCTGCTAGGGAGTAGGGATTTCATTAAGAAATCTCAAATTGATTATAGAACTAATACTACTTTCAGAGGTGATGTTAGGGAAAACAAAACTGATCATAAGGACTAGGGAGTAACGCATTCTAACGATGAACAAGCGAAGCAGTATTGAGATTTCGAAGTAGCTCTTGTAAAGGGCATTAAGAACCCAGCAGCAAGAAGTGGGCAAGGAATGCGTCAAAATGATAATAACAACAAGTGTGTAAGAAATGAGAAGCTATGACAGATTGATGCTGAGTATCTAAACCCATAAACATTAGTGTCATACTTTGGCATGCCCAATTTAAACTAATAAACCTAGGGTTTCAGATTCTTTGTGTCAGACATTGACATATAATAGCTGTATCATTGTGTTAGACATTGACGTGCCCAATTAGACTAAGTGAATGGGTTGAACCACCCCATTTTGGACGTTCATGTGAAATTAAATCAATTACCAAAGAGTGAGCAGTAACATCCTATTATGATTCTGACATTTAACGATATATAATAGCTGTAATGAAATGACTCGCCACAACAACATTTGTTAACTATGAGAAATAATATAGTTCTCAGCATTCAGTAATAAGTCAAGGCATGGAGTATCTTTCAATCTACTAATAACTAATATGAAGCTTTCTTACTTTTAGAAAATTTCAGACCAGAGACACAAAATTTCTCTAAATGTTTTATTGTTCCTAGACTGAAGTATCTAATCTAAGTTGAAATTTTTCATGGTTTGTTAACTTATAGTCATAAAACTACGACTCCGCCACAATTAATAAAGTAAAGTAGCTGCAAGAGGAAATAATTGGATTGCAGAATAGTAGTATAATACTGAATCACGTTTGAGAAAAAATAAAGTTTCACATGAGATGTCATTCTGACAAGGTAGAATCAATATTCTCACCTCCACCCAAGCGACTGCCGTATCCCAGTGTAGATTAGTCCTAAGGACCTCCCAATTAAGCTAACGAGAAAAAACGAGATAGCACTGCTGACTTTCACGAAAATGACTTTAACCATAGGCATTGCAATATCAGATAACTCAAGATATAAGCTGAAGTAATAGCTCCTGTAAGCAACAAACAAAAAAATGATAATTACTAGATCGACCTTTCACCAGTTCTAAGAAGACAATGGATGGGAAGGGGAATTTTTCCTATGTCGGTCAAGATAAGGTGCATAAAACAAGAAGTAGAAACAAAAAGTCTGACAAAATATATCAAAATTCAAGTAATTGAAGACTAAGTATGAACAAGTATTGCCCTATAATAATAAATAGCTTAAAGAATTCAGTGAGATAATCATCCATATCCATAAACGTAATCTGAAATGAAAAGAGGTATCTCATATTATACATGCTGGTTGTCAATACTTGATACCCATTTATTAATTTATCTACTCCAAAAGATATACATGTTGGTAATGGCATTAAATATGAAAAGATATAGTTCCTTCGTCGTTTCATTTCAGTTTGAGAAGGAAAGTAGGAAAGTGGAGAGAGAGATGAGTTTACTTCTAACCGACAATTTGTTGTTCCATTTCAGTTGAGTGAAGTTGGTGCTTGTGATGAACCTCGAGAGTCCTACGAAGATATTCAATACTCCCTCTGTCCCATTTTGTTTGGGTGTTATTCCTTTTTAAGGAAGTCCCAAAATGTTTGTCCACTTACTTAAAATAAAACTCATTTATTGTTAGTTTTATTGATGTTTCCCAATCTACCCTTGCTTTTAATACTAATAAAAAATTTCTATTGGTTCTACGCTACTTCCAATATTGTTTTCATTGTAATACTAAATATGGGTAATTTAGGAAAATACATTTAGTTAGGAAGCAATAAATGAACATCCTTAATAAGTTGGATCTCCCAAAAGGTCAAACAAAATGGGACAGAGGGAGTAGTTAAAATGTAAAATCAGCAAAGAAGTGGTTACTGAAAATTTGATGTAAAAAATCCATACCTTTGAAGTATATTCATCTTCCATGTCCTCGAGCTCATTACTTTCAACATCATCATCACAAGTATATTCTAGCTCCACATCTTCATCATCGACCTCGTCTCTACCACACCGAGAGCATTCTTTTAGAGCAGAATTTTCCTTGTAATACAATATACAGTCATTCAGACATGCATCAATTTTGTTGTAGCTTAATCCTAAATCTGAAATCACTTTCTTGCATTGAGTAAAATTCTTGGGTAAAGTACAACCATTTGGTAAAACATCTCTCAACAATTGAAGCAGTAGTTTGAATGACTTGTCACTCCAACCTCCAATGCGTTTGTAATTCCATAGTTTGATTAAAAAGTAAAGCATGGTCATCTTATCACATCCGGGGTACAACTCTTTCTTTGAATCTTCTAAGAATCTAGAAAATTTATGGCCTAACGTATCATCATTTTCAATGTCCCTTGTCACACCATCTATATCTTCACTTGTATCATTTACTCCAAATACGTCATGCAACATTCCGCCTATGTTTTCATCATGTTCATTATCATCACAATCATCTTCACTTACAACATCTTCTGTAGTTTTCACATGAGATCTACTACTAAATACTTCTCCATGCAAATACCATTATGTATAACTTTTCATCATCCCGTTACAAATTAAATGTTCATGTATCGTACCCTTGTCAACATATGGAACATTTCTACATTTAGCACATGGACATCTCATGGTTTTCTCCTCAGTAACAATACCATTACTAAACGCATAATTCAAGAATTTGACGACTCCATCATCATACTCCTTTGAAACCCTATTCTTGTGAACCCAACTTTTATCCATGATGGCAATTTAAATCTAAATCAAACATTCAAGTATTAAAAAAGTTTAATATGTTTTCACTTAGTAGACATGAATAATTTCATATAACAAACAACAATCATACTATAAATGCAATTGACACACATTATACCATGAATGCTATTAAGCTTCATACACGAACTAGTATTTAGGATCTCTAGCAATTAAAGTATCAACCAAGTTGAAACAAGTATATCTTTGGCATAATTAACATGTTATTAGGCTCCAAGACAGATTTTCTAATTGCTAATAGTTTTCTGCTCTAGAAAAGCAAGTCTAAAGCAACAAACACAACTGAGATATTTTTTCATTGTTAATAGCTTCCTATAACAAAAAGCTTAGGTTACAATAAGTGTACCTGATAATGAAGTGGTTTTCTGCAAACAAACTTTAAAATCCAAACTTTGAATGCCACCCGAAATCACTTGACACTGAGCAAAATGATGATGAAGAAGAAAATTGTAGATTAATATAATAGTGGAAAAGTTGAAACTTAAACAAAAGCAAATGTCAACACCAACCATTACAAAGAAGCTTAGATCGAAATGAAAATTGTAAATTGAGTTTATGTGTTTATGCTACATGAGACTCTTGACCTAATTAACTAAGGTTTCAGTTTATTTGTAGGTGTCATATCCCAAAGATTTCATCCCAAAAATTTGATCGGTTAAGAAGTACTTTAACTAATCACTTGATCTTGTTCTGAATTAATTAATAAGAAAACCTAGTTATATATTAACATTACTAGTATTATGGATATCATACAAGGATAAGAACTCATTGAAACGTCCTATGATCACAAGGCAAAAAGATTCAAGATATAAAAATGACAAAAGTGATAATAAGACTCGCATGTATTACTAAAACAATAAGAAATACAGAAGACAGGTTCACCATAGATTCATCGAACAAATTGCAATTCATGAAAATTGGTGTTTTGATTGATAATCTTTGCTTATTTGATAGTAGTAATATTGACAAGGCTAGGACTGATGTGTGGGTAATGAAGGAGTATGGGGAAACTAAGTCTTGGACTAAACTTTTAACCTTTCTCAAAGAAGATAGTATTCAAACCATTTCACCGATAGAGTGTTTCCGTAATGGCGACGTATTGCTTCAGAGAGATGGAAATGGCTCAAAGGAGTTAGTTTTATATAATAAGCAGAGAAAAACAACATTTTCTAAGCTTTTATTATATCATTTTGAAGTAGTGACCTGTATCGATAATTTAGTTTCGTTAAATTCTAGAACTTATTTAATATGCATCTTATTATATCATGTTATGAAGGAATCAACCCATCCTATTTCTATCAGTTCTTGTTGTTTTCACTTGTTGATTCATGTATTAGTCAAGTATACAGATATGCATCTTCACTAACCCTAAAATTTTATCTACACAAACTAATAGAGAGTTTAAAGTTGGAAAGTCAGAGAACTACTACCTAATTTCATCCAAGTAATTGGAATTTTGAACAAAAAAGAAACCTAACTAAGACCAAAAGGATAACTTTCTCTTATTATTCATTTGATAGTAATAAACAACTTGGGAAATTCAAACTCAGATTCAATCTAATATGATTCATTTGATACAAAGAGTAAATGGTTTTATATAAATTTAAACTCAAATTCTAGCTAACACAGTCACATTAGATACAAAGAGGAATGAAGAATCTAGAGTGAGAAACAACAAACCTCGGTTGCTTTTCTAGGGTTTACATTTCTCGGTATCTATTGGTTTCTCCCTCCCTCCCTCTGCGAAGTTATCTCGTTATCTCTGGATTTTTCTCTCTTTCCTCTCGAAAAACTAGGGCAAATACACGAAGGTTGAAGGAGTCGAAATATGAAGACGATAAAGTCTTTAGATGTTGAATTAGTGCCCCTCGTAATAGCAACTTTTACCGACGGTTTTTACAAAACCGTCACTAAAAACCGTCGCCAATAGTCCCCATTTTTGTAGTGAATTATCAGTACCTATTTCCACTATCTTGTTTAGCTTTTTGGTTAAAATATAAAAATAAATAATAAAAATAAATATTCAGTAGTGTTCTGTGGTTTAGGTCTGTGCTATATTATCTTGTTCATCGCAGGTGAACTAGTATAACAATAGTAGTTTTTAGTTTTTGTTGTCTCAGATATTTTCTATAGTTTCTGCTCATTAGCAATATATATTATTCTTGACCTATTTATGATACTAACTGTTTGCATTAGTAGTTAGTCCCTCCTTGGATCTGTTTATTAGTTATCTGCTTGCATGAGTTTATTTTATGGTTATTGAGCTGTTTCTGTTTCGATTGCATGCTAGCTTCAAGCTAATAGTGTCTCGGAGGGTTAGTGTACCTTGGTTCTAGAGATGTTTAATAACACCCCCACAATGGAAAACCCATCCATCCTTAGTAGGAACATGAGGGGAGCTTCATCTTTCCTCACCAAGAAACACACTCTTAATATTATCATGAAAAATCAGCTGGATATCATTTTCCTATCGGAAACGAAAAACAAATCCTACAATATGAACAAAAACATACCTATCACCAAAAATTACTCTAGTTATTTCGTTGATCCGATTAACAAAGCAGGAGGTCTTGCTCTTTACTGGAAGCACCACCTCGACCTCAAAGTTAATTACTCGGATAACAACATTATTCAAGCCGAATTGAATAATGCCAGATGATGTCCCACTCCCATCACGATTACGGGCTTCTATGGGCCCCCTACAACAAAAACAAGCTCAAGCCTTGGAAGATCCTGAGTCAACATTTCTTAACTATGCCAACTCTTGGATTATGATTGGGGATCTGAACTGAATCCTTGATCCCATGGAGAAGAGTGGCGGCTCTAAAGGTTCTAATTCTATTTATCCGAAGATCATGAATATTATTAACAGTCTAGGTTTATTAGATTTGGGTTATCAGGGTAATCCCTACACCTGGAGTAATAAGCAATTAGGTGAACATCTGATACAAGAGAGACTAGATAGGGCTATGGCTAATCTACATTGGCTTCACCAATTTCAATCGTATGGCGTCACCCACCTAGAAGCAGTCGGATCTGACCATCTGCCTATCTTGCTAGACAACAAGGATCCTAGTCAGATTAACCCGAAACCCTTCAAGTTTATCAGAACTTGGATGACTCATCCTGACTGCTTCAACTTCATAGCGGACAAATGGAACCGCATCAAAAAGTACCATAACCCCAATAATATCCAGCAGGACCTTAAAAAGCTTAGCAAACAGCTCTCAAACTGGAACAAGAAGGTCTTCGGCCACATAGAGAACAACATCAATCGGATTACAAAAAACCTTCAAAATAGTAAATCCAAAGAAGAATACCACAGACTCAATCTTACACTGGAGGAACTCTATAACCAGCAAGAGAGTTTATGGAAGGAAAAATCGAGGAATAACTTTATCACCTTGGGCGACAAAAACACCAAATACTTTCACTCCCAAGCTATTCACTGCAACAGGACCAATAAGATTAACACTATCAAAGATAATAATGGAGATTGGCAGGAAGACATAAACGGCATTCAAGACCCTTTCACTTCACGTCTCCTTAACATTAATACCACTAATAACCCGGGAGAGGATCAAAATACACTCAACCTTTTCAACCCCACTATCTCCCAGAATCAGAACATAGATCTGCTTACAATTCCAGGAAAAGATGAAATAGATTGGGCTATTCAAAGTCTTAAAAAAGAGGCAGCCCCGTGGCCCAGACGGATACCCCCCTTTTTTCTTCCAATCTAACTGGGAGACAGTCAACTCAGATATATATATGACCTGGTTCAGAACTTTTTCAAAACATCCTACCTTCCACCTGAAATTAATCATACACATATCTGTCTCATCCCCAAACCACCTGTACCCCAAACCCCGACGGATTATCGTCCCATTAGCCTCCTTAACACCACTTACAAGATCATAACCAAGCTGCTGGCGGATAGATTCAAAAATACTTTAAACCCGATCATCTCCCCTTTCCAAGCAGCATACGTCCCCGGAAGGCAGATTACAGACAACATTATTATGGGCCAAGAGATTATCCATTCTTTCAGGAAGATGAAAGGCCCCACAGGATATTTTGGACTCAAGTCCGACATGTCCAAAGCGTTCGACAGAATAGAATGGAAATTTCTAACGGACATCATGAGAAAATTAGGCTACGACGATCAATGGATTAGGATGATCCATACTTGTATCTCCCCATCATCTATGTCAGTTCTTACTAATGGCTGGCCTGGGAAAGTCTTTTACCCTTCTAGGGGTATAAGACAAGGAGATCCATTCTCACCTTTTCTCTTCACTCTTGCTATGGAAGGTCTTAGCCGTAAGTTGATGATGAATAATAGCCAAGAAAGGTTTTTGGGTTTTCTGACTTATCATGCTGACTTTGAGATTTCTCACCTCCTTTTCGCAGACAATTGCGTCATTTTCGGTAAAAACACGATAGATAACATTCACAACCTAAAGAAGATTCTTCAGGACTTCTGCGGTACCCCGGGGCAAATGATAAATTATGCTAAATCCAACATTTTCTACTCCAAGAATTCGCATCCTAAGTTCAAAAGGCTTATCATGCGCGCCCAAAAAATCAAATATGCCTCTGCTTCTGAGAAATACCTGGGGGCGCAACTTTCATAGGAGCTCAAAAAGCCAAAGTTTTCAAGGATATCCTCGAGCACATCAAGAATAAACTCAATAAATGAAATCACTCGTTCTTATCCCAAGCTGGTCGTACTGTGGTCATCTCGGCCATAGCCGCGGCCGTACCCCGATATCAGATGCAGTGCTTTGCTATTCCTAAAGAAATAAACAAACGCATCAAGACCGTTCAACAAAACTTCTGGTGGGGTAAGTCGAAGGGTATATGCACCAAAGCCTGGTCTTATATTTGCCTGCCTAAAAGTCTTGGAGGTCTAGGGCTCCACCTGCCAGATCTTGATAACACCGCTTTACTCTCTAAGATGGCTTGGAGACTCAAAACCGAACCAGAGGCGTTATGGGTTAAACTCCTAAAAGCTAAGTATTTCCCACACTCCGACACCCCAGGCCCAACTAAAGCGCATCACTCTTGGAATTGGAAGACGATCATAAAGCACTACAACCTCATTGAAGATTTATCCACTTGGGAAGTGCAATCGGGTAATGACATCAACATCTGGACAGACAATTGGATCCCCGATATCAATGGAACAGTTCCGAACAACAATCATTCTGATCTTAACACAGTAGCTCAGCTTATTTCGAACAACGACTGGAATAACGATATTCTCATCGCTAATTTCGATGCAACTACTCAGAACCTCATCAGAGCTATCCCGGTAAACAGTGAAGGTAAAGACCAACTCAAATGGAAACTTACCAAATCGTGGAAATTCACGGTTGCTTCCATGTACCAGCACCTTAGCACTAATAATAGCAATCAAAATACGAGCAACCAGAACTGGAATTTCATCTGGTCTCTCCCGACCGTTCCGCGAATCAAAATGTTCATCTGGAAAATCTGTACCAAAGCTCTCCCTATTAGAGAACAAATTGGAAAATACATCGACAATAATACTACTTGTGCGAATTGCACGTATACATAATCTATAGAGCATGCTTTTTTAGATTGCGCCTTGGCGAAAAACATTTGGTTTAATTACAATATCATCTCTGAAAATATTACTTCGATTTCAGATTGGATCTTCTCGTGGGAAGATAATGTTCATCTTTGCTATACCAAAGAGAATATTCACTTTTCGAACATTCTATGGATTTTGTGGAAAGTGAGATGCGACCACTATTTCCAACACGAAATCAATGATCTTAATAAGATCATCACAATGATTGAAAACTACCTGAAAATCAATAAAAAACAAGAGAAAATCAAACAAAAAACTAATGAGAAATGGCAACCTCCGGCTCGGAATTTTATTAAGATTAACGTTGACGCGTCCTTTATTAATATAACATCCAATATGGGAATTAGCTTTATTATTCACAATGCAGAATCGAAATTTATAGAAGCGCATGTAAAATCTACTAGAGCCAGAAATAGTGAAGAAGGAGAGGCAATGTCGATCATATTCGGTCATGAATGGGCGAAAGAAAACAACCACAAGAAAATAATAATAGAAAGTGACAACATCAATCTCATCAAGCATCTACACAATAAACATCACACGGTCCACTGGCAATCTCTGATTCACATCCGGAAAATTCGAGGAAGCTAAAAAGAATTCGAAGCGGTTCAATTCAAGTACACAAAGAGAGAATTCAACTTTAACGCAGATAAATTAGCTAAATGGGCGAGGAAGAAGAACGTGAGTAAGATGTGGAAGAATGTTCCTTGTATGTTAGTTAATAAATATTGTAATAACGTTGTTATTTAATCTATGAAAAGCTAGTTCAACAAAAAAAAATGTTTCTTCGATTACGGACTGCCAAAACACAAATTAAACAACATAACAGTTAACATTTCCAATGATGCACAAAATGTCCAGACATTGACTAACGTCTGAAGCATCAACATCAGACCTGAAGTCCATTGGGTCAACCCGGCTTAAGGCAGCAGGACAGCTGAGCCCTTGATGGCCCATTGCATATTCCCCTAACTGGGAGGTCGGCCAGAGGAAACCAACCCTACAAAACGCCCTTGGCATGAACAGATCAGCCCTGGGGTCCTCAAAGGAGTAAGGGGGTCCACACAGGTTCGGGCAATGTCTTACGCCCAAAACTAGGGAGGCAAAAGCGCCAAGCAACCTACCGACTTAATCTCGAAACTTCTAGAGAGATCTCAGTCGGTTACATATCTCGAAGTGTTTTAGGCAGTTTGGACTCCATGTATCTAAAGGAGGAAACTTCTCCTTTAGAGTCTATCACTTCGGTAAGATATCTACGAAGAATCCTTAAACTTAGGAACTTCTACTTATCAAAGATCCGAGATAGACTCTAAGATAAACCCTAGATATTCAAGAGAGGAAACTTCTCCCTCGGTTGGACGGCAACCGCCTCACCACCGCCACTAAACACAGTCGACCTAACATCGCCTATAAATGCCCCCCACATTGTCCTTTATAGGACACAATCTCTTAACCCTAAAAGATCACAAGAAACTCAGAGTTCTCATCACTCGCCCCTCCAAAAGGATCAATAAATATTCATTCTTTTACTGCAAAGAACACCCTGACTGGCTTGAGTGTGGGAGCGGTTTTCGAACCCTTTGCAGGTTTTTCCCCCTTTGGGAACAGACGAACAAGAGCTGGAGCGGAAGCAAGGAGCAAGGAACAGGAGTAAAGAAAAAGGAACATGAGCAAGGAGCTGGAATAAAAGAAGCAGAGCAGGAAGCAGAGCTGGAAATAGGAACACCCGAAGGAATCTATACTTTATTTAACAGAATATCCAGACATAACGGAGGTTGTCATGCATCAACTCCCTTTTTTATGCTGATCTAACGGAAGGCCATTTTTTGACATCAGCATTTGGCGCTAGAAGGAGGGGATCTCTCCAGCAAAATGATCAATTCGGTAACCCGAATCTTATTCATTGCACTTTTTAGACTAACTATCTCCCTGAGCCCCTCAAATAGACATGTCACCAGAAGATCACGTGCCTAGCGGAACTTAGAAAGTGTCCATCACCCATGTGGTGTTCGCAGCAGTCCTCGAACGACTCAGGGCTGAGAGGCAGCGGCAAAAGCAGAAAATCACACAGCTACGGAAGAGCCTCAACGCGGCAGAAACCGCGCTGAGAACATCGGCGTCGGAGACCCGCGGACCCCTGTTTTGGGAAAGTCACACGGAGGCCAAAGGCCCTATAGGCTTCCCAATCCCCGACCTAGAACTATATTCCCGGTCGGGAGACCCACGACAGTTCCTTGGAAACTACGTTTCAATAATGACCCTCCGCACGACCAATAAGGATGACTGGTGCACTACCTTTGCGACCATGCTTCGGGGACCAGCTCGAGAATGGTACCGATCATTGGCACCGGGGTCCATAGGGTCTTTCGAGGAACTCACTCAGATTTTTCTTAGGGCCTTCGGGAGCAAGCCGGCTGGCAAGTAAGCCAGTTGCCGAAACACGGGAGGTGAGGACAACAATCAGACGTCCCATCTGAATCTACGAGATACAACCTTCGCTTAAGCAACGACCAGGCGCCTGGCAGAGCTGACACACGAATTCAATCGCGTGTCAGAAATCTTGACCGAGCTCACTTGGAAGGAAGCAGAGTGGGAATTCGGGGTCGGGGAAGACATCAATGTCATAGCTGGCGGACCGATTCATGAAGTAAGCAGAGGTAATAATAGACGCAGAATGAATGACGAAATCACCACGACTCCGATACCGCGCATAAAAAAAATGCCCCCCGTGATCTTCACCGACGAAGACATGAGTACTTACGCCCCACACAGAACCCCTAGTGATAACAACACTGGTAGCTAACTGGAACGTGTGATAGCAAGACATGTCTCCAAAAACTCTAGGTAAGCACGGAGACCTATGAACATTGTCTGACAGGTTTTGGAAAGGACCAAGTAAAAGCTGGCGAAGTAATTACCTTAACTATACTCATTGGAGAAGGGACACTAGCAATGCAATGATGCTGAACTTCGAGATTATCGATAAGATGCACGCATACAACATCATCTTGGGGAGAAATTTCTTGAGGGAGTCAGGAGCTATAATCTCAATGAATCATCTGATGATAAAATTCCCAATCTCGGGATTAAGCTGCGTGGGTACGGCAAGAGGAGACCAGGCAACGGCTAGAGAATGTTACGCGATCTCGGCTCGGAATTGCAGGAAAAGGGCGGCGATTCCAGCCACCGCGAACAGAAAAGGAGTCACTGATTGCGAACACGCGGCAGACATGCAAGAATGAAATCACGTAGGTCACCATCGCTCCTCATTTCCTTTTGTTTACATTTCTAAAGTTATTATTGCGAATAAAGCCGTTAGGCGGGATAGTAGCGCTACAAGCTACATATTTTACTAATAAACAAAATATTTTAAGAAAAACGATGTAATACAAGGAGGAGTCCTAGCTAAACTTACTTTGCCCCGGCGAAACCGGTAGATCTGGTAACGAAAGCGACGACCAGAGACCCCAAGGAGGAGTCCTAGCCAAACTTACTTTGCTTCGGCAAAACAGACACTTCTGGTAGCTAAGGCGACAACCAGAAGCCTCAAGGAACAATCCTAGCTAAACTAAAACTTTGCTCGAGTAAAACTTGACCCTGCACCGTCCTCGTTAAAATTGACGGTGCTCAAGCCGGCATGATAGGCATCTCTGATATCTAAGGCAACGACTGAAGACCTTAAAAGGATAAGTCTTAGTTAAACTCACTTTACTCGAGTGAAACGTGGTCCCCACTCAGGATCTCAAAGAGAAGTCCTAGTTAACCTACAACCCTGGCCAGGGGTATCAGGAGAAGTCCTGGCGAAACTAGTCGTGCCGAAGCCGACAAAACAACCCTAGTAGCGAAAGGAACGACCAGGGATACAAGAAGAAGTCCTGACAAAACTAGTCGTGCTCAAGCCGACGATAACAACCCTGGTAACGAAAGCAACGACCAGGGGTCCAAGGAGAAGTCCTGTCTAAACTAGTAGTGCTCAAGCCAATGAAACCAGCCCTGGTAGGGAAAGCAACGATCAGGGGACTAAGGAGAAGTCCTAGTGAAACTAACTGTGCTAAAGCCAATGCAAGACGGTCATGGGAGCAAGAGCTATGATCAGGGGCAGGACCCGGACTAGACGGGAAGTCAGGAACATGCAGTTATGCTAATTTGGGTTTTATTTTGCAGAGGGATTTAGTAAATCTAGGTCATGATAGACTAGGCTTAACCTACCACTATTCTTGCAGGAGCGAACATATGGAACATGCGTAGTAAGTTTAGGAGAATTGCATTAGTCAGCTAGGGACGAACTAACTCTAACAAAACGCCTAGCCTGTGAGTTTTCTTTTTCCTTTTCTTATGCAGTAATATAACAGATGAACCAACCAAGCAGAAACGGAAACAAGATATAAATCCAACCCATCATGGTAAAACAAGTGAAGCCACAGTCCGAACACAAAAAAAACCCTCACGAGACAACACTCGTCCACTAGGGGTAACCTAGGGGTTTAACGGCTTGTTGCATATGCTAAATGCAACCGGGATTCCTCCGAAAGTAAGTTAGGCTTTATTTTGTTTTGTTTGCTCGAGGTCTAGCAAAGTTTAAGTTTGGGGATGTTGATGTGACAAGAAAATGTCACATTTAAGGAGCCTAACATAGACTAATTAGTTCTTTCGAGTGTTATTTGTAATAGTTTATGTGTTTTTCTTGTTTAGGTACCATTTTTGGAATAAAGAACTTAATTCGAAATAAAGGGAGCGAATTATCACTATCATTTCATGTGCCCAAAACGAGAGAAAAAGACTTCAAGCAAATCAAATGAGAAGAGGAGTCAAAGACGAGTCCAACGGTGAAAACGGAAGTCAATTCCGAGTTCGGACGGGGAAGTTGTGAAAGAAAGAAGTCAAGGTTCGGTCTTAAAACAAGGATTCCATAAAGGCACTACTTGGATTTCTAGTTGAGAAGCCCACAACCAAGCCCAAGAGCCCAAAGAAGAATGACAAGGAAATATTATATGAGCACCCTCTCTTTATGGACTCAAGTTTGAGTCAAAGTCAAGTCTTGACCTAGGGTTTGAGTCAAAAAGGAGGGGGTGATCACTATTCATCTTCTTCTTGATTCAAAGATACACAAGTTTTGGGGAGGAAGAGGGAGAAAGTTAGGGTTTTCTTGGTTCTTCATCACCAAAAGCAAGGGTTGAAAGAGGGTTTGGTAGAGAAAGAGAGAGCAAGAGGGAAAGAGACAAGGAGGGTGCCGGCCAAGTTGGCCGGCACCACTAGAGCTCGGATATGGGACGGCAGCAGCAGTGACGGCCAGCAACGACAGCTGCACAGCAGCAGCGACGGCCAGCAGCGACAGCAGCTTGACAGCAGCAGCGACGACCAGTACAGCAACAGCGACAGCAACTCGGTAGCTCGGGACGTGCACCCTTGGACGCGACCTGCAGCGCGGGAAACCCCCTTGGACGCGGCTGCAAGCTTCCTTTGGCCCGGATCTAGTGTTTGGCCGGATTCTAAGCTATTTTGGCCGGATTCTAAGCTATTTTGGCCGGAATCTTCATGGTTTTGGTCGGATTTTTCATGGTGTTCCGGCCACTTTCTTGGCCGGAAATCTTAGGGCTTTTACTCCCCATGTCCTTGGCTAGCTTCTCATGTGGTTTGATTTGATTTTGGGTTAGAAATTGGTAGAAAGAGGAAGCTAGGGTTTAGCTTTAATGGAGGTTTGTGATAAATGGAGAAGATGATGGTGGTCGCTATGGGGAACCCAGAAATTTGCTAAGGGGAGATCGGCTGCACCTTAAAGACTAATATTTTCCGACGAACTTAGCCTCGAACCACATCGGAAAAGGGGGATTCTCTCATCATTTTCTTTTCATTTCTTATTCAATCACCATGTTTAGCTAACTTTAGTATGTCGATTATATGAGATGAAATGTGATGAATTCGTGATTATGTTTAATATGATTTGATGTTTTGATTATAAATTGATGTTCATAAATTTCGATTATCGTTTTGATCGTATTTTCATGTGTCTTGTCAAGCACTTCGCATAGTTAATAGACGAAACGAGGTATTCGATATCGATTGTAGTCTAAGTCATAATTTCATGTGTCTTGTCATGCACTTCACATAGTTAGGCGACTAGACGACACTTTTGATGACTCGGGATTAACCGAATTAGGCGTTTGTTTGACTAAGTATGATCTCTGGATATACGTAGTACTTAGAAACATCTACTTTAGGAGTCGAACATCGATTATACTTCGACACATTAGATTGGATCATACGTAGTCGTAGGTTTATCATTATGGATTTCCGGACTTCGACACCTCTCTCGATTATTTGTTGCCGAATCGAGTCTTACCGTCTCCCGACTCTTGTTCCTCCGAACTCTTCTCTCGAATCTCTCTTGCCCGTTTACTTTTATCGTTTGATTTGTTTACTTGTTTTATTCTCTTATTGCTTATTCGATCAAAACCCCTATTTATCTTTGTTCATTTCCTTTTTAGTCTAAGTTAGTATTTGACATCTAGACCGAGGGATAAGACCCTTCATTATCCAAACTACCAACCTATCCTTGGATCGATCCCGGCTTTGCCGGATTACTACTTGATACCTCCGCTTGGGTGTGCAACCTTTTCGGGTGCATCAAGTTTTTGGCGTCGCTGTCGGAGATAGGTTTAGTAGTTTAGATATCGTTTGTTGTTTTGTTCATTAGTTTAGTGTTATTTGCTTCTTAGACGTCTTTATTTTATTTTGTACTTTCTTAATTTCATTTTCTTTTAGGTACCATTATAAGAAAAGAGCCAAAAGAGACATAAAAGCGAAGGAAAAGGAAGGATTCGAGAAGTTAAGAAGAAAGGCGAACGAAACGAGAGGAGCACTCGATAGTATCGCATTCTATCTCATCTTTTTTTTACTTGTGTGTGATTGTTTAGTATATAAGTGTTAGTTCCCATTTTGTGATTGTGTGTTAGTATCCTTGAACATTGTGAGATCATGGCACGTTGGTCATTTGATGAGAATGACCTTATGCGAACCCTTTCCAACACTAGTCGACCATCTACAAGTCATCAGGACTACTTAAATTTTTATAGGAATGTTACGACTAGTGATAGGAATAGGCGAGTTGAGTCTGACCGACCTAGGATGACCATGGGTGATTATCGACGGATGTATGGAGTCGATCAGACTCGTCATGAACATGGATTTAGGGATTATGAGCATGAGGGTAATCAACCCCGTAAGAGTCTTCGAGACTATCGACAAGAATTTGGGATGACCACACCTTCATGTATGAATTTGTCATTTGATAAGGACTGTAGTTTTATTAGTATTGATCGACCACGTCGAAGTCTTCGTGACTATCGACAAACATATATGAACGGTTCACTTAGTGATGACAATTCTCGACTCGATGATTCCACTCAAAGAGTCGAGTCTAGGTATCTACATGAAGGTAGTGAAGAAAGGACCATGGAGACCATTAGTCCGGTTTGTGCTATTTGTGCGAGCTTAGACCATTTGACCGACTATTGTCCCATGATCCGTGTTCCGCGAGAGTCTTCGTCTAGTTATACTTATGTGCCTTATTACGAGGAGATGTCTGAAGATACTCTCCAAGCATTGTTAGAGTATCAAACTAGATTTAATCGAGATATAACGGAGATCACGGAACGGCTTCTCAAAATTGTTGATAGACTTGAGTCAGAGCCTATCATCGACGAGGAAGGGGTTTGCGCACCCCAAACTCAAGAAGAGACTATGAATGATGGTGAGGGTAATACACCTAACTCTAGTCTTAAGTTAAATGTCGAAGAAGCTCTTGACAGACCCTTAGAGCATGAATTGACCGAATAACCCTTATTGCTCATTCCCTCGACCATTGTTATCTCACCATGATCAGACTACATTAGATTTTAATGTTCAGGATGATAGCTCTATGAGCAAGTTTGGGGATTACACGATGATGAACTTTCCAACTTTTAGCACTTGTGATATCTGGATGGGTTATGTAGAATGGAAGGTGTTATGCCTAACTTTGAGGCTCCCGATGCCTTTAAGGACGTCGATAACATAGTAGTTAGAGATATAGCGGATAGTTTGTTGGATTATTTACCTAAGAAAATTATGGACCTTGACTTAGTCCCCGAGCCTATTGCCTTATCCTTAGAATCTAGTTCGACCTTCGACCTGATCTCAGATTCGGTTGTTGACCCCTTCTGGGACACTTCGGACGTCTTCCCTGGCATGTTTAGGGACTTAGTGGATATTCTATCCACTAAGCTTGAGGATGACTTCTTGCCTTCAACCGACTTCCTCCCACTTCCCTTATATGTCGACCCTTTTGATGACTTTTTAGTCGTCGCCCCTAGCATTTATGCGTACTTAGTGGACCGTGCATCCACTAAGTTTGGGGATGGTCTCTTTTCGCTTTTAGTCTCACGTGCACTTATATGCTTCAATATTATTGTGAGACTTTTAGCATGTGTATATAGTTTTCTTTGGGTTGACCCCCAAATCTTCCGGCTTTTACTATATGATCGTTAGGCCGACTAAGGTGGCCTTTGATGTTTGTGGGTATCATCTCTGAAAACCCTCCACGAGACATAACTCGTGCTCTTGTGTGAAAACAAGAGAATTAAAGGCTAATTGCATAGCTCAATGCAATCGAGTGATCCCGCGTGAGTGGTCATTTTATATGGTCATGTTTCTATATGCTTCACTCTCATTATGTTTGTGGATATTTTAGGAGCATTTCTTACTTGTTTTACTTCTAAGGCGTGGTTTGTTCCAAGTTTGGGGATGGCGTGAGCTAGGCATCAACTTGGAACCTCGTTATACATGAGTCTTGGTAGTATCATCTTTTATCTCCTTCGGTTATGGTAATATCTCTCCACTCTTCTCTTTAAATTGATGTGCCTCTTTATCATTTGGTGAGTGTATGCTTAGAACATTGAGGACAATGTTAGTTTTAAGTTTGGGGATGCGGGATATGACCATAACCAATGCATGACCATGGGTTTCAAAGACAAAAGGGTTCAAATTAGCCAAAATTTGAAAATTTTGAACATTTTGAGTAGATTTGCATGTGATTGTAGTGATAGTTTTAAGAATGTTGATGCATATGTATCGAGTTGATGGGTTTTGTGATTGCTAATGGTCTTTGCATGAAAGTCGAGTCTTTGAGTGTTTGTGTTATACTATGGGAGTAACATCTTAGTGAAGAAAAAACATCTTTAAGAAACCTAGAGTAGTCATTAGTGGAGACTTAACCCATGTGAGAGCTCAAAGCCTAATTTGTCCTTCGAGTGTACTCTTCCGCGCTAACTCCGAGTAGAATGAAGAGCTACTCAACCTCGTAACTATTAAAAGAGCTCATTTGATCTCGTGTGCTCAACTTTCTTAGCCACTAGGAGTGACATTAGGATAGCGAATTAACCTTGCCCTTGTAGTCCATGAAACCCAATAAGAGTGTCAACTAGAGGGAGGCGGATACTCCATTACCATCATCATCTTATATCCCGAGAGTGAAGACATGAGAAGAAAGAAAGAAGAATGTCAAAGCAAGTACGAAATGGAAAAAGTTGATTGCAAGAATATAGTATTGTGTGAGTTATGTTTGTTTTATGTGATGTTGTGTTATGAAAAAAAAAAAGAGAAAAAAAAAGTGAAAAAGTGAAAAAAAGAAAGACAAAAAGAAAAAAAAATGAAATAAAGTTGTTTATGTTATGTTTGAGCATGTTAGCTCTTTTGTGTGAGTAATGTGATTGTATATATGTGTTTGTGTTCATGTTCATGAATAAGTATTCGAAGCAAGAAACAAATGTGGAAGTGCTTGAGAAGTTCTATAATGAAGTAGTCGACATTCTCGTGAATCCACCATCATCATCCATTTCTAGTATCCGCTAACCTTTAGAAGGCATCTTTAGAGGGTAGAATGGGTGAGAAGGGCGAGTGAGCTTCCCCACTCTATATAGTGGCTAATTCCTTTTCGAAGATCATTCGTTCCAAAATGTTGTCCTCACCCCTTTTTATGTGTTGAGTCCATGTTAGTGATCACACTCACACATACGAGCGAACCATTCTTGAGTGATTTCATATTTGGAGTGTATATCCGTGAGGCCGAAGTCGAGGCGAAATGGACTAAACTAGGAATCAAGGCGTTGTGACTTCGGAACATAGATGTTGCTCATTATGGTATGACACTAGCACTTAGGGGTAAGATCATTAGTGAAGGGGCCTTTAGTTTTTCACATGAACTTGTTTACTTGATTCATTATGTTTTGACATGCTTAAACCCTTTACTATATGAACCATGCTTATATATGATGTGGTTGTTGGACCCTTGTGTATTTGAAACTCGATGTTTGTGGGTGTCATCTATGGAAACCCTCACGAGACAACACTCGTCCACTAGGGGTAACCTAGGGGTTTAACGGCTTGTTGCATATGCTAAATGCAACCGGGATTCCTCCGAAAGTGAGTTAGGCTTTATTTTGTTTTGTTTGCTCGAGGTCTAGCAAAGTTTAAGTTTGGGGATGTTGATGTGACAAGAAAATGTCACATTTAAGGAGCCTAACATAGACTAATTAGTTCTTTCGAGTGTTATTTGTAATAGTTTATGTGTTTTTCTTGTTTAGGTACCATTTTTGGAATAAAGAACTTAATTCGAAATAAAGGGAGCGAATTATCACTATCATTTCATGTGCCCAAAACGAGAGAAAAAGACTTCAAGCAAATCAAATGAGAAGAGGAGTCAAAGACGAGTCCAACGGTGAAAACGGAAGTCAATTCCGAGTTCGGACGGGGAAGTTGTGAAAGAAAGAAGTCAAGGTTCGGTCTTAAAACAAGGATTCCATAAAGGCACTCCTTGGATTTCTAGTTGAGAAGCCTACAACCAAGCCCAAGAGCTCAAAGAAGAATGACAAGGAAATATTATATGAGCACCCTCTCTTTATGGACTCAAGTTTGAGTCAAAGTCAAGTCTTGACCTAGGGTTTGAGTCAAAAAGGAGGGGGTGATCACTATTCATCTTCTTCTTGATTCAAAGATACACAAGTTTTGGGGAGGAAGAGGGAGAAAGTTAGGGTTTTCTTGGTTCTTCATCACCAAAAGCAAGGGTTGAAAGAGGGTTTGGTAGAGAAAAAGAGAGCAAGAGGGAAAGAGACAAGGAGGGTGCCGGCCAAGTTGGCCGGCACTACTAGAGCTCGGATATGGGATGGCAGCAGCAGCGACGGCCAGCAGCGACAGCAGCACAGCAGCAGCGACGGCCAGCAGCGACAGCAGCACAACAGCAGCGACGGCCAGTACAGCAACAGCGACAGCAGCTTGGTAGCTCGGGACGTGCACCCTTGGACGCGACCTGCAACGCGGGAAACTCCCTTGGACGCGGCTGCAAGCTTCCTTTGGCCCGGATCTAGTGTTTGGCCGGATTCTAAGCTATTTTGGCCGGAATCTTCATGGTTTTGGTCGGATTTTTCATGGTGTTCCGGCCACTTTCTTGGCCGGAAACCTTAGGGCTTTTACTCCCCATGTCCTTGGCTAGCTTCTCATGTGGTTTGATTTGATTTTGGGTTAGAAATTGGTAGAAAGAGGAAGCTAGGGTTTAGCTTTAATGGAGGTTTGTGATAAATGGAGAAGATGATGGTGGTCGCTATGGGGAACCCAGAAATTTGCTAAGGGGAGATCGGCTGCACCTTAAAGACTAATATTTTCCGACGAACTTAGCCTCGAACCACATCGGAAAAGGGGGATTCTCTCATCATTTTCTTTTCATTTCTTATTCAATCACCATGTTTAGCTAACTTTAGTATGTCGATTATATGAGATGAAATGTGATGAATTCGTGATTATGTTTAATATGATTTGATGTTTTGATTATAAATTGATGTTCATAAATTTCGGTTATCGTTTTGATCGTATTTTCATGTGTCTTGTCAAGCACTTCGCATAGTTAATAGACGAAACGAGGTATTCGATATCGATTGTAGTCTAAGTCATAATTTCATGTGTCTTGTCATGCACTTCACATAGTTAGGCGACTAGACGACACTTTTGATGACTCGGGATTAACCGAATTAGGCGTTTGTTTGACTAAGTATGATCTCTGGATATACGTAGTACTTAGAAAAATCTACTTTAGGAGTCGAACATCGATTATACTTCGACACATTAGATTGGATCATACGTAGTCGTAGGTTTATCATTATGGATTTCCGGACTTCGAAACCTCTCTCGCTTATTTGTTGCTGAATCGAGTCTTACCGTCTCCCGACTCTTATTCCTCCGAACTCTTCTCTCGAATCTCTCTTGCCCGTTTACTTTTATCGTTTGATTAGTTTACTTGTTTTATTCTCTTATTGCTTATTCGATCAAAACCCCTATTTATCTTTGTTCATTTCCTTTTTAGTCTAAGTTAGTATTTGACATCTAGACCGAGGGATAAGACCCTTCGTTATCCAAACTACCAACCTATCCTTGCATCGATCCCGGCTTTGCCGGATTACTACTTGATACCTCCGCTTGGGTGTGCAACCTTTTCGGGTGCATCAAACACAGAGGTAGTAGCTTCGATATCCCATTCCTCCTCGCTAAAAGGAAAGTCCTCCTTGGAACCTCGGTCAGTAGTCACGGCATTGACAAACATGACCACCCGATCCTTATCAATATGACGCAGAGGAGAAGAATCCTAGGGGGCATAGAAGCGGCAGGTTGCCTCTCAGGCAACCTGAAACCCCAACTTAAGTTGCTTCCTCTTGAGGGCCGAAAATTCGTCTCCACACTTGAAGGTGGCCACTGTCCGAGCTCGGTTCAGTTCAGCAAGCTCAAAAGTATTACGACGGGAATCTTTGAGAGCAACCTTGTCCTTCTCTTTCTGAAGAACTAGAGAAGCCTCTTTCTTCTTGAGGGCTTCGAGTTACTTTTTTATGACAGAAACGTGGGCATCGGACTAGGAGGATTGAAGTGCAGCGCTGGCCTGAGTCTGTTCCGTTGCTAGCTTCCAAGAATTTTGGTCAACATAAATAATCTTCAAATCATTAGTCAAAATCTCAGCTTCGGCTTTATATGACAGGGCGTCTCTCTCGGCTTGAGAAAGTTGGGCCTCTAGATGCTCAATTTGGCTCAAATAAGAAGCGAGATCCTGGCTGACCTGGGAACTCTGAAGAAAAAGAAAATGTATGCGTCATCCAAGGAGGAAGGAAGGAAAGGTAACCAACAATCAAGAAACCATTGAACGGAGAACGCATGTCGGAATACCTCGCCTTGAAAATGGCGGTGGAAACCGTCGACCAAAGAAGTCACATAGCGAGGAAGACCTTTAGGCCAACTCGCCATCTTTGCAGATAAGCCCACGACGGGCAGAGCTTTCCCTTTGTTGGTCGAGGAGTGGATACCTGCCTGAAGGAGTTGAAGGAGATGTCCTTCGACCAAGGTGACAATGCGAACAATTTTTCGGATAGGACAATTGATGTGGAAGATCATCAAGTCCGATTAATTTAGGGATCGTAGAGTTGTAGCTAGAGACCAACTACGATCGTCGAATTACGAAGTAATTCGCGACTAACTTCGATCGGATCCTAAAACGGGTTACACATAAGAGTGTCAAATTGATCTAGGATATGACTAGTGGGAGTGAGATATAACAATGAGAATGTCCCATAAACATATCTCATAGGCCTAAAAAGGAATTAGGCAAAGATAGTACAAAAAGGCCAAAAACAGGATTTTTGGGCCTTAGCCGATTCGGGCACTTCTAAGGCTCGGATTGGGCTGAAAGTTTGAGGGGAGATTTCTGACATATCCAGTAGTATGCATGCAAAATTTCGTGGTGGTTGGACACCTCCTCATTAGGTAATTGAGAAAATATCATTTGATGCTATTTTTAACTATTTCCTTAAATCTTATTCTAAAGGGTGTTTTAGGAAATCTTTGAGGAGGTGATTCTCATTAGGGTTCTATATAAACACTTTTAGGTCAGAGAATAAGGTGTGGAATTTCTCTCTAAGCCTTCTTACTCTACCATATCAAGTAGAGAGGAGAAAGTGAGCTAATTCCCATTAACTATCTATCTAGTCAAGAAGAAAGGAGTTCTTCTTCCAACCACCATTGGTGTGCTAGCTGAACAACAAGGTGAGAGATCAATTTGATTGCTCGTGTCCAAAGTAGAGGAGCTACGCTTGAAGCTCTTGGTCTTCTCATAAGAAATTGGAAAGGTTCGAGGGAAAACTAGCGAATAAGGTATTTATCTTTCTAGTTTTACTTAGTATTATTATGGGCCTATGCATGTAATCATGGGAATACTAGTGTAGACATTAGATGTCTTATTTCCGCTATAAACACTAGTAGAAGGGTGTAAAACCCAACACTGCCCTGGTCTGGGAAGCAACAGTAACATCCCCGACATCAGAAATGATCTTTGGACGATCATGAGAAGAACCAGGGGCACAAACAACAAAGCCAAAGTCTTCAGTCGCGAGAAAAGGGCGAACAAAAAAGAATCTCTCCTTATAATACTTGGGGATAGTAGGAGCAGAGAAGAACGGACCGATACGGAAAGAAAGATAGTGCCAACATCGATCACTGGACTTGACAGAGAAGATTTTATCAAAAGCATAAAGACTAACCTTCTCACCTTGTTGCAGACAGAGGAAGTAAAATGCCATGATGGTCATCACAGCATTAGGGCTTAATTGAAAAGGTTGAAGCCCATGGTGATTCAGCAGTTCAACAAGAAAAGACGAAAATTGGAACACCAAACCCAAGTTAAAGAAGACCTCATAAACACCAACGCGACGATTGTCGGTGAAGCAGATTTTATCTTCGAGGGATGGAAGAACGAGCTCGACTGTGGTCGGAATCATATAATCAACACGAAGAACATCGATATCTTGTTGAGTCATCCGACTGTGGAAACGCATTTGACCAGAAAAATTAGCACTAGAGAAAGGAGCAGTCATGTTTCTTGCCTAATGGAGGGGATGCACAACAGTAGACAAAAGAAAGAGGCCAAGAAAATGAAGGATCAGCTAAGCAGAGAAGGCGAGAAAAAAATAGTCGCAGCAAATCAAGGCACTTAAATACAGTAACAAATCTCGCGAGAAGAAAGACTCGGATCCGACCAACGCAAAAGAAGCCAATAGAATTAGGACATGTGACAGCTACCACTACGGGCTAGAGAAACCCTAATGCCCCTTTAACTACTGATTAAAATCACCAACGGTTCGAATTGATCAAAGCCAGCATAGGAGTTAATAAGACCCTAGGGAACGTACCCGTTCTCTCTCTAACCAAACACCACGTGTCCGTGCATGATGAAACAATTGTTGTGTACAGTAACCCAAAAGATTAACGCCAGAAACGTGTGATCAGAGGATCAAATATGTGACGTCACAAAATCAGGCATGGAAAGGAAATCAATTGCTTGGGCAAAAATCGAAACGTGTCTCAAGAAAACAAATCACGCGTCCACCAGCTTGGCTCAAACTAGATCAGGAATACACAGCTCTGGAAAATCAAAAGAAAGATCAAGCTTCACGGAACAGCTCTGATCCAAGTAAAATCCATTGACTTCAATGTTTAAAAAACACGAGTTACTTCTACTCCTCAGTCTCATTACTTTTGACTAAGGAGTGGCGGGACTCGTGATGATGCATAAAATGTCCAAACGTTGACTAACGTCTGAAGAGTCAAGATCAGACCTGAAGTCCATTGGGTCTACCCGGCTTAAGGCAGCAGGTGAGTTGAGCCCTTGATGGCCCACCGCATATTGCCCTAAATCAACTGGACTTGATGATCTTCTTCATCAATTGTCTTATCCGACAAATTGCTCGCATTGTATCTCTGGTCTTAGGACACCTCCTTCAAGGACATCTCTTTTACAAAGGAATATTTTTCAGACTCCCACTTGTACTTAGAACAAGTATAATGCTCGATTCCCGTGTCAATTTGTATCTCATCCGATACAATACGTCGTTTCAGACTTTCTTGATCCCGAGTACAACTGTCAAATATAAATGATTAACTTTTAATCCATTTGAGCGCGGCCACGTATTTTCAGTTGCTACTCATCAAGCGGCCTTGAGACACGTTTTCCTAATGTAATTAGGATGACACAATCCATTCTTGTGCTCCCACTCAACTTCATGTCTATTATGTCTTTCCCAGTATCCGATTTTATAACCTCCTTTGACGGCACAACGTTTGGCGGAACCAAAGTTGGACATTCCTTACATGAGAGGAGTGAAACGATCATGTTTTGAGGAATCTCTCCAATCTTGTCAACGAGAAGCATTTGACGTTCATCACGACTGATGTACTTCTCAATTTGAGGGTTATCCAGTGTATATTCCCAATATTTACACCCACATAATCGATTCGAATACTCCTATTCCTATAGCCCATGAAACAACACTATCTCATCGACTCACGTGCTAGTCTTCCCGGGTCATTGTTGTCCATGCAATGACCTGGACAAGGGAGATGATAATTAAATATTTCAAGTTCACTTAATGGGGTTTCATTATCAGACCACGTATCTGATTAACCTATTCGGAATGTTTTATTATCCGCGGGTTGTCGTTTAAACACTAAACCAAATTTAGACGACGGTGAAATAATTAACTTATTTTCGATAACGAGAGTTTGTAAATCTGAGCCCCTTCCATAAAACACCTTTTATCCACTCAATTTTACTGGTCAAGGTTATCCTCTAAATATACCTTATGCCTTGGACACTTAGTATGATTCTCATACTTTTGTCCTCGGTGACAGCTTAGTTGACTACGGATGTAGTCCGACTTAAACTTTGCATATCAACTAATCGAAGGTTGATTCCTTTGATTTTCGATTGATGGTTTCTAGTAACCCTTTAGTGGAGTTAAGGCTTCCTATTCTTTCTTTGTAGAGTCTGCAACAGTTCCCGGCTAGAAACACTTTCTGCCTACTTTCCTTCCATGTCTGGAAGTTTGCATTGACATGTTCAACTTTCTTCATTCTAACTCGTCCTAGCCTTTGAGGATGTTAGTTGTGGTTTCAGATTATCTTATCTAAGTTCGGATGTTAACATCTCTTCATACTCTAAGTATTCACGATGTCTTGGGGAAATGCTAAATCATGTCACACATGACCGATCTTATGCCTACAGCATAATTATCTTTCTCATGCGTGCTTTCTCATCAGACTTTCTGGCTCTGAGTCTTGCATAGATATCCGCCATGAGTTTGGGTCGAATATCTTTTTCAGAGGCTTTCGTATTCGAACTTTTAAGAATCCCAAGTTTTTCTTATCTCAGTCCTACCATCACTTGATGTTTATAGACCATTGATGCCCAAAGCATTTTCATCCATTGTGGTCCATCCTTTATTGATTCCAACATCTCCATGTTGTTCTCAATTCTTGTGTGTACACTGCACACCAGACCTGAATAACATTTCTCCCACTAACCTTCTTGAGATCCTTGGATTCAAGATATTCTTCGATTTTTAGGAATCAATCGATTTTGATATCCTCTTTTGAATCGAAGATTCCAACTCTAGCTTGCTTTATCCCTTGATGGATTTGCCGAAGCATGCTTGTTTACTAATAACTAAAGTCGGCGACCGTTACGGTTTTTGACTTTCTTGTTTTTAGTTTATGGAATTTAACTATAGACTGATACAAGATCTCGTTCATAGTCTCTTGGTATGAATCCACGATCTTAATCTTTTTCGTCTAGGTTTGGGAAACTCTAAAGTTTCCATCCCTATCAGTTTTCTTTGTTGAAAACTAATTTTCGTCCAATGGTTTCGCTCCATTGACCAGTTATCAAGTTTCCAATCTTGACGAGTAAGGATTCCATAAGATATTGACTCCTAGTCAATTATCGAGTTGGTTTCCGTCTCTGCGTAGGTCTATATTCTTTTATCTAAGATTTAAATCTTTCAATCTTGTATATAAACCTTTAAAGACCTTTAGGGCTTAAGAACAACTATTCGAAATACTCTCAACTCCTTGAGATATTCCTGTTTTGAGCAACTTTCAACTACTTGAGAGTTCTCTCGCAAATCTCATTCGCTTGGTGAGGTAGCTCCCATTGTTTCTTTAACAGCTTTGTTTCCTCCCACTGTTTTGTTGCTCTTGGTCGAGGAAGCGTTTGACTCTTTCTCCCACTTATCCTACTAATAATCCTCTCAGAGCTATTTATTAGGAGGATACCATCATGAGCAACAAACACTTTGTTCTTTTGATTGGTTGTGTGAAGTCCAAATTTCTTCTAAAGAAATTGCATCAGATTTTGCTAATTTAATGCCTTGTAATCCTATTACATGACTTTTAGCTTTAAATGGATTTTGGTTATGTGTGGGAGGCTGTGTCTAGAAATAGTGTTTATCGGAGGATAGAGCTTGATTCGATCCCTTCAATTTTATCCTTTTTGGGCGGCTCCAACTTAGATAGGTTAGAAGCTATGATCAACTTCTGTTTTTGACTCAAGACCTTCTATCTTGTCAATTTGATTCTTCACATCTCATGATTTCTTCGTTATGTTTGGAACACTTTCCTCATCCCTTTGTCATTGGGATGATCCCGTTGTAAGAGTCATATCCTTATGTATCTCTTTTACAAGTATAACCAAGTATAGAATCTTTTGGTATATGTTAGTTAATTTAACACTTTAAGACATCTCAATTAAGAATTAAAACTCTTTTATTGATTCTACTCCCTCTTGGATCTCTTCCCCTTTAGCTAGATACTCAGTTCCCGTTTTCTCCTGACATTCACAATGATAGGGCATTAGGTATCTCATACCGACTTGGGAATTTTCAGTATTTGGTAAATTAATTACCAATACCTGAAGTAGAAGCTACTGTTCCATTCTTCTTGTCCTCCAAGAACTTAAGGCAGTTTCTTTTTCAATGGCCCTTGCCATTGAAGTAGAAACATTTAGCATTAGAAAGGGAAACTTTGTTCTAGGATTTAGCATTCTTGCCTTCTCCTTCGAAAGTCGGGTTCGTCTTCTGCCTTTTGTTCTTTCGAACCACAAGAATATCACTATTTGGCTCCTCTTTTGCTATAAACACCTCGGCTGCCTGAAGCATTGCAAGAAGCTCCTCTAAGGACTTGGTCCATCCATTCGCACCGTAGAGCATCTGGAATGTGTTAAACCCTTTATGAAGTGAATGGAGGATGATGCCATTAGCCTCACTTAGGCCAAATGGAGAACCCAACCTTTCTAGTTTTATAAAGAGTCCAATCATTCGCGAAACATGAGGGCCTACTGGTCTTCCTTCCTCGATGCGCAGATCCAATAATTTCTCGGTGGTTTAGAACCGCTCCATTCTCGATGTCTCTGAAGATAAAATCTTAGTTCTTCGACCAATGGTCTGGACTTCCATGTCAGAGGTATCCTCTAAAAAAGTTTTCTCTATGGTTTGGACTTTCATGTTCTTCATCTTTAGCAGTCGAAATAACATCCAATTCTAAAATTGGATAGTCTGAGACATCTAGCTCATTTGTAAACCCATGATCCGATATATGAAGTATCTCTCGATTCCTTCCTTCATGGATGGATTTATTCAGCTCTTCTCTTACGAACGATTTAAGGTTGAACTCGTTATCTTACGACATCTTAAAACTACACTAAAGAATTGCAAAGCTTTAAAATTCTTTATCGTTTTTCGGAAAAATTCAGTTGTCCAACATTATTCAATAAAATCGTCCATAATTGAATAAGGTGATTCCAAGTTCCCAGTTCTCAGGAGTTAAGTGGACTAGGACCCTGCCCTCAACTCCTTTGTTCCAGGTGAGTGAACTACTTCACTAATCATACCCTTATGATTCTTTGTTGATAGATTGCATTGATGAATGCCCAATCTATCCTTTTGCCCCTAGTCCTAAAAGATCTAATCTTCTTAGGATTTCTTTTTTGTTTCGCCTTTTGGTTCGCCAAGATCGCCATCTTTGAACCTTCATTGATTTCCCCCACTTGAATTAGAATCTCCATCCTTGAGTTTCTTCAATGGACTCATAGACCCTAAACTTTAATTACAAGACTCAAAGCATACGCATATCATATAAAGATTTGAAATTAAAATTATTACAAATTGCACCCATCCGTGCTTAAAACAAGAATGAAAGAAATAACTTTCTACGGCCATACTAGTTCCTGCATTCACATCACATGCATTCATATAATATTCAAGGCTAACAATTATATATGAATTATCATCTGGGAGATACTTTGGTCGACATCTCTATGTCACATTACGAACCTTAAGTCTAAATTTGAAGAATTCGACTAATGGTGCGTTCCGGTTTTATCTTTAATGATTTCTAAAATCAAGTTCAAGAAAAACTCCGTTTGGGTTTTTGAAGAGCCCGGGTCAATTTTGGAAAAATATGGTCCGACTCTTAATGATTTCCCAAATCAATTTTAAGAAAAATCTGTTTCGGGCCTTCGAGTGGCCCAAACCAATTTCAGTAATATTTGGGTGAGACCGGGAGAAAAGTTAGACATTCGTAAGAAAAAGTCCCACTCGGGTCAAGACCTATAAAACTTCGGCCCATGGACCTAAGTCAAATTCGAAATAGCCCGGGACAACCATGGGTCAAGGCCCCAGACTCTAAGGTCAAAGCCCAACATGGTGGTCCGACCGAAAAGAGACTCGGGTGATGCATGGGTCCGACCAATGCTTGGTTCAGCTCAAGGCCGAGTGCATAGAGCCGTGCCCAACACGTTCCGGCCAAGACCAGACGCGTCTTGGCGCATCTCGGTCTCGGCCCAAGCTAAGGACGCGTCTTGGCCTAAGGTCGACCATTTGGGATGTCTTGGACTAAGTCCGAGACTATATAGGCGGTCCCAGACGTATCTTAGATGCGTCTGACCTATGGCCTAAGCCCCTGGGACATTTCGGTCCTAGACCGAGATGGATGCGTCTGGTGGAAGCTTCCAGACGTCTCAGACTTGGTCCGAGACGTGCTTGGATTACCAGGAGCAACCCAGACGCGCGCTAGACGCATCTGTTCGGAGCTCCTGGACACGTGTTACCGTCTCAGACCAAGTCTGAGACGGTCTCGGTATTGTCTGGTCGCATCCCAGACGCGATCAGGAACTGAGTTTCCTGTTTTTCGGACTCCAAGTCCAGAACGGTCTCGACCAGGAAGGTCGAGACCTTACACGCGATTGGCCGGTCGCGTCCCTTCGCCAGAGTGGTATGTTCTTCACTGAACAGACCTGGTCTGTTCTTCAAGACCAGATCTCGGGTCTGTTCTTGAAGACCAGATCTCGGGTCTGTCTTGAAGAACAGATCTCGGGTCTGTTCTTGACCCGGCAAAGGGAGACCTTCGCCGGAGTAATTTTAGAGAGAGAGAGAGAGGAAGAGAGAAATTTTTTTTTTTTTTTTTTAGTTTGAAGGTCGCCGGCCGGAAATTTGGCCGGCCGGCGACCACTGCCGGAGAAGGTGATGAGGTGGCGTAACAGATGATGTGGCGTGACATGGCAGAGAGAGAAAAAGAGATGGAGGAAAGAGAGTGACGGAAAGTTAAAATTAATGGAAAAAAGGGGACCATATGGGTATTTCTCGTAAAGTAGGGGGCCAGGCGGGAAGCTGGTCACAAAGTTGGGGGCCATCAGGGAAATAACCCAAACATTATTAGGTTCTGTAAAGTTTTCCATATTGTTTATTTGAGCCAACTTTGAGAACTCCTTGTAATATTCACCTACTGAACGCAACCCTTGTCTCTAGTTCTGGTATATCCTGAGCAAATGTTGTTGATAATTAGGAGGCAAGAACTTGTCCTTTAGGTTCCCTTTTAAAGACGGCCAACTGTAGATGGGTGTCTTTCCTTGTCTCATCCTTAGACGTTGTAATTGATCCCCACCAATCTGTGACACTCCCTTCAAGTCTACAAGGAATTTTTTTAACTATCTGCTCATTGAGAATAGTAGCCGACATATTTACTTGTCGTTTGACCTTATCTGACTAATCAAGGAACTCTTCTATAGGTAAATATCCATCAAAGATTGGTATCTTTGCATTGATCTTGTACTCATCATAATCATTCTATGGGTAGACTTGAATTGGAAAATTGTTACCTTCATATTCTAAATTGCTAAAATATTGTTGAAAATTGTTGTTTTCTTCCTTTTAAAATGTAAATATCCACCGAAGATTGGTATCTCTGCCTTCATATTGTACTCGTCATAATCTCTACATGGTTGCACTTGCATTGAGAAATTGTTACCAAGATAATATTTCTCCATATCGAATAGTAACAAAATTGGTAATGGAAAAATAATGTGAATGATTTTTTTGTTAAACCAACTTTAGATGCATCTTTGACAAATTCATATTGATGTGATCTAAAGTGACATTCACGTAGATGATATCGAAGCAGACGAACCTTCGCTCTTGATGTCAACTAACTCAGCGGAAAATTCCGAAAAAGTTTAGATCTTCGTCTAAAACTTATAAAACATAAAAAGAACCTTTATATCTCTGTTTTAAGACGTATAAAACCAAAAATCAAAAGAATAAAAAGAAATATTTTATTGATCAAAACTTGATGAATTAAACAACTACTAAATCCCCTTTATTTAGAATTAGGGGTTTCCAAAACCTAACTAAACTCTAATAAATAAATGACATGTTTCTTAAACCTAATCAAAATTTAATTAACAACTTTTAAAATTAGAAAGTTCCCTAAAAATATAAGACTGCAGAATATAATAATTCTCTACTAACAAAAATAGGAAACTACTAAATTAACTAGATTTGATGATATCTATGATTCTCGGAAGATCTTCTGAAAATCTCCCTGCATGAGACAACCACATGCTAAGCTACAACTTCCTTCGACCTGAGTCCTACCGGTCAATCTTGCTTGGCACAATCCATTTCAATTTCTTTAATAAACTAATAACTATGAAGAAATGAAATTTATATCCCATAAGATCTTTCATTATCCCTTACAAAAATTTCTTTTCCGGAAGATCATTCATTCCTATAAAATGTATTTGCTTCTTTTATATTTTATTTCCAATAAAATTTAGCGTCTAAGGGATTAACCATTAAGGAATGAAATTTATCGGGTAACTTTGTGACTTTTTTTTTACTTCAACCATTGGTTGGAGAGGTAAGAGGTTTATTCTTCCACCCTATAGGTCAAGGGTTCGAGAAACGCTTACCGTAGTTGGTAATTTTTATCCATAAAATCTTCTCTTCATGACGAAGAGAAGATTTTATGGATTAAAATTACAAACTATGTAATGTTGTAAAGCAATCCCACATTGGTGGGAGACAGGAGCATGGTGCTCCTCTTAAGAGGTTAAGCACCCTTCCCTAGTGAGGCCTTTTAAAACTGTGAGGCCTAGGTGTGCCAAAGCGGACAGTATCACTAGCAGCCCGGAAGGCTGGTCCGCACCATCCTATAACACGTTGTCAGCACGAGTCTCTAGCCAGCTGAAAGAAGCCGTTACTCTGCTCCGTTGCCGAAGTCAACATCGGTGAAATATCGAACAAACTAAGCCGCTAGTCCGTCTGGTGAAAGGTATAATATTTTCATTCGTATTTCATAATGTCTAACCTGGCTAGACATGAATTTGCATCACTAGATATAACAGGTAAGAATTACATGGAATGGACAGTCAAAGCTAGACTGACTCTAAAATACAAAAATCTCCTGAATACTATTGTTGAAGGGAATAATGCAGATGAAATGTTACGGGCTCATGCTTTAAGCTTTTTGAGACGTCGCATACATGATGACCTGAAGTCAGAGTATTTGTATGTGGAAGATCCATTGGCTTTATGGAATATCTTAAAAGATAGATATGATCACCTGAAGATGGTCATCCTTCCAAAAGCTCGAAATGATTTTATAAATCTTCGACTACAAGATTTTTCTTCCATTTCTGCTTATAATTCCAGCCTTTGTAAAATGTTTCAAGACTATAAGTGAGAGGTGATATTATCACTGATGAACAGATGATAGATAAAACATTGAGTACAATCCATGCCTCGGATATTGTCCTGCAGTCACAATACCGAGAGTGGCATTTCTCTAAATTCTCCCAGTTACTGACTTGTCTTTTGGTCAATGAACATAATAACCAGTTGTTATTACATAACCATGAATCTCGACCCACTTGGTCTGCACCTGTGCCTGAAGCACATGCGATATTGTCAAATGATCATGGCAGGAAACAAAATTACAAAGGGAAACATGGTTCCGAAAGAAACCACCAACGTGGATCCTGCATGAACAAATGGGAGAGAAACAGGCAAACCCCTTACCATCGGAAGTGGGAAAAGGGAAAAAATTCAAAGAATTATGCAGCGAGAAAGCCTGATAAAGTAAAGGGTAAAAATAATACCCCTCCCAAAGCTCGTGAAGAAGCTTGTTACCGTTGTGGTATGGAAGGTCATTGGTGTCGTTCCTGTCGTACGGCAAGACATTTGGTGGACCTATACCAAGCATATCTGAAATCTAAAGCTGCACCAGAAATGAACCACATGGAACTTGATCCACCATTGTGTGTTGGAGGTTATCTCCCTGAAGGAGAAAATCAAATTGATGATATGTTTAATATTTAGTGTATTAACTTTTCTAACTATTATACTGCTATATTATAATGTAAAATAACTTTTGTCTTTTAGATATTAGATAGTATATATATGTACCTGTAAAAGTTTTTTTTATGTTACAGATATAAATAGTTGTGGTTTGAATCTTATATTATATTATGAAAGGTGTGGTACCTAGAAAAATTATATCTAAAGGTGATGAAGATAGCTGTCTAGCAGACAGTGGGACCACAAATTCGATACTTCGAAATACAAAATATTTCTCGACTTTAAAATTATGTGAAGCAAATGCGATTACTATCGCTGGTTCATCAAGCCTTATAGAAGGCTCTGGAAGAGCAACTACAATATTGCCTCGTGGTACTAAACTTATTATTGACGACGCTTTGTACTTGACTAGATCCCTGAAGAATCTCTTGAGCTTCAAAGATATACGCCGAAATGGGTATCACGTCGAAACTGGGTCTGAGGATAATAAAGAATATTTATATATCACCTCAAATATATCATGCTAGAAGCATGTTCTAGAAAGACTTGAAGCTTTTTCTTCTGGGTTATATCTTACAGAGTTTAAAAACAGTTGAATCATGTGTCGTTGTTAACCCGAAGTTGCACGATCTAAATACTTATAAAATTTGGCATGATCGACTGGGACACCCAAGATCTACCATGATGAGTAGAATAATACAAAACTCTCAAGGACACCCTCTTCGGAACCAGAAGTTTCTGATATATAGGGATTTTAATTGCACTGGTTGCTCATTGGGGAAGTTTATTACTCGTCCATCCCTCACGAAAGTACATACTGAATCTCCCAAATTTTTGGAAAGGATTCAAGGTGATATATGTGGCCCTATACACCCGTAGCGGGACCATTTAAATATTTTATAATATTAATCGATGCATCAACTAAATGGTCTCATGTAAATCTACCCTCAATGCGGAATCAGGCGTTTGCAAAGTTATTAGCTCAGATAATTCGTTTACGAGCTCACTTTCCTGATTATCCGATTAAATCGATTCGTCTAGATGGAGAAGGAGAATTTACATCGAGTACTTTTGATTCCTATTGTCTCTCAGTTAGAATTAATGTTGAACATCATGTAGCTCATGTTCATACTCAGAATGGTCTAGCTGAATCATTCATAAAACATATCCAACTGATTGCGAGACCAATGTTGATGAGGACTAATCTACCGGTTACAGCATGGGGACCTGCAACATGCTGCAACTTTGATATGGTTACGTCCCACTTCGAATAATCAATTCTCACCTTTGCAATATGTTCAAGACCAGCAACCAAACATATCTCATTTGCGTACTTTTGGATGTGTTGTATATGTTCCTATTACAACCCCACAACGCACAAAGTTTGGGTCTCAGCGCCGACTAGGAATATATATTGGTTTTAATACACCATCTATTATTCGATATCTCAAACTCCTGACGGGTGAGACTTTCACTGCACGGTTCGTCGATTGTCACTTTGATGAGACAGTCTTCCCGCCATTGGGGGGGTAAATTTGCCTGAAGCAAATGTTACCAAAAGGGAACTTTCTTGGGTTACACCAAAGGGGTAATTTCTAGAAAGGTCAAAATAATATTGAAAATGAGTAGAAAAGCACAAAACATTTGAAAATTATCATTCAGGTCAAATAGTGTGCTAACAGTAAAATACCCCTTTTTGTCATTTATGTAACTAAATTCTTTTATTTTTCTTTAAATTTTAAATCGATATAACTTTTGTTTGAGATGTCGGATTTTTATGAAAATTATATTTAGAAATGATTTTTCATTAGCTTTCTAACAAGATCCACTTTCAATACTTTAAAAAAAAAAAAAACCCCCACGTTTTTCTGCAAACGTGTTTGCAACAATCTGTTTTGCAAGCGTGTCTACAACAATCAAATCTGCAAACATGTGTTTGCATAATGTAAACTGCAAACATGTGTTCGCATAATGTAAATTGCAAAATGTGTTTGCAAAATATTGATTGCAAACATGATTTGCAAACATTTCATATGTGATTTCGGGTTGGAGATTTTGCAAACTCGATTTCGTGAAGAAAATTCGAACTCCAATTTATAATCAACAATTTGATACAGTCGGTCTGTTGGGTCCATCATCAATGCACTATTGTAGTTCTGCACCAGTACAATCATCTCCAGCACTATACCCACTAACCCCACCTGTAACTAGAAAACAAAGACTATGGTAATGCTACATATCCGGACAACAATTTCATTCTTTCTTCCTCAATCTGGAGTAGTGGTACATCCCCTCATACTTAAGTGGGTCAAGTTGGCTATGTTCTCTAAGGAGAATTCTTCATATCCCAATGTCAATACTCTAAAATCGATCTTCATCTAATCTCATATAAGCTGCATCTTTTTCCACAAGAAGAATGAATAATGCATCACTTGACATATCTCCACCTCGATCAATATTAGGATGAATTGCTTTTCACCCATACCCATTTTAGTACAATCAATAATACCACCATGATACTTAAGGCGTCTTATTGAGATTAAATGGTGCCAGCAGCACATTATAATACTACTCAATTATGGCTGCCAACGTCCACAACTTCTCCAGTATACTAATTTCTTCATATGGATATGAAGACACTATCCTACTATCTCAGCCGTTAATTGACCCCATGAAGAAAATCCAACAGATGAAACGTTAGGGAAATCAAAAAATGTATAAAGATATCTGTGTCCTACCCAGTTCTGGAAACCAATTAAAATGAAGAAAGTAGTTTTTGAGTAAAAGAGGTTTTAAAGAGAGAGAAAGACAGGGAGAGGGAGAGAGGGGGGAGAGAGAGTTTAATTGCTTTTAAAGAGAAGGGAGTAAAACCCAAGGCAAATCCCAAGAAGAAACAGTGGGTGGTGGTATAAATGACAGATTAAAACCAAAAAAATGGTAGTACTTATTTCTAAGTTGTGGAGATTTCGTCTATGGAGGATATGAGAGATTTCTGATAAATTTAGCTTCTAGGTAAGTTCTTAAACCTTTCAGATTTTATTTGTGGAACTTTTTATGACTTGCTACTGTGTTATTATCATCTTCTTATTTCACCCTTACTAAAACTTACTCTAAGCTTCTGGTTATGTTAGGAACGATCAATTTGGTTTATTATTCAGTGAAATTAACAACTTGCTTTTGTGGGTTTTGGATACTAGGAATAATTTGAAGGATTAGACGTTTGATTACTTCGAACAGAGGAGAGATCGAGATCTGAAACTTCACAGCAGGTTGAAGAGAGGTTTAGATCTGAGAAGGTTAAGGTTTTGTGGTTTGTAAGATTTGATTAATTGAATCTTCTAGGTTTTTGAGGATGGTGAGAATTGCTGAATCGGGTATAAGGGGTTTCTTAAATGGAATGATTATCTGATTAGTTTCGCTTTCATCATCTGAGCTTAGGTCTGCTTTTCGACGTTTCTTCTTGTCCGCCATGAACGAAAGAGGTAAAGAGAGGCTGAAAGAGAGAGAGGTAAGCATCGAAGAAGAAGAAGAAGAATCGGAGAGAAGAAGAAGATTCCGAGAAGAAGACCTTAAAAGTTTCAGTATTTTTTTTAGAGAGGGATGAGTTTTATTGTACAAGGTTATTTTGGGAATTAAACAAAAAGAAAATGACCTTATTGAAAATTATCAATAATATTTCAAACTCTATATATTATTACACGTAAAATTTTGGTAACTTATACTTAATAGGAAAAAGTCTAGGCTTTTTGGTTATTATGATATTTTTTTCAATCTAAATAGTCTTTTTGCCTAAACCAAATTTGTCTCATTTTGATCCTCGTTAATCAATCTGAAGTTGAAGTACAAAGGATAAAACATCTACAATAGATTGCTAATAAAATGCCTGACGCATTTAATGACGCGGTGAGAGTGACAAAATCATATATACCTGCTGCAAATGTTCCAGCAAGGATAGATGTCCCTGAAGGACACGATAAAAATAATACAGCAAATAAATTGTCCAAAACACGTCTGAAACATGAACGACCAATCGGTTCTAAAGATATAATTCCCCGGAAGAGGAAAACCCAACCACAAGCAAGTAATGTTCCAGAAGAGACGACAAATACACCCCTAGAAGTGGGTAAAGCCTCAAAAGAGGCAGAAGCTTTTGAAGAGCATGAGTTATCTCCAAAGGAAGAGATATCTATAAATTATGCTTGTAATGGTAAAGTGTTGAATCGAGATAACATAATCATCGATGATCTATTTGCGCTTTCAGTAGCCACTGATATTATCACTGAAAATGATGATTATGAACCACATTCTATTGAGGAATGTCGGAAAAGGACTGATTGGGTAAAATGGAAAGAATCAATCCAGACAGAGCTGAATTCACTGTCAAACATAACATTTTTGGACCTATAGTCCTGACACCCAATTATGTAAATCCTGTAGGTTTCAAATGGGTACTCGTTAGAAAACAGAATGAGAATAATGAAGTCATTTGCTAAAAAGCAAGACTTGTGGAACAAGGTTTCCTACAGAAACCAGGGATCGATTATGAAGAAACATACTCTGCAGTTATGGATGGAATAACCTTTCGATATTTGATCAGTTTAGCAGTTCTAGAAGAACTCGAGATGAATTTAATGGACGTGGTCACTGCGTATCTATATGGAAAATTAGATACTGACATTTATATGAAAGTCCCTGAAGGATTTAAATTGCCTGGAGGCAACCCACGTACCATGTATTCACTAAAACTTAATCGAGCTTTATACGGATTGAAACAAGCTGGACGAATGTGGTACAATCGTCTTAGTGAAAATCTGATCAAAGAAGGTTATGTTAATGATCTTGTTTGCCCATGTTTATTTATCAAGAAAAGACATGGAAAAGGTTCGGAAAGAATTCTTCTAATAAAGTTTGGTTCAAGTTCATCTCTTTTGTTTTATTATAGCTCAATACCTCTATCTTTTTCACTTCCTTTAATTCCATTAAGTTGCATGCAAATATCGATACACATTGAAGTAAATAGACCGACAATCTATAACACGTTATTAGCACGATTCGCTCTACTATGATGTGGTATTGGGAGGGTGTGTTGTAAAGCAATCCCACATTGGTGGGAGACAGGAGTATAGTGTTCCTATTAAGAGGTTAAGCCTTTTTCCCTAGTGAGGCCTTTTAAAACCGTGAGGCCCAGGTATGCCAAAGCGGACAGTATCACTAGCAGCCCAGAAGGCTGGTCTGCACCATCCTATAACATGTAAGAGGTTAACCGATTAAGGAGTGAATTTTATTTCTTAATTTTTATGTTTGTTATCTTTCCCATAAAATTACAAATATACCCATCAAACATAAAAGGTAACAAATAAATTTCATTCTTTAGTCGGTTAATACCTTAATAGTGTCCGGATGACCTGGATCGGCCTGAATCAACAGGTATGAGCTCGGTTTCGGGCCGAACTAGGGTCCGGGCAAGTGTCGGCCTGAATTAACAGGCATTGAACTCATTCACTTATCTGATTATGTTATTAATTTATTTGACGTGAGTTTTTCGTGAACCAAGCGTTAAGATATTATTTACTTTTTAAATAATTATTTCCTTGGCGAACCAAACGGTGGAAAACATAAAAATTATTACGTAGAAACTTATTATTAGAGAAAAAGTTTCTCCGAGTAAAATTTAACTTTTTTTTTTTTTTTCCTTTTCCCTAATTGCTATCAAACACAACCTAAGTTCATGTCTTGTCTGTTCTTTACTTCCTATATATTCTCTGAAACACATCGTTCTGTTCTTAGCATTTGAGCTCATTCTAACTTTACAGAGAAACTTTTGGGGAGATAAAATGGTGTTCCTCTAGTTATGATTCGAGCTCATTTTATCTCTGTCTTGTCTTGATTAAGACAGAGTTTGTGCTGAAGTAGGAAACCTCCTTTATAGAGAGATAAATAATAAGCAGATTCTGACTTATCAGTAATCTTTCTTTCGAATTAACCGAGATAGACAAAATTAATGGATGGTAAGAAGAAGAATTTATGGAGTCGATGAGAAAATAAATTCTCTTTCCTTAAGACATTTTACACCCCTGTAACAGTACCAACAGTTAGGGTGTATGCCTTCGGGATACAATGACTATCGTTTCAGAATTTAAGATGGTACTTCTATATTCTGAAAGCGGGCGAACCTTCGAAAATAATATGAACTCTTGGATCGAAACAATTGATCTTCTAGACACTTGAATGTTATAACTTCACTTGCATACTTCTCTCTTCAGACTTCCAGACACACTAGAATAATTCTAAAATCAGAATTATATTCGAGACACACCAGAATATTAATTTCAGAAGAAAACAACTGAAGATAATAGACGGAATTCACTCGGAGGCTTCTTTCTTTAGAATTCTCGATATACTAGAATATTTCTGAAATCAGAATTATATTCGAGGCACACTAGAATACTGATTTTAGAAGAGTAGAGAAGAAGAGAATGAACTGAATTATCTTTGGAATGAGTTTTGGTTGTTTATGTAGGAATCAAATAGGTACTTTCATTTGGGACACATCTCTTGATTTTTGGGAAATATCTCTCCACTTTTTTGGGACACAACTCTTGAAATGAGTTGGTTATATAACTAGGAATTTCAGCTGCATTTTGAAGCGTCCGATTTGACTAGAAGACACAGAAGCAACGCCCACCGTTGGATGACGTTACATCTGTCTCTAAACCTTCCTAACGAGCAAAATGACCATTAGATCAAGATCTGACGAAATCTCACTAGTAGCCCGACACAAAGTTGACGCGCGTCGTTGGATATCGCGGATCCAACGATTCTGGTTGGGTCCCGACGTTGTCCCGAAGTCTTCAATGCGCAGCCGTCAGATCTTGAGCATTCCCGCAGGATGAATCCGAGTCGTCCAGATCTAGACGTGCTCATTTTGCCCATATGGCCCTCAATCTAACTTTGTCCACTTTGACGTTTTAGTACCTAACTGTCCACTTTGACGCTTTTCCCTGTAGCCTAACGCAAAGTTGACGCGCACCATTGGATCTCGCGGATCCACCGATTTTGGCCGCGTCCCGACGTTGTCCCAAAGTCTTCACTGCGCAACCTTCAGATCTGGAGCATTCCCGTGGCATGACCGCGAGCCGTCTAGATCTGGATGTGCTTGCTTTGCCCATATGGCCCTCAATCTAACTTTGTCCACTTTGACGTTTTAGTACCTAACTTAACCGATCATCGCCTAAACTTTAAACTTGAAAATCTCATTGATCCGCAATCGAATTTAAGTGATTCTTGGCTCTAAATTGAAGAGCTTGACGAGACAAACACAAATGCCTAATCTTTTTCTGAGTTGGACGAGTCGGGTCGAGCCAAAATCGACTCCGATCCGAACATAAAAATACTACTGGAGAGAATCTTTGGCTTACCAAATCCAATTAATTATTTTGGAAAGCATGGCATCATGTCTGGTCTTGAGGGTAAAAAGATATGAACATGAACTAATTACACCTTTCAAAATCCAAACCCACACCCCATGAACTCAAATACCTCTCCGACATTGATGACGAAGAGAGTCTTCATTTCCAAGTTCCTGCATCCCAGTTTTACCATAATCAACCAAACATGGCAATGAAAGATCCTGTTGATGTGATAAGAAAGGCGATAGCAAATGCACTTTGCTTTTATTACCCATTTGCAGGTAGATTAAGAGAAGGACCAGGGAGGGAGCTAATGGTAGATTTTAATGGTGAAGGTGTAATCTTCATTGAGGTAGATGCCGATGTTCGACCCGAACAGTTTGGTGATCTTCAACCTTTTTTTTCCTTGTTTTGAACAACTCCTTTTGTACGTTCCAGGTTCTGCTGATATCTTTGACAACCCTTTGTTGTCGATTCAGGTGACTTTCTATTTGTTGCACGTTTTTACATCAATTCTTACCTTCGAAACAAGGTAACCCAAGATTTTTTCCCGATGGTCAGAAGTTCTAACGATGCATGCTCATTTTCTTCTCCCATGCATGCTACGTTAGCACGTCGGTATGTTCCGACAAGATTTTCTGGGTCAAGTATCATTTTCCCAAATGAAATTACTTCAAAGGAAAGAAAGTTATGAAGTGAAATTATTAAGAAAAATGATTGTCTACCTAACTTTCACTTCAATTTTGTACCAACAGTTAGACATGAACATTCAGGATTTAGAAAAAGAAATTCAATATGTTTTTCTCTAAACCATTATCGTCCTACACTGATTGTCGGTACAAAATTGAACAAATACAGTTCAATTATGAAATCTTATGGGCCACTGTTTTTTGGTAAAAAAAAACAACGTGACTCGTCTGTCGTGCGGTGGATTCGTTTTAGGTATTCGATTCAACCACACAAAGGGCAATGGTCAGGGTCTATTCCACTTCATGTGTGCGTTGGGTGAATTTGCTAGAGGCAGAGTAGTCCCATCAGCTCTTCCAGATTGGCAAAGAGAAGTCCTTTTGGCACATGACCACCACGACTCACCTTTCCCCATCAAAAGTTTGACACCCTCCATGAGACCACAGGTTCTCCGTCAATATCTCTCGACGACATGGTCCAACGCTGCTTCTTCTTCTCGTACCGAGACATTTCGACCCTAAAGAAACACTTGCATTCTAATATTAGCATTTGGTCTACATTTGAAATCCGTAGTGCATTTACGTTGAAATGTCGTACAATTGCACTGAACCTAGATCCCAAGGAAAACGTATGAGCGGTATGCGTAACTAGTATTGGACTAGTATTGGCTAAAAGATTAATGCACTATTGCCAAAAGGATACTATGGAAATGCTTTTGCTTTATAGGTGGCAATATCTACTATTGAGAAGTTATGCACGAGTTCATTAGGATACACAATATCATTAGTGGGAAGCTAAGAACCAAGTCAATGAAGAGTAGATGAAATCAACTGGCAATCTCATGGTGATTAGTGGTCGTCCTCCTATAACCCTCCGGGGAACTTTTGTACTATCTAATGTAACACGTGTAGAATTTAGGGATGTTGATTTTGGTTGGAGAAGAGCCGCGTTTGGTGTGCCAGTCCAAGGAGGGCTCGTTATAACCTTTATTAGTCCATCTAATAAAAACAACAATGGAGAAGAAGGTATTTTCCTACCTATTAGTTTACTCAAAGTGGTCATGGAGAAATTGGTATTTTAGATAAAGACCATGATAAGAGCACCTATTCCTTTTTTTTAAAGGGTACTCTTTATTAATTAAACTAAAACTCTATTACAATATTGCTTAATTAACATAAAAGGAACATTCTTCCATGTCTTGGATTTGTTCTTCTTCCGGGCCCATTTTACCAGCTTGTCTGCTTGAGAGTTTAGCTTCCTCTTGGTGTATTTGAATATGATGCTGTAGAAACTTCTTTTCGTTTCTCGTATTTTGTTGATGTGAATTTTGGATTGCCACTGAATTGTATGCCTGTGATCTTGGATATGCTTGATGAGGTTACAATTGTCGCTTTCGATGATAATGTTTTTGCATTCATGATCTTCTGCCCAAGCCATGCAATTTAGAATGGCAATAGCTTCACTTTCTTCGCTATTTCTAGGTCTGGTGAAGGCCGTAGCATGAACTATCAACCCCGTACCTATGTTGGATTCTACAGAAGTGAAAGAGGCATCTACGTTAATTTTGAGATATGGTGCAATTGGAGGGATCCATTTTTCTCTAGTAGTATGATTATTATTAACAGTCTCATCGTTTTTTTTCCGGGAAACTTTTGATCATGTTGATAATTGTTTTTTTTTTCAGAATAAGTGTTTTGGAAGCAGCTTTCACATGTTGTTTTCCATATGATCCACAGGATAATTGCAAAATGAGTATTATTCTTTGTAGTGCACCTATGAGTATAGTTTTGCCAAGAGAAATTCCAATCCGTGATAGAGCTAATAATTTCCAAGATTATGTTGAAGTGAAACCAGAAGTTTTTGGTTGTGGGGCAGTACAACAGTGCGTGCTCAATAGTCTCTGTTTTCGTGCACATATGACACTGCATGTTATTACCTATGAATTTACCTATACGTTCTTTAACCGGTAGTGCCTTGGTGCATATTTTCCATAAAAATAGTTGTATTCTTGGGATGGTGGGTATGTCCCAAATAAAATTCCGATTATAATGGGATGGCGTCGAAGTGTGCTTTTCCCTTCTAAGGTGGATTATACATGGATTTGACTGTGTACCTTCCGGATTATGTCAGTATCCATTTTAGTTCATCCCTTCCTTCATGATCAATGGGGATCGTTTTGATTAAATTCCTCGTATTATTGTCAAAACTGTCAATCAGGAGATTTTCGTTCCATTTGTTATTTGTAATGAGTTGCGATACCTTTGTAAGGTCTGAGTTATGCTGGTTAATGATCGGGTTGCTTATGGTAGGGATCCATATATCCTGCCAAATATTAATGTCTTCTCCCGTGTGAACTTCCTAGATGGTTAAGTTCTTAATTTGATTGAAATGTTTGCAAATGTTTTTCCAGATCCATGAGTGATGTTGTTTCGCTGGGCCTGGATTATCAAAGTTTGGGTAATATTTGGCTTTCAAGAATTGCACCCACGCTGCATTCGGTTCGTTATTTATTCTCCACGCTTGTTTACTCCTCAGGGCTTTGTTATCAAGTTCTGGAATGTGAATCCTAGTCCTCCCATATCTTTTGGAAGACAGATAGAAGCCCATGCTTTTGTACATATGCCTTTTGACTTACCCAACCAGAAAGACTTTTGGAGAGTCATGATGCGTTTGCTTACGCCTTTGGGAATTGCGAAGCATTGCATCTGGTATCAGGGTACGGCTGCCGCGATCGCTAAAATGACCACCGTTCGACCTGCTTGAGAGAGAATGTGCCATCAACAAAGCAGATATTGGCCCAAACCATTTCGTGATCAAACCGAGAAGCCAAATAGTGATGAAAGAGATCAACCAAGGCAGGCCATGGATAATCAGAGGATGGTTGGTGGTGATGCAAGAGGTGGATTTTCCCCTTGGTGAGGAGGTCCCTGAACTCATGAGTGAGCCGATGTGGTGCAGTTTTGTTAGTCTACCATCAGCTATTAAGAACAGACAAGATCTTAAACTCATCTTCTCTTGCATGGGGTACATAATGCAGATTCAGCCAAAAATTTTTAGTATGGTAACAAATAGTTTGATTAGTATCCAATTCATGTACGATGTACGCACTCCTTTATTGGCCACCCAGAATTCCATCCTTACTGACGGAGGAAGAGCAGTTAATTTCAGTTACTTGAGATTTCCTAAAGCTATCTGTCACTTATGTCGAATCATTGAACACCCTGCTACCCCATGCATTAAGCCTAACAGCAGACCTTCTGGTTCTCCCATGGGTACCAGCTTTCCAGCACCCATCCCTCTCATCAATTGGGCTCTTTCTGTGGTCCATTCTCCTAGCTCACAATAAGCTAATACTCCTCCATTGAATTTTCAAAGACAGAAAGATAAGAGAAAGGAAACAGAGATTTTGATGGAAGTTAAGCTAGAGGACGGGGACGTCAGTCAATCTGTTTCTAAGAAACAGAAATAAAAGTTTCAAGGTAGCAGTTCGAAATCAGATCGGTATCGTGTAGCTCGTGTTCCTGGAAGTGCTATTTGGTTTTCTTGGTAAGGCTAATTCAATCCCTCCTAGTTGGTATTTTCCTCCACTCGAGTCTATCGATAGCCAAGAAGTGAGGAGACGCTACAAATTTGCTGATTCTCTTTTGAAATCCCTAGGCTACTCTTCTGATGCTCGAGATGAAGGAACGAATGAACAACCTCGTCTAGTTGACTAATCAACCAGTCTTCTCTTAGTTAGTTATTTCAGTGTGTTATTCTCTGTCCTGTTTTTATTTTTCTTTTTGGTGATGTTTGTGTCTTGAGTCATCTAGGTAGGTTTTACTGAGCACTGTTTTTTGGAGTCTTAAAGTTTCTCCTTTATCTAGTATAACATAGATGAAGGGCTAGAGGTGTAGTTTGTCAGTGGTGATCAGTTTTTTCTTTATGCTCAACACTCTTTAATCTTTGTTTCTTTGTGTTATGCAATAGGTATTTGCCATTATAGTTATGGTTTTTTTTCTTCATTGCTTTATACTTCTATTCCTATTTTTTCTTCCTACTGTTCTTCCTCTTCTATGATCACTGTTGTTTGATTGGTTTTTTTAGGGTTTCTGTTTAGTCTGTATATCCCTTGGTTTCTAGTTTAGTGTTACTGTTTTTTCTACTTGTTTTTTCGGCTGCTATCTGTCTGGTGCTAGGTCTTCACACGATCACTCGAAGAGAGGGAAGGTGCCGATAGAATCTGAAGGAAAGGGTCGTATAATTGCGGACCAGCGAGTCAGGCCCAGAAGTCAAAGTCATGGCTCTAAATACACCCCCGAGCTTAAGTCCTACTATCTTAAGCTGAAACGTGCGTGGAATCTCTTCTTTTACCACCAAGAAACACTTACTCAATATCATTAACAGTCACCAACCAGACATTATTTTCCTTTCGGAAACAAAAAATAAATCGATACACATTAATAAAAAAATTCGAATTGGCAAAACGTACGCTACCCACTTCATCGAACCGATCAATAAAGCAGGTGGTTTGGTGATGTTCTGGAAACATCACATTAAAGCAAACGTAATCTACTCCGACAACAACATTATTCATATGGAAATACCGTGAAACCAATCAACTAATCAAACCATCATAACTGGCTTCTATGGGAGTCCATATCATAAGAACAAAATGAAACCGTGGAAAAAGTTAAAAGATCCTAACCCGGGGCCAGATAAACCTTGGGTGGTTATAGGAGACCTGAATGTCATCCTTGACCCTCATGAAAAGAGCGGAGGCAAAAACATCTCACATTCGCACCTGCCAAAAATCAACAATATTATCAAGAACTTAGAACTTATGGAAATGGGTTTCCAAGTAAATCCCTTCACCTGGAGCAATAGACAATTTGGAGAAAACCTTATACAGGAGCGACTAGACAGGGCCCTATCAAATCATCCTTGGCTTCAGCAATTCAGCTCCGCTGGTATTACCCATTTGGACTCGGTAGGATCTGATCACCTGCCGATTCTCCTCTCGATCTAGGATCAGAATCAAACTCAGGCCAAACCATTCAAATTCGCACGCACTTGGATGTCGCATCCGGGATGTCTCGATTACATTGCAGACAATTGGGCCAGAAACAAACAAAACCATATGAATGGTAATATTCAAACCAATCTCAAGAGCTTAAGTAAACAACTTACAAATTGGAATAAAAACGTTTTTGGCAACATCGAAAAAAATATAAGTAAGACTATTACTTCCTTGCAAAAATGTAAAAATAGAGAAGAAACTATACGCCTCAACACGAGACTTGAGGAGCTGTATATACTCCAGAAAAGCCTATGGAAGGAAAAATCGCAAAATAATTTTATAACGCTGGGGGACGAGAACACAAAGTACTTTCACACTCAGGCTATCTAGGGAAGTAGGAATAATCGTATCCTCGCAATCAAAGACAAGAATGAAGAATGGCAGTAAAATATCAGCGACATTCACAACATCTTCTCTTCTAACCTTCTAAACATCAGCTCTACTATTAACCCTGCTAGTAATCCGGATCTGTTACATCTCTTCAAACCTACAATAACCAACACTCAGAATCAAGAACTTAATAGGAAACCAGAACACAAAGAAATAGATCGGGCCATCAAATGGTTGAAAAAAGAAGCTACGCCTAGGCCGGATGGATATCCACACTTCTTCTATCAGTCTAATTGGGATACAGTCAGCAATGACATTTACTTTTTGGTTTGACGTCGCAGAACTTCCAAATGAAACAAACCACACTCACATTTGCCTCATCCCGAAAACACCAACACCAAGTACTCTGGCAGACTACCGTCCTATAAGCCTACTGAACACTACCTACAAAATTATCACTAAAATCTTAGTTGATCGGCTCAAACAAACTTTGAACTCAATCATCTCTCCTTTCCAGGCGGCATGCGTTCTAGGCAGACAAATAAAAGATAACATCTTTATTGGTCAGGAGATCATTCACTCATACAAAAAGATGAAAGGCGCTAGACATGTCGAAAGCATTCGACAGACTGGAATGGAATTTCTTAATGGAGATAATGAGAAACCTAGGATACTCAGAACACTGGATAAGCATGATATACAACTGTATCTCAACTTCTTCTATGGCAGTTTTAGTGAACGGACGTCCTAGTCATAAATTCTTCCCTACCAGAGGCATTAGGCAATGAGACCCTCTTTCCCCCTTCCTTTTTACTCTGGCTATGGAAGGGCTCAATCGTCTCATCAACTCCGATAATGGTAATGGCAAATTCCTGGGTTTCACGAGTAACAACAACTTCGAGATCAACCATCTACTGTTGATGATTGTATTATTTTCGGTCACAATTCAAAGGGAAAGCATTTCGAACCTTACAAACATCCTCAACATCTTCTGTGAGGCTTCAGGACAAATGATCAACTACTCAAAATCGAATATATTTTACTTAAAAAATTCCCATCCCAAATTCAAACGAATGATCATGCGATCTCTCAAGGTAAAATACGCCTCCACCTCAGAAAAATATCTAAGAGCACAATTGTTCATAGGTACTCACAAAACAAAAAATTTCAAGAGATTTTGGATCAAATAAATCAGAAACTCTCCAAATGGAGCACCTATTCCTCTTGATATGTCAACAAGTAACTCTAAATACATTTGATCAACTATATGATTAGTTGAAATTAGATTATTAAAGGCCATTACTTTTTTTTTTGTCAAGGTGTCATTTGCGAATATAAAAATGCATAATTCTTTCACTTATTCAATTAGAAAAGTATAAAAGTTATTTTGGTAATTCAAAAACATCGACTTCAATTAAGCTTTATTTTAAGTTTCCTATTTCGTACTTTTTTTTATTATAAAGTTAAAATACTTTAGTTAAATATAAGCACAAAATTTTTTTATTTTGATTTTTTTTTCCAATCACCACAACCAAGCCTCCACCACAACTACTGTCACCATACTTCCCCCAGAACCACCACCAACATACCTCCGGCACTACCACCGTACCTCCACAACCACCACACCTCAGCCACCGCCACACTTAACCACCATGCCACACTTCAACCACCGTCGCCACCCACCACACTTAGAACCACCACTATATTTCCAACACCATCATTATCTATATTACGGCACCAACTACTACTATGACTCCACTAATACAAACCTGCATCAAACTCGAATTAATTAAGGAGAAGAGAATAATGGATATAAGAGAAGATACTTTTTTTTTTTTGTTGAACTAGAAGAGAAGATACTTAAAAAAAGAAAAAAAAGTTAGGGTGGATCCCGTTGGAGTCCCCAAACTAGCAATTAGGCTCTCTGTAGGGACTCTAATCACACTTTAATTTCGTTACCATTGAGCTGAAAACTGTGCCATTAACTTCCAAAGATTCTAGTTGGGCTACGCCCAAAATTTCGAGATAGGCCTTCAAAATTTTTAAAGCACTCCTATATTTAGAAAACATATGCTTTTAAAGTAATCAGGTAGGTCACAGTTTTTGTGATTAGTATTTAACAGGTACCACATGCATCATTTGTGGGTATAACACTGCTATATATATCATCATTTTAAACTTAGTTCTTCGAATCTCTATTCCGAGCACAAATTAATTTATCTACTCGGAGACGAAGTGAATGTGTTCTAAACTTTAATGAGACTATGTACATGTATGTAGCACTTGAACATCATTCTACTATATTGCAACATCATCCTGGAGTCAGTAAGCTTCTATCACTGTTGTTTTTATGTTCCACAAATATAGATTAACTCTCTTTTCCATCTACTTGGCTCTTTATGTGTTAATTTTGAAATTTTCAACAAGTTTTCGAGATTGACGAATGTTCATAAAATCGGGATGAATAAAAAGTGATATTTAGTCAACTACAACAGTGTGTGAGCATATAAACATGGTTTGAAACTGATTAGCTAACATATAGGTATAATTTGAGGGCACCTCTGTAACAAAATAAAAAGAGTAAAAGTTTTTGTTTTAACCTTTATAAAAAGAAAATTCATCTGAGCTATTTTTACCTCCCATCTGTAAGTGATTCACACTCCTCTAGTTGGGGTTAATTTATTCGGTTGGACAACATTATTTTTGTGATGGCATAGTGATTTCCACTCCTATTATTAGAGATATTTTCGGTTTCTTGTGTCGTCAACACACGTAAGCACACCGGAACTTAACTTTAGGCAATGATATCACTACTACTATTTATTGATGAAAAATCTGAATCAAATGATGGAGTGAAAATATATCTAATTCTATCTTAAGAACGTTTGGTAGTTCTAACTAGCATGTCTTGTGGTGTTGCGGAATTATTATAATACGGATAGAGGATTGTCTCTATGAATTAGATTAGCCCTTTCCCATTAAGCAATGAATAAACAAAAATAGACGGGGATAACAAAACATTTCACAATAACTTGATGGGAACCATAAGAAACAAGTCTACAAGCCAAAGAGAGTTATGAAAGAAATGGAAACTAAGGATCTCAGTGTGGTTTACATTTCTTCATTACTCTCTTTCACTCAAAAGGTGTTAATCTTATTTCATTATGTTATTGTTGGTTTTGTTATTTTCATCTATCTTTGTCTACCCATTGGCCGATCGAGATATTTTACTATAAATTTCATTCATACCGACATTTCTCTCTCCGTGTTATAGTAAGTCCATAACACTATACAATAGATTAGTAAGAGTGGTCAAATGATCTGTAGACCGAGTTAAATATATTCTACGTGATCATGTAATTAGTATTTACAATTATCTCAAAAAAAAATTCTCAATGTATATGCCTGCCACGAGTATCATATTGAGTTCTTTATGGACTCTATATGTACTCAACTAAAAGGCCTTATAGACATTGGCAATGACCTGTGGTGGGTTAAGTGTGAGCCATTTGAGTATGAAGTAGGTAAGGGTATCTTTACCCTTAGAGAGCTAAAACATGTGAAAACATACCTTGCACCAAAGATGCAGATTACAGAAGGAACAAATAAGCTATGGGTACATTTATGTTTTCTCGTTTCTTTCCCTAAAAATGTGGTTGTGTTTCGTACGATCAAATAACAAATCGTAAGTTACATGGTAATTGTCATGTTCATCTGATCTTATGTAGCAAAGGAAACTTTGTAATTGATTCTAGGGCTCAACAAACTCACTTCCTATGCGATGATTACTAAGTTGTACAAGCCATTGGCATTGCATCCGTCAACGATAAATAAATAAACTTTTTTTTTTTTTGAAATTCTTAGCATGCCTCGAACTCTTGACCTCTAAGGTGGAAGACCAAACCTCTTACCGCTCCAACCAAGAGTTGTTGGCTAAATATAAATAGATACTTTGATTGTGCTATAACAATGAAGCCAATATATCTCCTCCTAGAACCACTTCTGGGTTTGAAGGTGCAAACATTACTTTTGTATGAGTCTGTTGTGAGAAGAGTGGTTTAAATTTTGCATGTCCATTGTTGGATCGAAAGATAATATTTTTCTACTTTTTTCCGGAATTGTTCCTCAGATGATATATGTATTTTAAGACCACAAATTTTAAAATTTACTGTATTTTTTCTAAATCTTTATATTTCCTTTTCTCTTTTATTTTTTGAATATTTTATAGTGTACAATCTTCGTGAAATTATAAATAAACTCATTTAATTTCTTCCCCTAAATGTGAGATTGGTTGTTACTTGCTAAGCATGTTAAGAGAAAAGGAAAATTTTCAATTAATTGTGCGTTTGGTTGTAGGATCCCTACCAAAAATCGGATTTGGTAGGAATCAAGATTCCTTGTCTATTTGGTTACAAAAAATCATAAGACTCTTAAATCCTAAGGATTCCTAAATCTAAAATTTGTATTGGAACAAAATCGCACCCTACCCTCTAAGATTTGCTAGGATTTTTGATTAATAAACCTAAATTTCAAACTTAAAATCAACCAAAAAAATATTTCCTTATAAACATATTTTTTCTACTAAATAACTATTTTTAAATAAAAAAAATTCAAAAACCTTTTTTTTCTTCCAAAAACTGTTTTTCCTGAAAATCTTTTTCCAGGAAAACTGATTTTCGAAAACCGGTTTTTTTTTCCCGAAACTGTTTTTCACAAAATCCGATTTTTCCTACAACCGTTTTTTTTTCCCGAAACCCATTTTTTCCTCAAAAACATTTTTTTTCCCGAATAAAAAGAGATTAAGGAAGAATGTACTTTTTTCGATTGAAAATATAAAGAAGAACGTCTTTTTTATTCAATTGAAAAAATAAGGAAAAATGCTGAAGTCGTGCCAATCAGTTGTTTCGATAACAGATGCGCTAAAAGCAGAACAAAACAACCCAAATTGATAACGATATTGATTATGTTACAATAAAGAAAACCTGTCTGTAACAGAGATGCCAGAAGCAGAAAAGATACCCCACGTTGATAACGATATTGATTATGTTACAATAGAGAAAACGTGTTCATAACAGAGAGGCCAAAAACAGAAAAAAAAAAATATATATTCAATGGTATTAGCGATATTGATTATGTTTTAATAGAGAAAACGTGTCCGTAACAGAGAGGTCGGAAGCAGAATAAAAATAACCCACGTTGATAACAATATTGGTTATGTTGCAATAGAAAAATGTGTCCCTAGTGTATTTCTGTGTATGGTGAATCGTGTTGATCATATTATGTCTTATATGTTTCTCACGAAAATTGTTGGTGAATTGTGTTGATCTTATGTCTTTTATGTTTCTCACAAAAATGGTAAATATGACTTAATTTGGCCGTATCTTTCTTATGAGGCTTCAAGTTGGGAGATTTGTTGTTTTTTTTCGAGAGGGGGATTTGTTGTTTGGACCCCCTTTCATATAATTGGCTTGTTCTTTGGGTTCTCTTTTTTCAGTTTTAACACTTTGGACTCCCTTTAACGGAATCACTTGGGAATATTCTGTCTCTAAAGTTATATTTAAAAAAAATTCCTACTTCACTTTGAATAGTCAATGTTACACTTTGGGGTTCGGGCTTCCTAGTTTATTTAACTGTAGTTTGTATTCTATCTTCTTCCTTCATTCAACAAGACTCACTAGAGTAACAATAATCTAAATTCATCCTACTAACCATTAATATAATTAAGGAAGCCTCCCAATTTGTTTGTTTGTCACAAAAAAACAGTCTAGAAAGAGAGATGGTAGAGATATAAAGAAAGCTTTCTACCACCTTCTCTGTATTTTAGATGTGAGGGTTTACTAATTAGCTGCATGAGATTTTTTAGGTGCCATATTGATTGAATTTCAGTTTCGGTGATGAACTGCATCTAAAGCTCCAAATTCTAGAGAAAGTAGAAATAAATAAGGCTGAAAATTTTCGAAACTAGACCAACTTCTTGTTTTCTCAGATTATTTAGTCCCCAGTGATACTAGTGAAGATTTCAAAGTTCATATGCTTCCAAAGTTTCATAGCACTGAACCTGCTTTTAGACGAGGTAGCACACAAGTCCCATTGACTTTGTTATTACATTAGTGCATTCCAAAGAGAGTTTCTGTTTTTCATTTTCAGGAAAAACACAAATGAAAATGAATGAGCTTGTAGACATTTACAAGGGACTATTAGGTCACTAGATATAGTCCAGTGGACAGTAGAAAATTCTACAGAAATGCTTTTATCATAAACAAGCAGACAGATTATTGCAGTATGTTTTAGTTTGTAGAAGGTATTAATTTGAGTTCAGAGTATAGTTAAGTGAATAAGGTACTTAAACAACCTAGTATTACAACTTACAAGTAACAAGAGAAACTGTTGAAGTATCTTTTGACCAATCTAAAATGCCTGAAGAAAGCTCCTTAAGGTGACTCCAGGACTTCGATGGCACAATCATTTGATTGGTGTTCTTGCTTATAGCCTTACAGTGGGTAATGCCTGTTGGGGAAAACGGGTCGAGTCGATGCAGCGGAAATATAAGTTTTCCTCCTTTGTGTTAATTACGAGGATAATATGAAGAATAGTGGGAGCAATAAACAAAGAACTGAAAGTAAATAAGACAACGCTTTTTAACGTGGAAAACCTCCTCAATATGAGAAGTAACAACCACGGGACTAGTAGCCCACCCAAATCAACTATAATAAGCAAAATAGTTACAGAGTATGTCCACCCGAGACACAGATTCCAAAAGGAATAATCTCAAACAAGAAGAAACCTTCACAAGAAAGAATAAAACAACCCAGAAATATGTAGTATAAAACGATCCTAAATTCACTAGGATTCCAGCCACCAATCACACCGTACAAATATTAGATGAACAAGTCAGGAATACTTATGAAAAATTTCAGCTTAATCGGAGAAGATCTCACCGTCGGATTTTCCGAACAACGAAGACTGTGCGTGCGGAAACAGTTTGGCCCCGCTCTTTTAAGCAACCTTTCTTCTCTCTCCTCTTCTCTTGTGCGTTTCTAATTGTGCTACTTACTTTTAATTAAGATTAAGAAAGTACTTATAGACTTCCCCTTAACCCTCATTCCACCGACCCTAAGAAACTCGACTTGGACCCGGGTTTGGTATACTAGTCCAAACCCAACTAGGTTTCCCCACTAGGAGGAAACCCAAACAAACTCCCCCTCCGACTAGGTGGGAGAAACAGCCAGCCATGCTGTCTCCTTAACAGCCCTGGAAATAGCCAGCTCCGGTATCCATTGGAAGCCCTGAACAACCAACCCCGTATCCCTCGGCAGACCTCCACTAGGAGGAAACCCCAACAAACTCCCCCTCTGACTAGGTGGAAGAAACAGCCAGCCATGCTGTCTCCTTAACAGCCCTGGAAACAGGCAGCTCCGCTATCCATTGGAAGCCCTGAACAATCAGCCCCGTATCCCTCGGCAGACCTCCAGCTTCCCCTTCGACAGAGCCTTCGTCATCATATCAGCTACGTTTTCGTCTGTATGAACTTTAACCAGCTCTAACTCCTTGGAAGCAACCACATCATGTATCCAATGATACCTCACATCGATGTGCTTCAAACTTGAATGAAACGTCGATTTCTTGTCGAGATGTATTGCACTTTGACTGTCACAAAGAAATACATACTTATCTTGATTGAATTCGATCTCCTCAAGATAATTCTTCATCCACAACAACTCCTTACAAGCTTCAGTAGTAGAACTGCAAATGTTACCAAGTAACCCGAAGTAGACTTCCTTGAATCAATGTCCCCAGCCATATAAATGCCAGTATAACTGACCAGTAGTGATTGATCGCCTCAAACTAGAATTCCCTCGAAGGTATCTCAACATCCACTTCACTACAGTCCGATGTTCCTTCCCAATATTAGAAAGAAACCTACTAACAGTACCAACCGTATAAGCTATGTTAGGTCTGGTACACACCATAGCATACATCAAACTACCAACTGCAGAAGCATATGGAACCATCTCCATATCTTCCCTCTCTGAATGTGTACTCGGACTTTATTGACTGCTCAATCTAAAGTGTCCAGCAAGAGGCGTGCTGACAGCTTTAGATTTCTCCATGCAAAACCTGTTGATGTCGAAAATTGGCCTTCCGTTAGATCAGCATGAAAAAGGGAGTTGATGCATGACAGCCTCCGTTATTTATTAATCCTCCGTTATGTTGGGGGTTGATTAGCTCGACATTCCTGCTTCCAGCTCTGCTTCTTGCTCCGCTTCCTGCTATGCTTCTCTTTATTCCAGCTCCTAGCTCCTGGTCCTTGCTCCTTGATCATGTTCGTCTGTTCCTGAGGGGGGAAAAACATGCAAAGGATTCGAAAACCGCTTCGACGCTCAAGCCAGTCAGGGTGCTCTTTGCAGTAAAAGAATGAATATTGATTGATCCTTTTAGGGGGCGAGCTATGGGAACTCTGAGTTTATTGTGATCTTTTTAGGGTAAAGAGATTGTGTCCTGTGAAGGACGATATGGGGTCCTTTTATAGGCGATGTTAGGCCGATTGTGATTAGTGGCGGTGGTGAGGCGGTCGCCGTCAAACCGAAGAGAAAGTTTCCTCTCTCGAGTATCTAGAGTTTCTCCTAGAGTCTATCTCGGATTTTTTATAAGCGGAAGTTCCTAAGTTTAAGGATCCTTCGTAGATATCTTGCCGAAGTGATAGATTTTAAAGGAGAAGTTTCCTCCTTTAGATACGTGGAGTCCACTGGCTTAAACAGTTCGAGATGTGTAGCCGACTGAGATCTTTTTATAAGTTTTGGGATTAAGTCGGTAGGTTGCTTGGCGATGCTATCTCCCCAGTTTCGGGCGTAAGACATTAGTCGAACCTGTGTGGACCCCCTCACTCCTTTGAAGACCCCAGGGTTAATCTGTCCATGCCAAGGGCGTCTTGCAGGGATGGTTTCTTCTTGCCGGCCTCCCAGTTAAGGAATATTCGGTGGACCATGAGGAGCTCAGCGGTCCTACTGCCTTAAGCCGGGTTGACCCAGTAGACTTCAGGTCTGATCTTGACTCTTCAGACATTAGTCAACGTCTGGACATTTTATGCATCATCATGAGTCCCGCCACTCTTTAGTCGAAAGTAATGAGACTGAGGAGTAAAAGTAACTCGTGTGTTTTAAACATTGAAGACCCTGAAGTCGAGGATTTTACCTGGACCAGAGTTGTTTCATGAAGCTCGGTCTTTCTTTTGGTTTCCCAAAGATGCATATTCCTGAGCTGATTTACACCGAGCTGGTAGATACTGTTGATGGTAAAACCTCTGTTCTCTAAGGTTGTTCTTGCCAGAACTAATTCAAGCCATGTTTGTCTTGGACTGATGGACGCGTGGTTTGTTCTTCCGAGACACGTTTCGACTTCTGCTCAAGTCGTTAATTTCCCTTCCACGCGTGATTCTGTGACGTCATAGATCCGATCTTCTGATCGCGCGTCTGCGGCGATAAACTTTTGGCTAACTCCACACGGCAGTTCCGTCATCATGCGTGGATACGTGGCGCTTTGTCAGTGGGGTAATTAACATGTTTCCTAGAAACCCGCCGATATCCCCTCGGATCTGATCCATCTCGAGCTGTGCGTATCCTTTAGTCATTATTCACTTGTTCCCGAGATTTGTCCGGTCTTTGCTTTAATGACCCCTCATCTATTTCTACGAAGTCTTTTGGCCAATCCTTCCCAGTATAAATAGCCTATTTTGGTTCTTTAACTCCTCATTTTCAAAAGTTAGAGATGAGAAGATCCTTCCTTTGTAGATTCTTTTCAACTTTGTTCTTTACCTTCTGTTTTCATCAAGGATCCGAGATGAGGCCTTTGTTCGAATTCATGCTAGGTGTTCTCTTTGGTGATGTTTTCTGATGATGGAGATAGTTAAGGGTAGCTTTTTCGGTAATGGAAATCCAGGGATGCCAATTAGGGTCCGGCCCAAAAAAGGTGGTTTGCTTAGGTGTCAGTCATGGCATTCCCGTCAGTAGAGGATCGTTTGTGCTGCTAAATTGGCCCTTTCTCGGGTGCCCCTTTGCTAATATAAAACCTAGCTCACCAATACAAAACCAGTCTTCAACTGACTAGTTCACTAATGCACTTTCCCTTTTGCTAGGGTTTATATTAACAACGATAACTAGTCAGTTTTGTAGGACCACCTAATAGCCTTGCATCGTTGTCAATATAAAACCTAGTTATCGTTGTTAATATAAAACCTAGCTCAGTAATGCACTTTCCCTAAGTTTACTACGCATGCTCCGAATGATCGCTCCTGTACAAAGGAAAAGTTAAACCTATACTAGCATGATCTAACTGACTAACTCCCTCTGCAAAATAACACCCAAGTTAGTGTAGTTTTAAAGTGATTTTCGAGTTTGGACTTCGCCCCTGATCATGGCCATTGCTCCCACGGTTGTTTTCTTTGGCTTCAAAGCAACTAGTTTAGCTAGGACTTCTCCTTGGACCCCTAGTCGTTGCTTTCGCTACCAGGGCTGGTTTCATTGGCTCGAGCACAACTAGTTTAGCTATTTATCCTTCCCAGTATAAATAGCCTATTTTGGTTCTTTAATTCCTCATTTTCAAAAGTTAGAGATGAGAAGATCCTTCCTTTGTAGATTCTTTTCAACTTTGTTCTTTACCTTCTGTTTTCATCAAGGATCCGAGATGAGGCATTTGTTCGAATTCATGCTAGGTGTTCTCTTTGGTGATGTTTTCTGATGATGGAGATAGTTAAGGGTAGCTTTTTCGGTAATGGAAATCCAGGGATGCCAATTAGGGTCCGGCCCAAAAAAGGTGGTTTGCTTAGGTGTCAGTCATGGCATTCCCGTCAGTAGAGGATCGTTTGTGCTGCTAAATTGGCCCTTTCTCGGGTGCCCCTTTGCTAATATAAAACCTAGCTCACCAATACAAAACCAGTCTTCAACTGACTAGTTCACTAATGCACTTTCCCTTTTGCTAGGGTTTATATTAACAACGATAACTAGTCAGTTTTGTAGGACCACCTAATAGCCTTGCATCGTTGTCAATATAAAACCTAGTTATCGTTGTTAATATAAAACCTAGCTCAGTAATGCACTTTCCCTAAGTTTACTACGCATGCTCCGAATGATCGCTCCTGTACAAAGGAAAAGTTAAACCTATACTAGCATGATCTAACTGACTAACTCCTTCTGCAAAATAACACCCAAGTTAGTGTAGTTTTAAAGTGATTTTCGAGTTTGCACTTCGCCCCTGATCATGGCCATTGCTCCCACGGTTGTTTTCTTTGGCTTCAAAGCAACTAGTTTAGCTAGGACTTCTCCTTGGACCCCTAGTCGTTGCTTTCGCTACCAGGGCTGGTTTCGTTGGCTCGAGCACAACTAGTTTAGCTATGACTTCTCCTTGGACCCCTGGGCGTTGCTTTCGCTACCAGGGCTGGTTTCGTTGGATTGAGCGCAACTAATTTAGCTTGGACTTCTCCTTGGACCCCTAGTCGTGGCTTTCGCTATCAGGGCTGGTTTCGGTCGCTTGAGCGCAACTAGTGTTCGTCGGGACTCCTCCCATACCCCCGGTCGTTATTTTCGCTACCAGGGCCATTTTGACTGCCTAAGCATGACTAGTTTTGCAAGGACTTCTCCTTATACCCCTGGTCACCTCTGCCAAGGTTGTTGATTAACTAGGACTTCTCCTTAGGATCCTCAGCGGGACCGCGTTTCACTCTAGTAAAGTGAGTTTAAATAGGACTTCTCCTTATAAGGTTTCTGCTCGTTGTCGTAGCTACCAGAGCTGCCTAATTTTCTGGCTTGAGCACGGTCAGTTTAACTAGGACTCCTCCTTGGAACCTTGGTGAAGGGTCAGTTTTACTCGAGTAAAGTTTCAGTTTAACTAGGACTGCTCCTTGAGGCTGCTAGTCGTTGCCTTAGCTACTAGAGCTACCTGTTTTGCCGAAGCAAAGTGAGTTTGACTAGGACTCCTCCTTTGGGACCTCGGGTTGTCGTCCCAGCTGTTAGGGTTGCCGGCTCTATTAGGGTCGAGTGAGTTTTACCAGTGCATGCTTCTAAGTACGTTAAAATCTGGTTTGATTGTCTATAGCATTCTTATTTAATGTAACAACATACAGACGGGTTTATCTACTGCCTCGTGGGCCTAGTTGATTTCACCATGTTCAAGGTACATCAGTGTTCTTCTTCTGGAAGGCGAACTTGAGATGTTTCGCGTTCCTGGGATGTGTGAGGATTTGTCCTGATGTGTTCTCCAATCTATATGTACCGGGACCCACGAATTTCACTATCTTATAAGGTCCTTCCCCATGTGGGGAAGAGTTTGGTTGCCGATGGTTTTTGGGTAAATTAGGAATTCCTCCATACAATATCTCCGACATCAAACTTTCTTATCTTCATGTGAGATCTTTGTTGTTTAGTCATTGTGTGTTTGAAGGCGAGTTTCTCAACTCTGCCCGATCTCGGACTTCATCGATTAGGTCTAGATGTTCTAATGCTAGTCGTTCATTAGTCTCGGGATCAAAGTGTGTTATCCTTAGACTCGGTTTACCTATTTCCACGGGTAGCATAGCGTCCATGCCGTATACCATCCGGAAGGGCGTTTCTCTTGTGGCTCTTCGCGGTGTGATGCGGTAGGTCCACAATACTTCTGGGAGTTCGTCCACCCAGTTTTTGTTTTCATGGCATTTGGTTTTAATGTACTTAACCAGAGTTTTGTTAGTTACCTCGACTTGTGTGTTTCCGGCAGGATGTGCTGGGCTGACGTAAGCTGGTTTGATCCCGTATTCCGCAAGAAACTCCTTCATGGCCTCATTGTTGAATTGGGGCCCATTATCCACAATTAAAATTCTTGGAACCCCGAATCGGGTTATTATGTTTATTCATAATATACTGATAATCTCTTTCGTCCGAGTCCTTGTTAATGCTACCGCCTCCGTCCATTTGGTGAAGTAATCTACCATGACCAGCAACATCTTTTTCCCCTTGTTCCTGCTGGGAGGGATCCACCAGGTCACTTCCCCATTGGGCAAAGGGGCAAGGGCTCGTGATCGGCGTTAGCTCGGTGGGGTGTAGTCGATTGTCGTTTGCTTATACTTGGCACGGTTCACAGTACTTGGTATACTTGATGCAATTCTCTAGCATTCCTGACCAGTAATACCCAGCTAGGGTCAACTATCTGTACAATGTTCTTGGACCTGCGTGGTTCCCTGCGGCCCCTCCGTGTGTCTCTGTCATTACGTATTCTTGCTCATCCTTTGCTAAACAGCGCTGCAAGGGGTGAGTGAGGGACTTTCGGTATAGCAGTGCTCCAAGCAGGGTATATCTTGAAGCATTCCTGCATATCTTCTTAGCTTCGTTGACATCCTCCGGTAGCTTCTGAGTTAGTAAGTATTCGATATATGGTCTCATCCAGACATCCACTTGTGCTATTCTGATAGCCATTATTTCTTGTGCCCTGTCAATGCTTCTTTCTTCTAATTTGTGGGATATTACTCCAGGAATGGTAGTTTGACCATTGATCATCTTTGACGAAGCGTCGGCCAGTGTATTTTCTTCTCGAGGTATCCTGGTGAGGGTAAACTTCTCAAAGCGTCTAATTAGTTCTTTGACTTTTTCCAAATACTTTATCATGTCAGTCCCTTTTGCTTCATAATCCCCGTTGACGTGATTGACGACCAGCTGAGAATCGATGTATACCCGAATATTAACAGCTCTGGCTTTCAGAGCCAGTTTCAATCCTGCCAGCAGGGCTTCGTATTCAGCTTCATTATTGGTTACGACGAATTTGAACGTGGTTGTTGTTGGATTATGGTGGTGTCTACCAATGTCGTGTAAGCAGAATCTCAGACATCTAATGTCTTGACATTAGTACATCCCAAGATCATCATGCATAAACTAGCAATTAATTTAATAGGATATAGAAGATTACCTTAATCATTATTTCCCTCGAACTATTTTAATAGATTAAAGAAGACCAAGAGCTCTAATCGTCTCTCCTCTACTTGGGACACTGAATTGTGTATTTAATCTCCCTCCTTGAAAGCTTACTAGAGCTCTAATGGTGGTTTGATAATAAGAAGACCATCTTGCTTGACTAGTTGATAACTTGGGAATTAGCTCACTTTCTCCTCTCTACTTGATGTGGTAGAGTAAGAAAGCTTAGAGAGAAATTCCACACCTTATTCTCTTCCCTAAGAGTCTTTATATAGATCCCTAATAAGAGTCCGCCTCTAATTTGGTTTCCTAAAAGACCCTTTAGAATAAGATTAAGGAAATTGCCGAAAATAACAACTAGTTGATATTTTCTCAATTTCTTGAGGAGGTGACGTCCAAACCGAGCCAAAATTGGCATATTTAATGTTCCTAACATAAGGAACTGACCCTCCAAAAATCAACCCAATCCGAGCCCTAGAAGGGATTTAGGCCAAAAACCCTGTTTTTGGGCCTTTTTGCTATCTTTTGTCTAATTTCCCTTTAGGCCTGTGGCATATGTTTATGGGACACTCCCATGGTTATAACACACTCCCACTAGTCATATCATCCGATTAAATACCCATTCTTATGTGTAACCCGATGTACGATCCGATCGAAGATAGCCGCAAATTACTTCGTAATTCGACGATCGTAGTTGGTTTCTAGCATAAACTCTACGACCCCTAAATCAATCGGACTTGATGATCTTCTTCATTAATTGTCCTAGCCGACAAATTACTCTCATTGAAATCTTGGTCGAAGAACATCTCTTTCAACACTTTCAGTGGTCTGGAAAGTCTTCTCCTCTTCCGAGTTGATCAGCACTGCTCCTACTCCTCTCGCGGCTTCGCTCGAAGCTCCATCTACAAAAGAGTTCAGACTTGCTCTGGTCCAATGTCGGTTGTTGTGATTGAGCATTCTGTTACGAAGTCCGCCAACGCCTGTCTTTTTATCGCAGTCTGTGGTTCAAATCTGATGTCGAATTCACTCAACTCTACTGCCCATTTAGTTAGTCGCCCTGGAAGATCCATTTTATGGAGTATGCTTCTGAGTGGTTGATCCGTCTGTACAATCATTATTACGTGAGCCTGGAAGTAGGGGCGAAGCTTCCTGGTCGTCAAGATGAACGCGTACGCCAATTTTTCTACGGTCCGGTAGTTCAGCTCTGCTCCACCCAATACTTTGCTGACGAAGTATATGGGATGCATCACTCCTCTTACTGTCTTAATCACTATTGCCAAGACTGCGTCTCCTGAAGTCGTGAGGTAGACGATAAGCTCGTCTCCAGGGCTGGGACTGACCAATAGAGGTAGCCCCATCGAGTGTGTCTTTAATTCTTGAAACGCCTTTTTTACTTCGTCCGTCAACGTGAAATCCAGTATTTTTCGGAGAGTTTTGAAGAAGGGTAGGGTCCTGCCCGCCATTTTACTCAGGAACCAAGAGAGAGATGTTAGCCTTCCCGTTAATCGTTGAACATCCTTTCAACTTTTCGGGTTGGGCATGTCTCTTAGTGTCGTGATTTTGGCTGGGTTGACTTCTATCCCTCTGTGGCTTACCACGAAACCTAGAAATTTTCCCGACGTTACTCCGAACACACATTTTTCGGGGTTTAGCTTCATGTTATTGAAGGAGTTGAAGGAGATGTCCTTCGACCAAGATGGCAATGCGAGCAATTTGTCGGATAGGACAATTGATGTGGAAGATCATCAAATCCGATTGATTTAGGGATCGTAGAGTTGTAGCTAGAGACCAACTACGATCGTCGAATTACGAAGTAATTCGCGGCTAACTTCGATCGGATCCTACAACGGGTTACACATAAGAGTGACAAATTGATCTAGGATATGACTAGTGGGAGTGAGATATAATCATGGGAGTGTCCCATAAACATATCTCATAGGCCTAAAAAGGAATTAGGCAAAGATAGTACAAAAAGGCCAAAAACAGGGTTTTTGGGCCTTAGCCGATTCGGGCACTTCTAGGGCTCGGATTGGGCTGATTTTTGGAAGGACGTTTCCTTATGTTATGAACATTAAATCTGCCAATTTTGGCTGGGTTTGGACGTCATCTCCTTAGGGAATTGAGAAAATACCAATAGTTGCTATTTTCGACTATTTCCCTAAATCTTATTCTAAAGGGTGTTTTAGGAAACCTAAAAGGAGGTGGATTCTTATTAGGGTTCTATATAAACACTCTCAGGGCAGAGAGTAAGGTGTGGAATTTCTCTCTAAGCTTTCTTACTCTACCACATCAAGTAGAGAGGAGAAAGTGAGCTAATTCCCATTAACTATCTATCTAGTCAAAGAAGAAGGTGTTCTTCTATCCAACCACCATTGGTGTGCTAGCTATACAACAAGGTGGGAGATCAAATTGATTGCTCGTGTCCCAAGTAGAGGAGCTACACTTGAAGCTCTTGGTCTTCTTCAATCAATTCAACTAGTTCGAGGGAAAAGCGATTAAGGTAATCTACTATCTCCGTTAGTTTAATTACTAGTTTTGCATGTGATCCTGGGAATACTAGGGTAGACATTAGATGTCTTATTTCCGCTATAAACACTAGTAGAAGGGTGTAAATCCCTACAGTTATAGGCCTGAAGTCTATCGAAGGTGATCTTGAGGTTGGGTATCAGGTCCCTACGGATTCTGCTTTTCGCAATCATGTCGTCCACGTAGCACTTGACCTTTTTTCGGAGCTGGTCTCCAAATATTCCATTGACTAAGCGTTGATATTTAGCTCCGGCGTTTTTGAGACCGAAGGGCATTTGTTGGTAGCAATATAGCCCTCGGTTAGTTAGAAATGAGGTGTGCTCCTGATCTGTCCAGTGCATGGCGATCTGATGGTATCTCGCGAAAGCATCCATAAAGCTGAGTAGTTCGTGGCCGGCTGTGGAATCCACCAGCTGGTCTATAGATGGTAGGTGGAAACTGTCCTTCGGCCAGGCTTTGTTCAGATCGGTAAAGTCTATACACATTCTCCACGTATCGTTCTTCTTCTTTACTAATACCACGTTAGTCAACCACTCCGGATATCGTGTTTCCCTTATGACTCCTGACGCTAGGAGCTTCTCGACTTGTTTAGCTATTTCGGCCTGTTTAATCGGTGCGAAGTTCCTCTTTTTCTGTTTTACAGGTCTGCTCCCTTCTTTAACATTGAGTCTGTGAGTGATGATCCCGGGATCTATTCCAGGTGCCTAGTTGGTACCGAAGGCAAAAATATGACGGTGTGCCCTAAAAAAGGAACCCAGTTCTTCCTTCTCGACTTCAAAGGAATAAGTCAATCTGTGGTAATGCATAAAATTTATCTTGAGGATGATGCCAAAATCTCTCGAGAACCACAAAGGAGGTTAAACCCTATCATGAAAGAAGTTGTTAAGGAAGAAGTGATTAAGCTATTAGATGTAGGTGTCATTTACCTCATATCTGATAGTAAATGGGTAAGTCCAGATTAGGTAGTTCCGTAAAAATCGAAATTACAGTTGTCAAGAACCAAGAAGATGAATTAATCCCAACAAGAGTTCAAACATGATAGCGAGTTTGCATTGACTACCGTAAACTCAACAATGCCACTCGAAAGAATTATTTTCCACTTCCATTCATTGATCTGTTGTTAGAAAGATTAGCTGGACATGCATATTACTGTTTTCTTGATGGGTATTCAGGTTACAACCAAATACGAATTGCATCAGAGGATCAAGAAAAGACAACTTTTGCTTGCCCCTTCGGCACTTTTGCCTATAGAAGGATGCCTTTCGGATTGTGCAATGCTCCTGCAACTTTCCAACGCTGCATGATGTCCATCTTTTCTGATATGATTGAACGCTTTTCTGAAGAATTTATGGATAATTTCTCTTTTTTTGGTCGTCTTTTGATGAATGTATTAATCCTTTATCTCTTGTGTTACTCAGATGCAAGGAAAGCAATAGTACTTAACTGGGAAAAATGTCATTTTGTGGTGAAAAGGGGAATTGTCCTTGTATCTGGGTTACCTAGCCCAAAAACTGTAAAAGAGATTCGATCAGTTTTGGGACATGCAGGTTTTTATCGAAGGTTCATCAAAGACTTCAGTAAAATTTCAAAACCTTTTGCTCATCTACTTACAAAAGAGGTGCCATTTGTGTTTGATGAAACATGTGAGAAGGCGTTGAAAACACTTCAAAATGAGCTTACATCTTCTCCAATAATCCAATCCCCTGATTGGAATTTTCCATTTAAAATAATGTGTGATGCGTCAGATTATGCAATAGGAGCTGTCTTAGGACAAAGAATTGATAAAAAAACATCATGTCATGTACTATGCAAGTAGAACTCTCTCTGATGCACAACTAAACTACTCTACCACTGAAAAAAAGTTCTTGGCTGTAGTATTTGCTTTGGAAAAATTTCGTTCTAACCTTCTAGGTTCTAAGATCATAGTCTAAACTGACCATGCCGCTGTTAAGTACCTGTTTGCAAAGAAAGATGCAAAATCACGGCTAATTATATGGATCCTCTAGTTACAAGAGTTTGACATAGAAATTCGAGATAAAAAAGGTACAGACAATGTGGTAGCTGACCACCTGTCACGATTAATAGTTGAATCGTCTTTAGTCAATGTACCTATAAATGAAGCATTTCCCGATGAACAACTTATGGTTGTATCTGAACTACCTTGGTATGCTGATATTGTCAATTATTTCGTAGTAGGGGAAAGTCCATCTCACTGGAATAAAAATGATCGAGAAAAGTTTTTACATGAAGTAAAAAGATTTTTTTGGGATGATCCTTATCTGTTTAAACATTGTGTCGATCAAGTCATTAGGAGATGTGTACTGAAAGCAGAATTTTATGACATCATCTCCTTTTGTCACGATCACGCGTGTGGAGGTCATTTTAGTGCAAAGAAAACAGCTGCAAAAATCTTGCAATGTGGTTTTTACTAGCCAACACTTTTTAAAGGCAGTTTTGATTATTGTAAATCGTGTAACAGGTGCCAGCGAATGGGAGGGATTACTCGTAGAAATATGATGCCCCTTAAACCAATCCTAATTGTGGAGCTTTTTGATGTTTGGGGCATTGATTTTATGGGCCCATTTCCTCCCTCTTTTGGATATAACTATATCCTCGTTGCTGTTGATTATGTTTCAAAATGGGCAGAAGCAACTAAAACTAATGATCATAAAGTGGTGTTGAAATCTCTAAAAGAAAATATTTTTGCTAAATTTGGTACATCACGAACATTGATTAGTGATGGAGGATCACATTTTGTAACAAATTCTTTGAATAACTGATGAAAAGATACTCCATCACTCATAAGGTAGCAACACCATATCATCCATAAACTAGTGGACAAGTCGAAATATCAAATCGTGAGATCAAACAAATCTTAGAAAAAATAGTGCGACCAGACCGAAAAGATTGGTCACTGCATTTGCATGATGCTTTATGGGCCTACCGCACTGCATTTAAGACCTCGATTGGTATGTCTCCTTATAGATTGGTCAATGGTAAAGCTTGTCATTTACCAGTTGAAGTAGAACATAGAGCTTAGTGGGCCATTAAAAACTTAAACTTTGATATGAGTAAAGCTAGACAACAAAGGAAATTACAGCTGTCTGAACTGGATGAAATTCGAAATGAAACCTATCAGAGCAATAAAATTTTAAAAAATCGAATGAAAATATTTCATGATAAGTCTATTTTGAGACGCACATTCGAACCTGCTCAAAGGGTACTTTTGTATAATTCTAGGCTTCATTTATATCCTGGAAAATTGAAATCACGATGGTCAGGACCTTACATTGTGAAATCTGTCTTTGAGCACGGAGTTGTTAAATTAGAGAATCCAAACACTGGTAACATCTTTAAAGTCAATGGTCAAAGGGTTAAACCCTTTCTCGAGCTCCGAAGTCGTGACGTGGAAGAAATTCTCTTAGAAGAACCAACATATATTTAAAGAACTAATTATTCTAATTAAATCATTTTGTGTGTTGTGTGCCGACTAACCTAGCCCTGTCTAGTAACGACGGTTAACTCCGCTCTTTATTTTGGTGGTTGCAAACGAGGGAAGGACTACCCCGAAACTTCTTACTGGCTGAAGAAAAATGGATCCAGTACCCACCTCCGGTCAGAAAGGCACTAGGTTGGTTTGGGGTCCCAAGAGTCAACCTATGTTAAGCTATTGGGATCGATTACCTCAACATATATAGAAAGATATCCTCTTTAAAACACAGTGTTAGCGAGATTTGTGTCCCCCAATGCAATCTATGAGATGATTCTCACCTTGTTTAAATACTCGTGCAATAGAGTCAGCTTCATATCAATGGCTTCTTTCGCAAGCTTGACTCCTGAACAACCATTCCACGCTTTGTTCGAAAATCGTGTATTTGGTGTGTATTACCCCGACGAAGTTAAAACTCGAGGACGGAATGTTCTGTTCTACAATGAGGACACTATATATTGCCCAAATATTGTAAGAGAATTCTATAATGGAATTACGGAAGTTAATTGTCTCAATGACTCTGTAGTCGTTAATATGCGGGGAATTACACTCATAATCACACCAGATGTTATTGGAAATATTATCGGAATCCCTTCTTTGTTGCACTTTCACGAACCATCTTACAGGGGCGAAGTTAACCTAACAGAACTTACGGGAACATCGACACCGATTTGTAGCACATCTAGAAGTCTTAGCCCCCAAGTGTTGCGTATTGATCAAGTTGTTCTTCATCGATGGTTATGTAGCAATGTATTCAGTAATGCTAAATTAACCCGAATCTTCAACCGACATGTTGAAATTATGGTTGACTTATAAAGAAAGACTCGTGCTATTTGTATCAATAGTCTCTTAGTCCGCTCTATAATTGATGCATGGCGAACTGATAAGCATAAGATAATACTCCCAGTGCTACTCACAAAACTTCTGAATCATGTGCAAACATTCGATGTCAACAGGGAATCGTGGAAAAAGTTGTCTCTGATAGCAATGACACACACTCTCATTAATTGTATCCAAGATACATGGCCACCACGTCATCAAGCTATTCCTCTTTCTTCGTCAGGTCCAGAGGGAAATTTTGATTTCAACCACCTACCTGATGACGATCTAGCAATTATTCTTCCAGGGAATTCACAAGTCTCAAATTATAGTTCAGATGTTTCTTCCTCTCCTTATTTCGAAGATCAAAGTTGGATTTCGGCAATACCACACCAAGATGTTCGTACTCTTGCTAAATTTACTCAAATGCATTGCTACGAAGCTACGAACAACCCCATCATTATTTCCACATTGAGGATGACGTGAGATTCAGGTTTGGAGGACGTATTCCACAGTGGTAAATAAAATTAAAAAATAATAATCTATAATAAAGAATACGAAAGAAATCATTCCAAGAAGTTTTAGTGGATCAAGATTCAAAATCTTACTCAAACAAGTTTTCAAAATTATATTCATTATGCCTCTGACACATGTCTGCTAGGAATCATCTCTGAATTGTGTCCGCTGTTTTAAAACTATACACATAGAGGCAAAATTTTGAAAATTGATTTTCAAAGAAAGTCAAGATCTTGAATTCCTCATTATGACTCACCTTCTTCTTTCCTCTATTTAAGTGAAGAAATTCCAAAACATTCTCACAATTTCTTCTTCCTCAGAGAACAAAATATTGCAAATTAGTTCTTGACCATAATCAACAAATGAAGAGAAGAAGAAATCACGGTATCCAAAGTCAGAGAAATGAGCAAGAAGATGAACCATTACCAAGAGATCATGTTGCAGAATTCATAGTTGATGTTTCCTGGTGCGTTATCTTAATCTTCATCGTGCTTTTATTTATCATTTGGCAATTTACAAATTATTCAATAATGCTTTAAACTTACATATATATATACATCGTGAATGCATAACTAGATCCCATGTTAGTAGTAGTTTTATTTATTCATTAAAGATCCCAAAAAAAAATGCATAACTTAGACCCTGAAATTCTACCATGCATATGTTTTAAATTATTGACGAACAAAGTATGTCTCTTGATCACCATGAACAGAAAGGTTTGTGAAAGAAAGATGAATCTTGACTAAGATGTTCATATGGTTTGTTGAAAAGAAGAAGACAAAAAAAATAGGAATAACAACAACCTATGAATTAGACTGGGTATGTTGGGGAAGGGCTGCCTCTTGTTATGGCTTTTCATAAAAAAGAAATAGAGAAAGAAAGCAACATGTTTGTATTGGTGCTTCGTTTCGGACATTACAAAAAAAAAAATTTATTCTAGTAAAATGAAAGGCCTTTATGTAAAACAAGGTAGGGTGAAAGCCAGCAACATAAAGAAAACACGAGTAAGCTGGAACATCTGCATCTCTCGTAAGCTAGAACATCACAGATAAAACCCACGAGGTATTAAAGTGAACATCTACATCTCTCGAAATCCTAGACAGTTAGCTAGATTTAGAATCAAGTATTAATTAGACTCGTTAAGTTTGTGGTGATCGTTTGTTCATAAATTGTTCCATCTTATTGACTTATGATGCATGCATGAATTCTATGGATTATGTTAGGGATATTTTTTTTTCGTTTTAAAAGTTCTTTCTTATTTTTGAATAACACTACATGACTTTACTGGTAGATCTTTCATCTAATACATTCATGTATATATATATGTAAATTTAGAATTTTGTTGTATACTCGCTGCCAAACCCTCACGCCACGAGACACAACTCATCCACTTGGGTAATCTAGTAGTTTAACAGCTTATTACACATGCTAAGTGTAATCGCGATGCTTGCGAAATTGAGTTAGGTTTATTTTATTTTGCTTGAGGACCAGCAAAGAGTAGGTTTGGGGGTGTGTTGTTTAATGCTCTGTTGTAGTGAATATTTTACAGATAATAATGGAAGACACGTAAAGGTGTTAAATCTGCCAAAATCTACTTAATGAAGACGATGTACCACCAAATAGACAAGTAAACTAAATTGCTCATCAAAAGCAAATGAAGATTACCGCAAATGGTTGTGATTTAGTTTAAACACACAAAAAAAAAGTTGTAGTAAAAATACAACTACTTTGATCAAAAAAATAAGATATGGTGAAAATGAGTTAATTGGTACAAAATAGTTTAGTAGTAAAAGTAAATTTATCAAGTAAAAAAACATGGTGTTATCTACACACTATTGAAATGAGTAGGATTTGTACTATTTATTGTTGTAAAATGGCTATAAATAGCCACTCTCATTTCATTTGTAAGACACATCATATTTGGAAGAAAAATTTCTTATCACAAGTTTAATTCTTTCCAAAGTTCTTCTTCTTCAGCTACTTTCAAGTTTGTTACAACATGACTCAAATTAAGGAAGTACTCTACAATTTAATAGAAAGCTAAGTTTCATACTTGAGGTTATGCGGTGATAATACCATGAAGGAATAATTTTCATACTTTTGGAATCACATTTTTAAGTAAGTGAAGATTTTGTTATAATTGTTTTGTTTTTTCATGTTTTGATTTTAAAAAGTTTTATGTAAGAAAAGTTGTTTATGGTACATCATATCAACTTTCCATACAATATTTTGGAAACACATTTCATCAAAATCTTTTACTTCACAAACCCTCTTTTGAACTTAATACAAATAACATATCTTTTAGTAAATTTCCACCCGTCAAAGTAATTAAAATAAAAGTTGATTGACACTTTTCTCGACCGCCAAAGTGTGCGGTGGAGCAACCTTATTTTGGTGTTGTTATGAGTCGTGTGGTACGAAAATCGCTAATGTATTCTTTCGTTTGAAACAAGAGATTTTATTTAACTATGGTTTGTTCAAAACAAGAAAACTAGACCGTTTTAACTTGTTTCTGAAATTTGAAATACTAAGAGATGGAAAATTATTCCATCCAATGGTGAAGGATCCCCATACCCTCAAGACCCACATCATAATTATAAATTATTGAAAGATAAATCTCCCTTTAGAAGTTGTTAATTTAAAGTAAGTTCCTAAAACAAAAAAAAAACATCTCAAAATTTTATTTGGACTCAAGTTAGCTTGTGATATTTAGTACTTCAACTCCTCTTCTTTGCACACTCCTTTAAGGCCTATGAAAGATTTCTCACTCGATTACAAAGCAATATTGACAAAGAAAGAAGATTGACTTGGACCATTTGAAGGACTACTAACTTACTAACTACTAACTTACTAACCTACTGACTACTAACATCTATAAGTGAAGTATAGTAATTACCTACGTCGTATTAATTTTCCTTCAGTGTAGTCTTATCTATCTTTATCTATATCTATTATAAATGGTCGGTTATACCGCCTAAATAACATTACAAGTGGAGTATGATTATTACCAGTGTTGTATTTGATAGCTTTATAGTATAAACTTTCTCCCTTTATATATTATAGTAGTAAGTATCCTAATATAAATATATATATATATATGTATACATAGTTGTAATTATACTAACAAATTGTTTTCACTTTCTCATCATTTTGACCATAGCTCCCTTGGGTTCGACATACCCGGATTTATCATTGAATGTACTACAACTAAACACCGTGTACTTGCGGGAAAACAAGTGTACTTCTCTCAATTTCATAGTTAACACCATTGTCCATTTTTAGTACGAAAGAAGTGCACAACAGTAAGCTGTAGGCACTTTCCTGCCTCCCCAGTTTAAGGCGTGAAACAGAGGCGTAGCGTAGCTTACACGGACCCCCCTCATTCCTTTAGTAATTCCAGGGTTGATCTGTCTGTGGCGAGGGCGAAATAGAGCTGATGCCTCTTAGTTTGTCTTGATAACCAACCTGTTAGGGTTGTAGGCGGCGGCGTGTCGAGGGCTTAGCTGTTCTGCTGCGTCAAGTCAGGTTGACCCGTTGGACTTCAAGTAAAGGCTTAACTTTCTGACGCCAGTCAACTTTTGGACATTTTATGCATCATCAATGACTGCTTCTATTTGCTCTGGCTTGGCTTTAATTCCTCTTTGGGTTACCATGTAACCTAAGAATTTTCCTGAGGAAACACCAAATGAACATTTAGTAGGATTAAGTTTCATGTTATAGCTTTTGAGGACGTCGAACGCCTGGCAAAGATGATCCAGATGTTGTTCCACCCCCAAAGACTTAACTAACATGTCGTCAATATATACTTCCATGGTATCACCTAGCGTTTCAGCACACATTCTGTTGACAAGTCTTTGGTAGGTTTTTTCTGCGTTCTTTAACCCAAAACGCATCACCTTATAGCAGAAGATGAATCGTCTGTCACAAAGGTCGTCTTCTCTTGATCGTCAGAATGCATCAAGATTTGGTTGTATCCGGAGAAGGCGTCCATAAAACTTTAGAGTTCATGGCTAGAGGTAGCGTCGACCAAATGTGAATATGTGGTAATGGAAAAAAATCTTTGGGACACTCCTTGTTGAGGTCGGTGAAATCGATGCGGACTCTCCACTTACCGTTTTTCTTCTTTACCAGCACTACATTAGCGAGCCAGTCAGGGTAGTTGACTTCGCGTATTGATCTGATGTCGATCAGCTTTTTAACTTCTTTATTGATAACTTTGTTTCTTTTTTGGCAAACTTCCTCCTTTTTTGCTTGACAGGAGAAAAGCTTGGGTCGACATGCAGTTTGTGAACTACGATTTGAGGATCAATACCTGTCATATCAGCGTGTGATGTGGCGTTTAAATGCCACATTTGGATCACTTAACTTCGATGAGTTAGCTCTATTCGTGTTTTATTTCTAATTATTTATAAGTTTTTCTTGGTAGGTACCTTATTTGGAGTTTGACGCTTCTTTCGGAATAAAACGGAACATTTATCACATTTTCATCTCATGCGGACGAAGTCGGAGGAAAATAGCACCAGGGGTATTTTGGTCATTTTGATGAAACTCAGAGGTTAAATGGCAAATGGAATCAATGACGAGTCCGACGGCGAAGACGGAAGTCAAATCGGAGTTCGGATGGAGAAGTTGTGAAGGAACGAAGTCGTGGGACATTTTAGTCTTTTCTGGAGATTAGATGTGTACATAGATATGGTGAAGGCACCCCCTTGTCAAAGCCCAAAACCCAAAGCCCAAGAGTCTAAGGAAGGACCAAGTAGAAATTCTGTGAGCAGCTCCTCAGGGTCAAAGTCAAAGTCTATGGAGGTGGTCAAGTCAAGGGTTTTAATTTTAGTAAAGGAAGGATAAAAGGAAAAAAAAGGCTGAGAGAAGATGATCTTCTACATTAGGTTTCTAGGGTTTTGGAAGGAGGAAAGAGAGAGAAAGAGGAGTTCCGGCCAAAGCTTGGCCGACCACCACACTAGCCGGCCATAGCTTTGGCCGGTGCGGCACATCTAAGGCACGGGACAACACCTGTTCAGGTCGGGTCTAGGGCAAAAGGAACAGCAGTTCACGGGTTGAAGGAGGCAGCAGCTTGACAGTCGGCGCAGCAGCTGCTCGTGTTCTTCACGGCCAAGAGGAGCAGCTCGGGTCACCATTAAAGGAGCTCGGGTCCTCACTCTGGAACAACAGCTCGGTTCCTCTTGAAGAACATTCGGGGACTTGAAGGGACAACAACTAAACACTCGGCCAGACTTCTTGATTTGCCCGGAAATTTCTTCACTTGGCCGGAGCTATTTAGGGTTGTTCCGGCCATTATTTTGGCTGGAAAGTTTAGGGTTTTTACTGTCCATTCCATTGCTTTGATGCTCCTTGTGTTTGATTGAGTTTTTGAGTTAATATATCTAGAGAGAGAAAGCTTAAGTGAAGCTTTCATGGTGGATTTTTCTTAAGGAAGAAGATGATACTGGCTGATAAGGGGAGGTCAAGTTCTACTGAGAGGACACCCATTGTATACTGTTAAGAGGACCCCTGCATTCTGTTACAGGGAGATCGACAGCACTTCAACACATATATTTCCCGTCGATCTTAGTCTCACGCCTCATCGGAATAGGGAGATTCTCACCTTAACTCGTGTCTTTCTTTGTTTTCTTCCCATTTATTATTTGTTTCGCTATGTCTAGCTAGCTTTTGTAGTCGGATACTCGTGAAACATGTTTTGATGTGACAAAAGAGTTTATTGCTTTTAATGATAAAATCTTCCGGGTTTTTAGACCGTTCATGGACTGGAATCTGAGTTAAACCAAGAGTTCGTTGACCCATCCAAGTAAATGGGTGAAGTTAACTAACTTTTTATGCTTATAGATCATTAGTACTAGTCACTATCGACTTTGTGGATTGAAGTATCCCTCTCATTCGATTCTTGCTCGACTCTTCCTGAATCTCTCTCACCTCTCACTTTTAGATTAGTTCGTTTTATTTGTTTATTTATCTTAAATCAATCTGAAAACCCAACTTATTATCTTTTCGTTTTTAGTCTGAGTTAGTGACTGACACTTAAACCGGTGGGCTAGACTTTCTCGATATTCGTATTACCTTCCTATCTTCGTGGATCAATCCCGGTCTTACCGGGTTATTACTTGATGCCCGTATACTTGCGGGTGGAGACCTTTTAGGTGTAACCTTCTAGGCCCATCAAGTTTTTGGCGCCGCTGCCGGGGATAGGTTTAGTAGTTTTGATATTGTTTGCTTGTTTTGTTCATTAGTTTAGTGTTATTTGTTAACTTAGACGTTTTTGTTTATTTTCGTAGTTTCTGACTCTTTCTTGTTTTCAGGAACTACTTTAAAAAAAAAAGCCGAAAGAACAAGAATATAGGAGTGAAGGAAAAGAAAGGAATCGAAAAGAAAAACGAAACGAGAGGAGCATTCGCTAGTATCGTATTATATCTCTTTCTTTCTTACTTGTGTGTGGTTGATTGGATAAGTTTTGGTTTGCATTGATAGCTTGTTTGTTAGTTCCTTGTGCATTGTGAGATCATGGCACGTTATTCTAACGGTTGGCCATTCCATGTTGATGATGATGATGCCCTTGATCTGAGGAGTTCCATCACTACCCGACCTGGTATGACCTTCGGGGAATACCAGCAGATGAGTGGAAACGAGCCTGACCGACCTGGTATGACATTTGGGGATTATCAACGAATGTCTAGAAACGGTCCGATTAGTGAGTGGAGTAGACCAGAACCTGATCGATCTCGTATGACATTAGGAGAATACCGACAAATGTATAGAGATGGTCAAATTAGTGATGGATATGGTCTGACACCGAATATGTATGAGAGACCTTATGGTCCACACTATTTAGAGACCAATGATTTTAGAGGCAGGTATGATCCTAATATGTACGATGAGAGTTATGATCAAGAGTCTTCATTGAATTACACTAGTGAGCCTTATTATGAGGAGACTCTTGAAGAGTCCACGAGTCGTCTTAGAGAGATGATGTCACAATATGCGACTCAAACGACGCAGGAGATTGAGTCATTGACTCAACAGGTAAAGATGCTTAAGTCACAGTTATTCGTCGACGAGGAAGGGGTTTCACCACCCCAAACTCAAGAGGGTACTAGGTATGATGACGAGGGTAATACGTCTAACCCTAGTACTAAGTTAAATGTCGATGAATTTACTGATAGTACCTTAGAGCCTGAACGGTCTGATGACCTTGTCGTCTTGTTTCCTCCACCAGTGTCGTCTCACCATGATAGGACTACATTAGACGTTGATGTTCAGGGTGATGGCTCTATGAGCAAGTTTGAGGATGACACGATTATGAACTATCCGATTTTTGACACTTGTAAGGAGTCAGTCTTAGATGCAATGCTAGGAAGGCCTGATATTATAACTGACTGCGAGGCTCCAGATGCCTTTGAGGATGTTGATGACTTAGTAGTTAGAGACATGTTGGATAGTTTGTCAGACTATTTACCTAAAGAAACCATGGACCTTGACTTGGTCCTCGAGCCTATTGCCTTACCCTTAGAGTCTAGTTCGACTTTCCACATGATCTCAAACTCGGTTGTTGATCCCTTTTGGGACATTTCAGACGTCTTTCCAAAGACGTCTATGGACATAGTGGATATTCTGTCCACTAAGCTTCCAGATGATTTTTTGCCTTCGACTGATATTTTGACTCTCCACATGTATGTCGATCCTTTTGATAATTTCTTTGTTGTCGTTACTTCTATTTATACCTACTTAGTGGACTGTGCACCCACTAAGTTTGGGGATGGCTTGTTTTCTTCTATCGTCTCATGTGCACTTTGTATTTTTTATCTTTTTGTGAGACGAGTAGCACCGACATATAGCTTTCTTTGGGTTGACCCCCAAAATTTCCGTCTCTTATTGTATGATCTTTGACTGATTGAGATGGGTCTTGATGTTTGTGGGTATCATCCCTGGAAACCCTCCACGAGACAGAACTCGTGCTCTTGCGAAAACAAGAGAATCAACGGCTAATTGCATAGCTCAATGCAATCGTGTTTACCCGCGTTAGTGGTCATTTTTATGGTCATGATCTTCTGTACTTCATTCTCATATTTCTTGTTGATCATAGGAGCATTTCTTACTTGTTTTGCTTCTGAGGCATGGTTTGTTCCAAGTTTGGGGATGGCGACGAGCTCGACATCAACTTGGAACCTGTTCATACACGAGTCTCGGTAGTTGTATCTTTTATCTCCTCCGGCTATGGTAATATCTTTCCATTCTTCTCTTTAAATTAATATGTCTTATCTTTTGGTGAGTATATGGTTGAAACATTGAGGACAATGTTAGTTTTAAGTTTGGGGATGGGGTATGACTTTTAGCCATGACCATGAGGTTTCAAAAGACAAGAAGGTTCGATAAATTCGACCAAAATTTGAAAAAAAAATTGGGTAGATTTGATATGACTTTAGTGGTATGCTTAAGTATGTTGATGCATGTGTTTCAGTTTTGGTGAATGTTATACATGTTCTTAGTCTTTTTCATGAATGTCGAGTCCTTTAGCGTTTGTTGTCTGATCATGTGAGTAGCATCCTAAGGAAGAAGAAACATTTCTAAGGGACCTAGAAGAGTCATTAGTGGAGACTTAAACCCATGTGAGATATCCGAGCCTTTATATTGTTTTCGAGTGTACTCTTCTGCGCTAACTCTGAGTAGAATGAAGAGCTACTCAACCTCGTAACTTTTCAAAGAGCTTAGACGATCTCATGAGCTCAACTTTCTTAGCCACTAGGAGTGACATCAGGATAGCGACCTTACCCTTGTAGTCCATGAAACCCGACAATAGTGTCAACTTTAGGGAAACGGATACTCCACCACCCATTCACATACTACTCCCGAGAATGAAGACTTGGAAAGTATAGAAAAAGAATGTGAAACAAAGTGAGAATGAAGAAAAAAGTTGTTTGTTGAGAATACTAGTGTTCTTGTTTTGTTATGAAAAAAGTAAAAAAAAAAAAAAAAAAAAAAAATGGAAAAAATAGGAAAAAAAAGTGAAAAAAAAAGGATTGAGTTTACTTGTTATTTTGTTTGTGTTGTGAATAATAAAGTGTTCAAAGCAAAAGCTAAATTTAGTAGTTGTTTGAGCGTTCTTTTTATTGAAGACGTCGACATTCTCGGAATTTCACTACTTTCATCTCATTACCTGTATCCGTTGACCTTTAGGAAACACTGTTAGTGGGTAGAGTGGGTGAGAAGGGTGAGTGAGCTTCCCCATTCCATTTTAGTGGTTATTTCCATTCTTTAGAGATCATTTCATATTAAAACTTGTTATCCTCATTTGTTTTGTATGTGTCGAGTTTCACTTTATTCCATGCTCACACATTAGAGTGAACCATTATTATATATTCTTGAGTGATTTCATGTTTTTGAGTGTATAACCGTGAGGCTAAAGTCGAGGCGAAATGTACTAAGATAGGAATCGAGGTTATGCAACTTTGGACTTAGATGATGCTCATTATGATTGGACGCTCACATTTTAGGATGTGACTACTAGTGAGAAGACTTTAGCATTTATATGCGTTTATCGATTTTGATTCGCTTGTTTAGCATGCTTGAGTGTGTCATTGGTTGTCATTATCTTATTTACATCGATGTTGAACTCTTTTATGTCTTTGGAATCTTGAATTTTGTGGGTATATTCTCTGGAAACTCTCACGAGACGACACTCGTCCACTAGGGGTAACCTAGGGGTTTAACGGCTTGTTGCATACTCTAAATGCAACCGGGATTCCTCCGAAAGTGAGTTAGGTTTTATTTTATTGTTTTGTTTTGATTTGTTTGCTCGAGGACTAGCAAATTCTAAGTTTGGGGATGTTTGATGTGGCGTTTAAATGCCACATTTGGATCACTTAACTTTGATGAGTTAGCTCTTTTCATGTTTTATTTCTAATTATTTATAAGTTTTTCTTGGTAGGTACTTATTTGGAGTTTGACGCTTCTTTCGGAATAAAACGGAACATTTATCACATTTTCATCTCATGCGGACGAAGTCGGAGGAAAATAGCACCAGGGGTATTTTGGTCATTTTGGTGAAACTCAGAGGTTAAATGGCAAATGGAATCAATGACGAGTCCGACGGCGAAGACGGAAGTCAAATCGGAGTTCGGATGGAGAAGTTGTGAAGGAACGAAGTCGTGGGACATTTTAGTCTTTTCTGGAGATTAGATGTGTACATAGACATGGTGAAGGCACCCCCTTGTCAAAGCCCAAAACCCAAAGCCCAAGAGTCTAAGGAAGGACCAAGTAGAAATTCCGTGAGCAGCTCCTCAGGGTCAAAGTCAAAGTCTATGGAGGTGGTCAAGTCAAGGGTTTTAATTTTAGTAAAGGAAGGATAAAAAGAAAAAAAAGGCTGAGAGAAGATGATCTTCTACATTAGGTTTCTAGGGTTTTGGAAGGAGGAAAGAGAGAGAAAGAGGAGTTCCGGCCAAAGCTTGGCCGACCACCACACTAGCCGGCCATAGCTTTGGCCGGCGCGGCACATCTAAGGCACGGGACAACACCTGTTCAGGTCGGGTCTAGGGCAAAAGGAACAGCGCAGTTCACGGGTTGAAGGAGGCAGGCAGCTTGACAGTCGGCGCAGCAGCTGCTCGTGTTCTTCACGGCCAAGAGGAGCAGCTCGGGTCACCATTAAAGGAGCTCGGGTCCTCTCTCTGGAACAACAGCTCGGTTCCTCTTGAAGAGCATTCGGGGACTTGAAGGGACAACAACTAAACACTCGGCCAGACTTCTTGATTTGCCCGGAAATTTCTTCACTTGGCCGGAGCTATTTAGGGTTGTTCCGGCCATTATTTTGGCCGGAAAGTTTAGGGTTTTTACTGTCCATTCCATTGCTTTGATGCTCCTTGTGTTTGATTGAGTTTTTGAGTTAATATATCTAGAGAGAGAAAGCTTAAGTGAAGCTTTCATGGTGGATTTTTCTTAAGGAAGAAGATGATACTGGCTGATAAGGGGAGGTCAAGTTCTACTGAGAGGACACCCATTGTATACTGTTAAGAGTTGAAGGAGATGTCCTTCGACCAAGGTGACAATGCGAACAAATTTTCGGATAGGACAATTGATGTGGAAGATCATCAAGTCCGATTGATTTAGGGATCGTAGAGTTGTAGCTAGAGACCAACTACGATCGTCGAATTACGAAGTAATTCGCGGCTAACTTCGATCGGATCCTACAACGGGTTACACATAAGAGTGACAAATTGATCTAGGATATGACTAGTGGGAGTGAGATATAATCATGGGAGTGTCCCATAAACATATCTCATAGGCCTAAAAAGGAATTAGGCAAAGACAGTACAAAAGGGCCAAAAACAGGGTTTTTGGGCCTAGACCGGTTCGGGTACTTCTAGGACTCGGATTGGGCTGAATTTTGGAGGGTTAGTTTCTGATATAATAAACATTATATCTGCCAATTTTCGTGGTGTTTGGGCACCTCCTCCTTAGGGAATTGAGAAAATACCAATAGTTGCTATTTTCGACTATTTCCCTAAATCTTATTCTAAAGGGTGTTTTAGGAAACCTAAAAGGAGGTGGATTCTTATTAGGGTTCTATATAAACACTCTTAGGGCAGAGAATAAGGTGTGGAATTTCTCTCTAAGCTTTCTTACTCTACCACATCAAGTAGAGAAGAGAAAGTGAGCTAATTCCCATTAACTATCTATCTAGTCAAGAAGAAAGGAGTTCTTCTTTTCCAACCACCATTGGTGTGCTAGCTATACAACAAGGTGGGAGATCAAATTGATTTCTCGTGTCCCAAGTAGAGGAGCTACACTTGAAGCTCTTGGTCTTCTTCAATCAATTCAACTTGTTCGAGGGAAAAGCGATTAAGGTAATCTACTATCTCCATTAGATTAATTACTAGTTTTGCATGTGATCCTGGGAATACTAGTGTAGACATTAGATGTCATATTTCCGCTATAAACACTAGTAGAAGGGTATAAATCCCTACAAGAGGACCCCTGCATTCTGTTACAGGGAGATCGACAGCACTTCAACACATATATTTCCCGTCGATCTTAGTCTCGCACCTCATCGGAATAGGGAGATTCTCACCTTAACTCGTGTCTTTCTTTGTTTTCTTCCCATTTATTATTTGTATCGCATGTCTAGCTAGCTTTTGTAGTCGGATACTCGTGAAACATGTTTTGATGTGACAAAAGAGTTTATTGCTTTTAATGATAAAAGCTTCCGGGTTTTTAGACCGTTCATGGACTGGAATCTGAGTTAAACCAAGAGTTCGTTGACCCATCCAAGTAAATGGGTGAAGTTAACTAACTTTTTATGCTTATAGATCATTAGTACTAGTCACTATCGACTTTGTGGATTGAAGTATCCCTCTCATTCGATTCTTGCTCGACTCTTCCTGAATCTCTCTCACCTCTCACTTCTAGATTAGTTCGTTTTATTTGTTTATTTATCTTAAATCAATCTGAATCTCTCTCACCTCGACACTTAAACCGGTGGCCTAGACTTTCTCGATATTCGTATTACCTTCCTATCTTCGTGGATCGATCCCGGTCTTACCGGGTTATTACTTGATGCCCGTATACTTGCGGTGGAGACCTTCTAGGCCCATTAGCGTGTGACTAAGCAAAACAGTCATGGTGACTAGCTAGAAATTCCACTAGCTTCTCTCGAAGTGTAGGTGATGAGTCCAAAAAGGTACATCCGCAAGTATACGGGCGTCAAGTAGTAAAACCTGATAAGATCAGGATCGAATCCTCAGGGACTAAGTATAATCTATTCTAAAACTTGTATCTATGGTGATTTCTATTTTAAAGATTGTTTTTTAAAGTAAAATAACTAAAACAGAAATAAAAAGTTGATAATCGGGAAACTTATGAGAAGAGGGAATCTAGGGTTTCAGGATCCACTTTAGCAAGTATGACTTCTAACTTATGCAATTCAAATCTTCTTATTATATAACTCAAGGAAGAATAACCAACCTCGGATGATTTTGACTTTTCAGAATACTTACTTTAAACCTTTCAATTTCGATACGTAAAATCACGGGTACTCTAACTATTAGATATCAAACGTAAGCACGAAACATTAAAGACGTAATGTCTAAATATGATCCATCAAACATAAGTATAACTAATGAAAGGGGTTATCGTGAAAGATACGCGAAGAAATCCAAGTATTTAAGTACTTAAAAGAGATTAAGTCAGAAAATCATACAAAACTAAAGCTTAACCTTAACCCTAGATCGGGAAAGTTAGTTACTCATGATAGATAGAGCATAATGATGATTAAAGAGAAGAAAAATAATAACATTAAAGAAAGAAAAAGAATCGGAGAAGAAAACACCTTTTTTCACTTTGATTTCCCTCTGCGCAGCCAAACAGACCCTTAAGGAAAATAATTTTCCAGGAAGGAAAATTATTTTCTCGCGCAATCCAAACAGAGTCTTCTTCAACCTCTCGACTTTCTCTCTCTAACAGAATATAATCTCTCTTTTTCTCACTCTAAACTCTCTGTTACAAACCAATAACTTTTTCTTTCTCTCTCTCTCTTTAACTCTCTCAATCTATTCCTCTCTCTCTCACAAAAAGAAGGATGACAGAAGAAGAAAAAGAAAACAGAAAAACACTCTTTCACTCACTTTCTCTCTCTAGCTCTCGGCTTTAATGGTGGATGGAGAGATGTCTCTTCCTCTCGGTTTTAACTCTTTTTATAGGGTTTGAATGAGTCGGCTTATTCTCCTTCTTTCCTTTTTTTCTTCATCTTCGAGTCGGTTTACTTCATAGTCGGTCTCGGTTTCTGATTTTAGTAATTTTCGTTTTTAGAAACAGAGAGAAGAAGAAGGAGGAAGACGATGGCCGTTGCTGTTGGAGATTTAGAAGTTTCGGTTTTGGTGCTACGCGGCTGGACGGACATAGCTGCAGTTCAGGTCCTTGGATGCGGCCACTCGTCTAGTTTAAATCGCATCTGTTAGATCATCCCGGGTCGCGCGGATAGCTTGGCGTACTCCTGTGATAACCGAATATGGCCCGCGTCACTTCTGCTCCATCCGATTACTTTGCTGGATGCGCGCCACGTGTCCTTCTTGACTTTTAGCACCAATTTTGACCCGAACTTTGACTAGCTCTATTTTACTCACCCAGACTCCGATTTAACTTCCGTTTTCGCCTACGGGTTCGTCTTGGACTCTACTTTCCATCCGAGCACAAATATTGACCATGAAATCAGAATCAACAAATGACCGAAATACCCCTAGTCTGCATTTTCTCCGACTTTTATCCGTTTTGCCCACATAACTCTGAAAAAGATACCTGAGTAGAAAAAGGAGTAATTCATGAGAGTAACTGCCCTAGATAGACTAACTTGTCCAAATTAAGAAACTCAGATGGGACATTTTCATGGTGACTAGCTAGAAATTCCACTAGCTTCTCTCGAAGTGTAGGGTTTAGAATTTAGCCAATTTGTATCTGGTAGCTCCGGGTGAATCTGAACTTCGTTCAACTCCTCCATAGTCGGTTTGTCTGAATCACTATTGAGTGGTTGTTCAATTTGTAATTGCTATAAAGGAGCTTTAGGTGTCTTCAAGGTGTTATTGCAGTTCCTTGACGTGCTTTGTTCACCTCTGACTTCACGTACTCCCCATGGAGTAGGGAACCTTATGACCTAGTGAAAGGTTGATGGGACTGCTCTCATGTTGTGGATCCAAGGTCGCCCAAGAATAATTTTGTAGGAAGAAGGACTATCAAGTACCACGAAAGTTGTACTTAGGTTGATTCCACCTGCCAAAATAGGTAAAGAGAGTTTGCCGAGCGTGTACTTTTGCTCGCCACTGAAGCCAATAAGAATGGTAGGTCGGCGACATATATAAACTCGTCTCTTCCAGTCCCATTCCTTGCAATGCATGTAAAAACAACATGTTAGTAGATGAATCGTTATCAACAAGTATTGTTTTAACAAGAACATTAAAAATAGTAAGTGAGAACGAGAGCGTCATGATGAGGGTTGACGAGCCCGGATGCTTCATTGTCTGGGAAGCTAAGAACTTGATCACGAAAATGGATGAAGATGTTTTAGATGAGTGAGCATCTGGATTAGCAGCTACATGCACACTTCTTTTGGCGGTTAAGTGACTAACTCCGCTTACTTCTGACCCTCCTGTGATAACTAAACATGTCTTCGTTGGAATTGGTTCCTCGGGTTCTTTCTGATGGATATCTTGTTGGGTTATAGTATTCTTCCCTTTATCCATCAATAGGTCTGTAAGGTGGCCTCTCTTCAACAGTTCCGCTACTTTTAGCCGAAGAGCTATACAATCAACGGTTGTGTGTCCATGATCAGCGTGGAATTCACACCACATGGTACTGTCTCTCTTGTCACTAGGAATTTTTGTCTTAGCGGGCCATCTAAATATTGCCCATCCCTTTCATTACAGCAACTACTTCGAGCGGTTCAATGTTGAGATTGTATTCTAGAATTTTTGAGCGAACATGCGTCTGAATTTTGTCACTTGGTCGTCCAGAAGAGGTGTTTGGTGGTTTCTTGTTCTCCGGGGACAGAGGTCCTCTAGACGTTTGATACACATCTGCATGTCGACTATCATTCCTCCTGTCAAAGTGTCTAGAGCGTCTGTCTCTGCTTCTATCTTCATATAAGTATGACCTATTCCGGTGGGCTTCATCTTCTTCCCAACGAATCTCTACCCATGTTCTTGCTAACACGTCCTCCATGGTGGTGTAATTGAACTTTGTAAGTTCTTTATAAAGTTCTCAGTCTGGCAGGAGACCTTTTCTGAAAGCGTCTACAGCAGTTTCCTGGTTACAGTAAGGGATGGATACCTTGTCCCTGTTAAATCTTCCCACGTAATCTTGTAGTGCTTCTCCCCTTTGTTTGTAAACCCGATACAAGTCACCAGAAAGTTTTTCAAATTTTTTGTTGGTGGCGAACTGTTCGACGAAGGTGTCTGTCAATTGAGCAAATGAGGCAATCGAATTATTTTGGAGGTTCGTGTACCGCTGTAAGGCAAGACCGGTCAGACTAGACCTAAAACTTTTGCACATGCACGCTTCACGCAGATCTCTAGGAATAGTTGTTGCGAACATTCTCTGTTTGTAAGATGCAATGTGATCGTCTGGGTCAGAAGTACCATCATACATCTTCATGTTTGGGAAGGAGAATTTCTTTGGCATCTCCACCAGTGCAATAGCGTCTACAAAGGGGGAGTCGGCGTAGCTGTGGGGGAGACACTTCTTGAAAGGAGTAGGCATTCCGGGAATACATGTAATCAATGCTTTCGTTTCTGCCAACTTCTTTGCTATTGCCAGTTCTAGAGGAGTACCTGTAAATGTAAGTGGAAGTGAATCAGAAGACGCATTAACCTTAATTAATCCATTTGTCATGGGATGCATAGTAGGTAAAATGAATGGAGTAAAAGAGAAAAGAGGTGCAGTAGTTGGGGGAGTTTGGCGCATGTGATGGAAGACATGTGGTGGCGTGATAGGAGTAGCGATTGGGATTGAAGTTGGTCTTCCAACTGTTGCCATAATTTGTTGACTGGAAGGGCTTGCTCCTTTTGTATTCGTAGAACCTAGTCTAGCCTCTGTCGAGGTGCAAATTCTGGAGCCCCCTGGAGTCATCATAGAGAGTTTTGTAATCTTTTCCTGGACCAAGTGGTTATCTGCTCTAACTAACAGGTTCTCTTCTTCTAATGCTTTGAAACGTTCAGCGTTCTCTCGCATCTGAGCAGTGATAGCAGCTAGTTGAGAAGAAATGTCGAGAGAAGCAGATGTCGTGTTCTCTTCTATATGAGTGATAATCTCCGTTGTTAGTTGTTGAATCCCCACGGGAGGCGCCAAATTATAGACGGTAAGAAGTTTACGGGTCAGAAGTCAGAAGGTCGGAAGCGTGAACGTCTTCTAGAATTCTAAATATCGAGTTCTGGATTGATGGGCATCAATAACGTCTAGAAGAAACCTGCAAAAGAAGGTGAACAGACACGAACAAACCCATGAAGGCTTGGGGGACACCGGGATGGTGCCTGCCAAGGGGCCTCCTACGGTCAAGTCAGCAAAGTATTCCAATGAATAATAAATGGAATGTTGAGGGTGTCACCGTTGACGTGTAATCGAAGAATGGCTAGGCTCGTAGAATGGTCGTAGCTCGAGTCTACGGGGGTGAAATGATCAGAAGTCTGAGAGTAGATGCTACTAGAAGCGTCGAGAAACTTTGGTCTCCTTGAGGATCTCTAGAAGCGTCGGGCAAAAAGGTAGCTTTGACACCCCTGAGAACAACTACTAATGCCAACGACAAGAACAAGATGAACGTGTAAAGTAAAGGAGGTAAACCGTCTAAGGACCAGATAACTCGTATGCCAACGTCTTAAGAACAGCCGAAGAAGATAGAGCGAGTGGAGAAGAAGAAGTAGGAGTTGCTTTGCTATGCTTTCGATGATCTGAGAAATAAAAGTGTTTCTCTTTATATAGGTGTGAGGAGTGATCCGTTGGGAGGAGTAGTGGTTGACCGTTACGGAGTAAATGTACGACAAGATACCTGGGATAGTGTGACGTGTACACTGGTTGTACATGCACAACGATTGTGCATGTTATCTGGTAATTACTCTGCGTGTGCATGTACATGATCTCATATTTATGTGAGACGTTACCATGCTATAAATGTCATCAATGGGGGGAATATTTGTCTCTGGAGTTATGTTGACCAAATCTGAGATCTTTGTCATTATGGGGATATTTGACATGTAGAAGTTCTCTTCATTAAGTGATCTGTTACACGTGGTTCGTGCAGATCTAGACATGTCAAGCACCAGACGTGGGGAGATTAGGACGTGTGGAGTTTTGTGCACGTGGAAACCCTTTGCACGTGATTGGACTTTGACATGAGTGTTGAGGGTCTAGTCGATGAGGGCCCATTAAGAGACTTCTACGTTGGGCCCTCATGTGTTGCGTTGGCCTTATCGTCTTAATAGGCACTCTAGCGCTAAGGGCCTTGGTGTAATTTTTTATTTGAATGAAACATTAAGAAGTTAGAAAAGAAATTATTAATTTAACTTGCAAGTTAGAGTATTATGTCAATCGTGAACTTCAAATTAGATAGAAAAATCATAAGACCGGAGTTAGAGTGTTAAGTCAACCGTAGTGGTATAGAGGGGAAAAAAGAAAATATAATAAGTGTAGGGATATTTTTGTACTTTTAAGTGGAAAAAAATCGAGTTTCACTAAAATTCAATTAAAAAAGGAGGTATCGCCAATTGACATTAGTGGTGAGGGGATATCGATAAATTCCCCAAAATAAATAAAGGTCTCGATTAATAAAATTTATTTTAAACGTTTTGATATCGATTTGAACGAACAAATAACGAGAGAGAAAGAAGAAACTAGAGATTGGGAGAGAAAGATAAAGTTACGTTTGAGCGAAAGAGAAAAAGTTCTTATGGCGGTGGTTGAAATCCTAGGTTCTTAACTTTTTTAGTAAAAATATTATGTGAGAGACGATTTTAATATCATGCATTCTGATATTTTACTAAGGATAATTTTGCCCATAATTATTAAATTAAATCATTCTTGAGAATGGGAATCACGAACCCATCCATCCCACTCCCTGGGTTTGCTATTATCCCATTTAGAGGGAATCCCAGTCCAGAGATGATATTATTCTCCCCAGTATTCTCGCGAGCCAAACAATAGTCGGGATTGTGATTCCCAGGAATCACCTTTCATTCCCACTTGATTCCCGCATGCCAAACATGACCAAATATCTAACATACATCCAGGAAAGAAAGATTTTTTTACCTTGGCTGTCAGGGTGGTCCTTATTAAAGTCCTTTGTTGGCTCAAGGGTCCACTCCTTTCCTTCATGCGCCCACTACCTTCGTCCCCCACTTCCTTCTTCTTCCTCACCCAACCTATCATAAGAAAAGTCAAAAAGAAAGAGACAGTGAGAAAACGTGGTATACTGAGAGTGATCAAACCTCTGTTGGTTTGGATTACATTGTTAGTTTGTTTCATTGTGGAGAAACACAACCTTCATTATTTTTAAGGTGAAGTAATATGATAAGAAGACCTGAATAAAAAACATAAACAAACTCGAAACAATGATACACATATATAGATCTGATAGATTTCCTTTTAATCTAAATATTTGTTAGATTCATGTTTCTTTCTTTCTCTATATTGTTGGATAGATCACTGTTTCATAAAGGTCGGTCCATATCTTATTTCAGATATCATGACAAATTATTTATATAATGGTGATCAAGTAAGCTTTGTACAGTGATGAAGATCAGTTTAAGTTTCAAGTGTTTTTCATGTCTTTTCAAGAGTTATACCCCAAACCCAGCCCACCGAAGCCCACGAGACTCGTCATGGGCTAATAACGGCGAGCGGTAGGCAATAAAATATTATTTTTGCATGGTCGGAGTGATGCGTCTAAAAAGGGTACACCCGCAAGTATACGGGCGTCGAATAATAAGACCCGGTAAGACTGTGGTCGATCCACAAGGATAGGAAAGTATTTCAGATATCGAAAGAGTCAAATCCACCGGTCTAGGTGTCACTAGCTGACTAAGACTAAAAACTAAAAGATAATAATCAAGGTTTTTGAATTGATTTAAAACAAATTAAACTAACTAAACTAAAAGTGAGAGAGATTCAGAAGAAGAGTTGCAAGAATAATCGGGCAAGAGTTGATTGAGAGGGATACTTCAATCGACAAGATCGATAATGACATACACTAATTATCTTTAGCATGAAAGTTAGTTAACTTCACCCACATACATTGACAATCCTAAGCATAATGTGTCAAACTAAGCATAACCGATCAAAAGCTACTAAGTATCGACTACCAAACTAATAACACACTATCAAATGAGTTGGCGATGAATTAATATGACACTCTTAAGCATAGTACTTTAAACTAAGTATAACCGATCAAAAGTCACTAAGCATCGATTATCAAGTTAAGTACGAACTATCAAATGATATGTCAATAGGTGATTGAGATCAAGGCTTCTAATTTATAAAATTAGACGAAGTCAATTAAATTAACATTTAAACAAATCATAAGTTATTCATCACATCAAATCATGCTTCAAAAGTATTTGAATACAAGAATTAACAAGACATTGTGAAACAATTAATGCACGGGAAGAAAATAACGAAAAACACGGATTAAGGTAGAAATCTCCCTTTTCCGATGAGGCGCGTGGTGAGGATCGTCGGATAACATAAGTGTTTGAGTGCACTCGACTCCTGTTAGCAATATTCTGATTTTCCTTTAGTAGTGCCAATTAGGTGTCCCCTCAGTATAAACCAGAGTTCCTTTAATAATGAAGTCTTCTTCTTCCTTTCAGCCAAACCACCATGAAAGCTTGCTCAGAGCTTCTCTCTCTAAGAATTTTCACTCCAAATCACAAATCAAACACAAGGAAAGCATGAGAATACAATCTCAAGCGAAAACTCTAAGTTTTCCGGCAAGACTAATGAAGATTTCGGCCAAGAAAGCAATCATGAAGATCTGGCCACAATGCTTCAAACCCTGGGTTGCTCCTTGCTGCCACCAAGATCCGAGATGCTGTTGTTGAAGAATCTGAACCTCTGGTTGTCGTCTTGTGCTCGTCCTTGAAGGATGAAGACCTGAGGTGCTATAGACACAACCCGAGTTGTTGTTCTTAGAGCTTCAGCTCGTGGCGACTGTTGTTCCTCCCGTCCCTAGCTGTGTTATGCAGTGCCGGCCACAACCTTGGCCGGCTTTGAGTGATGGTCTTCCAAGCTTCGTTCGCACTCCTTCTCTTTTTCTCTCTCTAAAGTTCAAATTCCAACCAAGAACAAAACCCTAGCTTTATAAGGTCTTTGGTAAAGAGACTTCTCTCTAGTGTATTTGGACACAATTAGTAAAGGGACATTAGTCCTTTTAGTAAGTAGAGATTTTCCTCAAAAAAATTAAATCAATCATCGTATATTCACTTTAATATGACAATATTTAAAATACTTTGATACTTAAAATCAACCACAAAAATATAAAATATTTTAATAGTCAATATCTTTTTCTTTATCTAAAAATACGGAACAAATGATGAAATAAAATTTGAGAGAAAAATCTCGGACAAAGTAATTAAAATATGCCAAAATTTCGACCAATATGGTCGAAATATGATTATTGATCGAAATTTTGGGCATTTCCAACCATTATCGTCGAAATACGTTCAATATTTCGACCATATTGGCTGAAATTCTGGCGACAAAAAATAAAGTAACCATGGTAGCCGAAATATTTATATTTTGAGAGAAAACTTCACCAACATTTTACACTAATTGGATTAGTAAATGTGTTACATAAAAAAGAAATAGATGAGAACAACTTAAAAATAAATAAGAATGTAATGTTTATAGGTGATGGTTGTTTTATAGAATAGGTTAAAAATAAGATTTTGTGCTAGGATCTGAAGGACATGAAAATAAAAGAAAACTTTGGTACTTGTATTATTTTAATCTTAATTTTTATCTAAATAAAATTTATTTATTCGACTTAAATAACTAAAAGCAATGTCTATTTTTTAAGTAAAGGGAAATCTAAAAATATGATATTTTGATCATGTCCCAATACTAATTATCCGAGTCCCTATACTAAACACCCTTCTTACTTAGCAAAAACCCTAGAAATTGAATCCCCTCTATTGCTCTCCAAAATCTCTTTTTAAATCAAAACCCTTGACTTAATCTTCTCATTTAGACTTCGCCTTCTAGTCTTCTTACTTAGACTTGGCCTTCATAAAAGAGAGGTGCATCTCTAATTTCTAGAAAAGACTAAAATGCTCCTCGAATTCTTTCTTTCATAACTTTTCCGTCTAAACTCCGATTCGACTTCTGTGTTCGCCGTCGGACTCATCATTGACTACACTTGCCGTTTAACTTTGATTTTCACCAAAATGACTAAATACCCCTGATGTTGTTTTCTTTCGGCCTAGTCCGCATGATATAAAAATGTGATGAATTGCTCCGTTTGATTCTGAATCTAACGTCAAACTCCGAATAAGCTCCCGAACAAGAAAAACATATAGATTATTAGAAATAAAATCCTAAAGTAACTACCTCATCGAAGTTAAGTGATCTAAATGTGGCATTTTCACGCCACATCACCGAGCCCGCCAGTTAAGTTTATTGGTCTTCGACAACTACTACCCAAAACGCCCGAACTCGGATTAAAGGTGTCTATGGGCGTCCGAGCTCGACCCTATTCCCACCCTTACATAGGTATTATCGTGTAATTGGAGGACATTATTAAGCGGGTTATCTAGAACAAATATTAACGGTCGGGCTCGAGCGGGATGTCGGGTAGCACTTCAAAATCCGAGCCCGACCTATTTATGTCACCGGATCGGTCTGGCTGAACTAACCTTTGGATTTCAAGTACTCATAAGCTCAAACAGACTCTGATACCCATTACGTGTTTCGGGGTTTTTTTCCCGAGCCTTAGACCCAAGTAGCGGTGGAATTATTGCAAGGATACCCGAAACCCGTTATGTTCACCCGAGCCCGTTGAGGGCCATGGACGTCCGCGCCCAAAGTCAGGTACACCCCGCCTGCCCCGATCAATTTAAGCGAGCGGACTCGGTTTAAAACTCTCACCCACTCCCCCGCATGCGCCGAAGACCACTTTAGGTAAGCCCTGCCCAATTAAACTACCCAAGTGTACAGTATCAGTTCTAACTGTCAGTTGGGCATCCAACCATACTAGCGACGGGGTTATATAACTACACTAGTACATGTTTCTCACACTAATTTTTCAGAGTGGGACTAAAGGCAGCAAAATGGCAAGGTGTCTAGGTTGATTGGTCCCACATTGCAAGATTTGAAGAACAAGAAGCCCTTTGAAGCTTATAAACTGAATGTTGCTCATCTACTTTAAAAGGGAACTGGCGTCTGCAAATTTATGATTAGGGAAATTTTATGATCAATAATGGGGAAAGATCAACTCCAATGAACTTCAAATCCCCTAAAAGTTTCAAGACTTGGAGCAAAAATCAACAGCACGTTCTACAGATTTATGATTAGGGAAATTTCATAAGCAATAACCTTTGGTGCTAAAGGCAATGTATTTTGTAAGCTTGACTTGGTCAATTTCTTGTGACCAAGTATTGTTAAAGGCAATGCTACTTTTATGATTATTGACACCGTTTTGAAGTAACCCCCTGAGAACGGCATAAATTTGAACGAAAAACGTCAAAACCCATCACCGTTGCGTGCACCGATGACATGCAAAATATGACAAAAATACCCTTCCATAGTCCACACAATCCCCCATTCGGCATGGGGTTGCCCAAGTGCAAAGGGAATATGAGATGCCAATTGAACTTCCAAATATTGAATTTAGCTCGCAATAAGAGCTTTGTCAGGGTTTATTTGAGGTATGGTAATTAAACCACCACACAATTTCATCAAAAAACAACAAAAATTAAACCGCCACACTTCTTTTTTTCTATTAAAGAATAATATATCAAAATACAAGCACCAACATTAGGCTTTCCCTCTAAATAACAGCAATTTGTAAATATTTATAGTTCTGAACCTGAACTATCAAAACAGGATGTATTCAGTTCTCTGAACCATTGAGTCCATCTATAATTTTAATATAATATATAACACTCTGACTTCATTTGAGATCTGACAGGTAATAACAAATTCATTATTAATAATCAAGGAATATAAAAAGAAATGTCGGGTATTTACCAAATCATCATCATTTGGCCGGTTGAGGTTTAGTTTGAGCAGTAGCTGCAGACATCACGCGTAATCGACTTGCTATTTGCGTAAATGATGGACGAGCCGCAGGGTCAGGGGCCCAGCATTCTTCCATTAGATTTCTCCAATCAGAGTCGCAGAAGTCTGGAACACGTGGCCTCAACGTGTTACTCACGATACCACCTGCATAAAAATGGAGAATACTAGCCTTCATGAGCACTAAAGGGTATATAAGTATTAATAACAGAATAACAGTATTTGAATAACAATGGAGCAACTCTGACAGCAATATAGAAGCAGCTTGGATGCTGCTCCCGGACAATGGCGATCTAAAAGGTACCTAGTTTACAAAATTACCAACTTGTCGATAGTTCACAAGGTTACCAACTTCTATACAGAAACAAACATTTCAAATTTCCAACATGAGCTTGGAGATATTAACTTGTTTACAGATTTAGAGAGACACCCATAGTGGGAGTTGGTTTTATTAGAGTGAAATAAACAAAACCCAACCCAACTCTTGACATCCCCCAGAAAACCATCTATAGTATCCAGACTCCTCACACCCATTTATACCAAATCTGTTACTATGTGACTATCTGTATTCTGTAACTCTCTCTTGTAGCAAATATGCAGATATTCACGTTTTTAAAGCATATGGTATAATAACTTAATCCTCAATTTGCAGCTGTTTTTCTTCTATTTCTTGATTGTGTTAGAAAACAACAGGGTCCAACCCAGAAGACTCTGTGTCTTAAAGTATAGTTAGCCATCAATCATATAGGCTCATTTAGGTTTTCTGAAAGGTCAGACAGTATTCAAGTTTTTGTTTTTTAAAATTTTTGAATGAACATATATTGAAAAAAGATATTTACAACAAAATAAGGTTACTGGTTATGGTACATGCATGTTCAGACAGTATTCAAGTTTGGAGTTCATAACATACCAATAATAGCACCGTAATGCATGTTCGCATAAGGTTCTTCACCTGTTAGAATCTCCCACAGCACAATTCCGAAAGAGAATACATCAACCTGACATCATTGAACACTGTTTAGTGATAATAGGTGAAGAACATATTTCAGAGCTCACCACATGGGGATAGCTCTGAGATGGTTCGAGTCATCTGCGGTAAATCAACAGAGAGAAAAAATAAGCCTAGTATGTAAATCCAAAAATATGTAGTTAGCCGTAAAAACACAGAATTTTGCCACAGAATACGAGTCAATTGGATTATCAACAGCTGATATCATAAATATCAAATAATTGGCAACACCCGATACATCCTCGACTCTTGAGACAAAGAATAAAAATTTCATAGCCCAGAAATAGCCCAGTATGAATGCGGAAAGTGAAAGACTGAGCAATGCCATGGCCCAACAAATACCAAGCTATACTTGAAACATCCAAAATTTCAAATACTGAAATACTACAGTCTGTATACCACAGGATGGAAGAGGAATAGCGTACCTTCTCAGAAACTTTGCTACTACTACCGTTCAATAGCTCTGGAGCCATCCATGGCAGTGTTCCCCGCACACCACCAGTAACCAGGGTATTTCTCTTTATTTTTGAGAGCCCAAAATCACCAACCTGTTGGAAAACATATCTAGTCGTATCAAATTTAGCATAATAACTGACGAACAATGACAATGTAAAACGGAATCTTTGAGAAGATTTCACAAATTAAATGAATAGCACATAAATAATTACCTTGCAGATGGGTCTTAAAGGATCTTTGAGGTTCACCAGCAAGTTGTCACACTTCAAGTCAAAATGGACAATGTTCTTAGAATGCAAGTATTCCATCCCAAAAGCCGCATCCATTGCAATTATCAGCCGCTTGCGACGGTCGAGATGCCTGAATTACGATAAAAATAAGAGTTGTAGCAAGATTAACGGGACTGAAGTGCAAATAATGATTTAACAACAGAATCATCAACCAAATATACCTCTCCTGACGTACTAAAACATGCCTAAGAGAACCATTCACCATGAATTCTGTTAATGTTGCCATTGTCCCTCCTGGACCATCTTGAACTACACCATAGAAAGCCACAACATTTGGATGGTGAAGCTTTGAGAGGATATCAGCTTCTCTCCAGAACTCCAGAGTCTGGAAACATAAACGTCATATAACACAGACACTAGTAAGTATACCCATATTCGGCACTACTACTACATCGAAATCTGAAACTGGCACATGGTGTTGGAGTGCTTGAGTTTAAAAGCAAAACAGACACCCATCTATCATTTTCTCGGTTAGTAGGTCCTCTATTTTTAGTTACGTTTTTTACTTTCTACCAGCCAATGTACATTATACCATTAGCCTAGAGCTATACGGTCTTAAAAACTCGTATTGGAAGCTGAAGTGAGAGTGACTACAATTATCTTGCAATAGCATCTGCATATCCGACAGCAAATTATTCTACTAAGGGTAGCCATGTCGCGTAGGTTAGATATCATGGCCGAAAAAAAAAAAATAACATTGTTAGAAAGGCTGATAAGGGGATGAGAAGGGAAATACCTCCAAGTACAAAGTCACAAGTGCTCAACTAACTTTATGTAGCCCATGAATGGGCACACCACTACTGCAGAGTAGCCCTAGTGGCATTATGGTAGTTAACTTTATTTGATTGTCAATCAATACCATAATCATATTAGGGTTTTAAAAGTCCATTTTATCTCTTATATGAATGTTAAAGTCTCTCTCTTATCCATTTGTTAGGGGATAAGGGTACCATCGGGAGACGTAGCCCTGCCGGACTACTCCGTTGAACCAGCCTGAAGGCTGCAGCTGAGTGCTCATGTGCTATAAATAGCACCGCATTTATACATTCTTCACTCATTTTTTATCGCTGAAAAGCGAAGTTGCTAAACATGTTTTTCTCCTACCTTATGCTTATTCCATAGCTTTCCGTAGTATAACTAGCTACTTTAGTTAATATTACTGAAACTCAAGTTAGTTAGTTAGTAGAATTGAAGCTATAGACATTTGGTAGTAATAAGTTAAGGAAAGCGAGTGGAAAAGGAAACCTACTCTAGTTAATTAATTAGTTGAATTGAAGCTTCAGACATTTGGTACTAATAACTAATAAGGTAAGGGAAGCAAGTGGAAACGGAGGAAGAGAAAACTGATGCCGAGGAGGAAACCAGTATTCTCTTAGATTTGTCACCAATGTTTATCTAGCTTCCAATATCTTTAGTTTCCATCTCTTAGATGTTCCGATATTTTACAAGATACATACTTTAGCTGTCAAACTCGGCTAACTCGGCCGAGTAACTCGAGACCCGGCTCGGGCTGAGGGGCAACCCAAGTTGATCCTGGTCAATTCCTGAACCAGGGTAGAACTTCTTTTTCTCTTATTTTCCTCTTATTCTTCAAATTTTAGAGTTTTTTTTATGTTTATCCTCTCGACTTCTTCAATTTTTGTGGTTTTGCATCCTGAATTCATCTTCTCCCCATTTGTCCTTTTTTTCCTACTTTTTCTTCTTTTTCTAATCAATTTTTTCCCTCCTCCATCTTTCTTTCATTATTTGCTTGCTTCTTTCTTAATTTTCTTTCATTCTAAACTACTATATCCCTTCTTTTCTTCTTTCACGTTTACTGTTAGTTCCTTTCTTTCCTTTTATTTCCTTCTCTTTACTTGTTCTTTCTTCCGTTGTTTCCTTCCTAACTTTATTATTTCCTTTTATTATTCCTCTCTTTCCCCCTTTTTCTTTCTTTTCTACAATATGTTAATGCATATCGAGAATTACGTTACATATATAATTGAATAACATGTATACAATTATATATAACTTAGTCTAACTCGACCATGTAACTCGGCTCACCTTGGTCAACACATACAAGAACTGACACATATATATATATATATATATATGTTCTGTGTGTTAGAATAAAGAAAAGGATTCACAAGATGAAATCAATGTTCTCTGAAAATTCTTCCTCTGGTGATATTTAATTTCTCTCATGCATGGATGTTGCTTTAAGAAAAGAGAATGTTAGCAACTTGATATAAAAGCAAGAAATAGAATCTACTCCGCAAACTACGGATATATAAGTAACCGAAGACTTATAATCACAATTCATCTTGACAAATTAAACGTTAGAAAATAACTTTTCACGCAAATAAGCATAACACCATAGGAGGGGACACCCCAAAATATGTTAAAAGCTTTCACCATCGCGACAAAACATAGGTACATAAACTATATTGTAAATGATAACAAGTGAATACAATTTAATTGATCAATTGAACCTATTCGTCAGAAATCTTACCAATCTCTCTTGCTCCGACGATCTACCGGTAAAACAAATCTTTTTAATTCGTTTAATAGCGACATCTGTTCCCTTCCACTTTCCATGATAGACAGTGCCAAATGTCCCTGATCCGAGTTCTCTCAACTCTTCAAGATCTTCATTCTTTATGATCTGGTAAAAAGGAATTGAGATGAACAGATGTTCAAGGTCATACTCAGATATATGGTTGCAAGCAAGTGAAAAGACTGCAGTTAAGCAACAGATTTCAAACATCACAACAGCATTACTTGCATAAAATGAGGGAGTATGGAAACACTAGCGAAAGAGATGGATAGCATCATAGCAGTAACAACCATTAAAGGGTTAGAATTCCAAGTCCCACATTCTATTTTGGCATATCTTAGATGAAGGGCTCACTTGGACCTTGAATAATGTGTCCAATCCAGATTGGTCTCTTGGGAACTTATACAACTTCCTAAATATTAATTAGGGTTGTTAGTATAGTCAAGAAAATTAGGGTAGTTAAGCATAGCTAGAGTCTTTAATGTCTTGTAGAGTCCTGAAAGTAGTCATTTTCTAAGTGTAGAAGTAAATGTAGTTGGGATATCAAGGGTTATTTTATGTCTATATAAGGGTAGTATTTCTGATTTTCAGAGGAAAGACAAAAACTTCAGAAGTGTTCAGCTATTCTAGTCTGTGAGACGCAAACTTGGCCCTTGGTGTAATGCCTAATGCATCTGGGAATAATTTTTAGATATTACTTCCTCGATTCTATTGGTCTGATACTAGAACTTATCTATCTTATTATATAATTATTTTCCTGTGTTCAATCAATTCCCTTTCCTCTTTCTTGTCCTACATCAGTTAGTAGGGAGTCAAACAAAAATAAGGAAAAAAAAACAAACTGATAAGCTTTCCATTTCTTCATCACAATAGAGTTTTAGGATTTACACCTAACAAGTGCTATCTGGTTCATCTTCACAACCAAAAGTACACAAAGTTGATGGTGATTGGTGGCACCAATATCTAGAAAAGTTTTTCCGCCTGAAGGCATAAAAGGCCAACGACCAATTTTGAAAAGAAAAACAAGACCATATTTTATAGAAAACAAGAAAAAACAACAGTTGTCTTTTTACTCAAGTACAATAACATAAAGTCTAAAGTGACTAACAAACAAAACCTACCATTGTTATAGAGTTGCATAAACTACAACTGAAAGAAGATAAGCTAACAACAATAAAAAGCATATCCAAACTTCAAAGAAGGAAATGACGACTTAACATTGTTCAGCGGGTTTATTGTTTGATCTGCTAAAAGAGTAAAACCTATTGCTCGCCTTATACTGTTCTGTTTTAGTGTTTTCTTAAATTTTCTATGGAAAAAACTACTATCTTCCATTTATCTAATATTATGATTTGTGAGGCATATACCTCAGAACGGAATAACGTACAGAAAAATTAGAGTCTTCAGGTGTCTTACACCACAAGGCGATAATCAATTGAACTGCCTTCGAACATAAACCTGACCGGTTATTTGAACATTTGGCAAATGCCATGGTTTTAGTCTTGGAGTTGATGCAACGAATCCGGAATCAAGATCCAAAGAAGTCACATTGAAATAACAACACTGGACTTTGTGGCGTTAATAACATAATCAAAGTTACGACATCATAAAAATTTAGTAATTCAAAGAATCTCTTTAGCTATTGAAAGGTACTACCTATTCATTAAGTAGAACAAAGGAATGAAAAATCGACGATTTTTCAGATTATGTATACGAAACATTACTTATAGAAATTTTGTGTCAGATATCCACCTAAATCATTCGAAATTTCGAATTTTTTGTATCCAATTTTCAGAAGAACCGAAATTGGGTAGAAATTTGACAATACCCTACAGGCAAAAGTTAAAATAATCGAATGAAATAGAAGAAGATAAGATTTTGAATTATTATGTTTCTGGAGAGGCTTCGACCAAATTGTAAATAACATAATGCAAGACCTTTTACCAAAAGACAAAACATACTGCAACACCATCAAACATACCTGCAAGGTGGTGAAATCAATATCTGCCAGAGAAGATTCAAAGAGGCTTCGCCCAATATTACCATTTTCCGCCTGAAGTATCAAAAAAGTAAGATAACAATATCTGCGACAAGGAAGTTTTCAAGAAGCGCCTACATTAAAAAAAAATACACTTCAGAGAAGAAGAAAAATGGTACCTCATCTGATTCTGGGCTATTCTCTGCTTTCGGAGAAGACATGTCATCGTAATGTGGATTCTCACTGTCCTTGACCTGCGAGGGAGTGTAACCAGACCGTGAATCCATAGTATCAGCTCCTATGATACGTGAGGAGTCTAGTTCAAGTTCCTCATGAAAGCCTACTCGATCAGTCTTTAGAGGCGATTGGTGGACTCCAGGGAGCTCTTCTGTGATGTTAGTAAGAGAGGTTGAAAATTCATAGTCCTGGTCCATCAGAGAAACATCTTTTCTAGCAAACTCACCCTGTGCCAATTTTTGGAAGAATGACCAACGTTTAGGTTCGGGGTTCTCCATATCCAAGCTCAATCCAGTTCCATCGTTGTAAAAAGGACTAATACCAGAAGAATCATCAGCGTTCCTGGCCTTGGAAAATACATCAGATAGGAAATCACGAGGGAACCGATCATTAATATCAATAAGAATGTCTCCATGTTCATTTGTATTGACACTAGCAGATTGTTCTGCTCGAGAAACAGGTCTAGCTGAGCTCCCAGTCCAAGCAACAGGATGCTTGTCTCCGACAGCATTGTTAACTTTAAAAGGCTTAGCAGCCTTCGGAGGCTTAGAGGCGGCCTCTTCCTGCTGCTTAATACAAGTTCCTTTACCTGCAGACGGATAGTCTGACCCAACTGTATCTGAACCATCAGCTTTATGGTTACTTCTGACTGTTACACCTTCACCACCTTTGGAGCATTCGTTTTGCTGTTTATGTGTGTCTCTGTCAGCTAGTTGAGTCGGTATCACATGCTTTAACTCCGGTCTCTGAGTCTGCGACCTGGGCTCAAACTGACTTGTTTGACTGATTGTACCAGCGAACTCTTTATACTTTTCAAATTCCATTAATCCTTCTTCAACGGTTGGCGGATTTGCATGAAGTGGTGGCTCTGTGAGGGCTTCCTGCTGCGCCAACCCAGAACGTGTCTGCGACATCAGAAATTGAGAGCCAAAAGAATCATCTGATTTTGATAATCGATTATGTAACTCCAACTCTGCTGGCTTGTAATATATTCTCTCAGAATGGAAGACACTTGGAGGAAGCATAGGAGAGCTAAATTCAGTAGAATCGGCCTCGGAGTCGGTATATCCTAGCGTAAATGCTCCACCAGAGGTATGGTAGTCGTTCTCGTTATGAGCTTTATCTGCATCTAACAAAGCTGAACTCTGTACAAGGTTTTGCTGGTATGAATTTTCTTTTGTAGGCAAATATGATGCTCCTCTTCCTGCTTCAGAAGTTGTCAACAATGGGCCTTCCTTTTGAATGTTTTGACGGGTAGAGCCATCATATTGCTTTGAGGAAAGATCATTTTCAATAGACTGCCTCAGATTTGACTTGCTATCAAAGGGTTTTACTTCGGTCCTTAAAACTTCAGAATCGTGTACTTGGATGCCACCATATGCATGCCCTTGTTGCGGTGAATGTTGTCCGTGGGGAACAACTTGAATTGGTGTTCCAAAAGGTACAGAATTGGAGGAATGGATATTTTCTCCATCATGCAGTGGCACAGTTGATGGAATCAAAATCCTACTGTCCACATTAATAGCAGAGAATGGATGGCGTCCTGCTTCTACATGTTGCAGTAGTTGACCATTATAAGAGTGCGCATGGTCTTCATTGGCAGCAGATACACTTGTTTGTAGTGGCTGAGACGATTGATTAGGGAGAGGATGCACCTGAGTATCTGCCACAGGTGCAGAGCTAGCATGAGCCAAACCTGCTGCAACTCTAGATCTCTCTGTTTCGGTATTGAGACTGAGTAACTGATCAAGATCATTTCCTGAAGTGCTTGCTAAAAAGCCACTTGTGTTCTGTCTTGTTCCCAGGTCCATGCCATTAATGGCAACGACATATTGTATTTCAGAATCCCCATCTGTGCTTCCCAGACCAAAATGAGGGTCTTCTAAATCACTCAAGGAGACCAGAAACATCCTAGGTTTTTTAGATTTCTCCTCATCATCTGAGAAGTTACATTCGTCCATCATATTCTGAAGATCCTCATCAGAAGAGACAGAAACCAACGCATCAAGATCCTCCCCGGGGAGCTGGTATTTGATAGTATGAGACTGGTTATACACAGACGTAGTTTTCTGCATAAGTTCCTGCCAAGAAATGTCCTTGTGTATCCGAATAATACGAGTTTCCCCTCCAACATACCTAAGCTTTCCATCGCTAGGCCGAGGCAAGATTTTACCACCAAAGCTGCACAGGAACTTAATCCTTGTTGAGGAGCTATCAGATGCTCCTGAAGAGGCATATCCATGAAGAACTCCTCGACTACTACCATTGTGTGATAGGGTACGAGGACCTGGTCGCTTGGACTCGTATCTATTGTCATTTCTAGAGTCCTTTCTCCCATACTCCTCCAAGGGGACTCTTCCAGCTGATGAAAGCATTGAAATATCTGAACCACTTTCAGATCCTGTATGACTAATACCTAGAATGCCTTTCAGATCCATATAGCCAGACATGTTGCTTGGATCACTAGCAGCATGTGGAATCAAGGGTTTTCCGGAACTTACGCGTTCTCTCATAAATTCAAAAGCGAACTCCTCACCTGTCTGAATGGAAAAGTTTACAGGTTTAGCTCCAACTGGTACATTGAAATCTGGTGGTCTGATATTTGTATTTATGGAACTCGAAGGATCCTGAACAATCCTCTGACTTGAAGAGTCCAATCCCTCATTTCTAGCTTCTACAGCATTGTAATGGAGACGTTCGTAGCTTTTTGACTGCTCCATCAAGCCTTTGCCTGATTTTGCTTCCAGTTAACTCAACCTTAACGGGTACACGTTCATATTTGTGGAGCGATTGACGACATCACCGATCATTATAGCACGGTTAGGTTTCTCAACACACCGTCTGAAAGAAGAAATGAGCTCTAGCTTTCCTCTGTTCAGAACACTCCTCGGAGAGCACAACTATTCGTTGAAGCAAGTGTCGCCAATCATAAAGTCCCCCAACAACTTAGTAACCTTCAAGAGTATATGAAACTGAAAAAGAACCAAAGAAATATCATGTCTTGGAAGATCAAGTAACAAAGACACTGCTATTAACAATAATCTAAAAGTATCATCAGGCACCAAATTAATCATCTTTAATAAAGATATAATTCAAACAGACAAAAGATAGCCAAATGCATCATAGAATGAACACAAGGAACAATCAATTGTAAAAAAAACATCTTCCTGCCTCAATGCGGTTTGCTCCGAAAAAGCGAAGCGCCGCTTGAGGAGTAACTGTTGATGTGTAAAAGGCGTACACTAACTCTTTTAGAAAAAAGAGTGATACCGCATTTATGTAAAATGATAACATAACAAATCCTACATCGTCACATAGCCACAATAATGTAAAGACTTAAATGTTTAACAAACAAGAAATATAAATGGTGCTACTTCTTATGTTCATAAACTTAAATGATTCTCTTATGTTTTTTTTTTCTTTAGATGCATACGCCTCGAGGTGAAAAGAGAGTGCCTCGAGGTGGAAAGGGACCGCCTCGCCTTGAGGCACATTTCGAGGAGTACGCATCTACCTAATTTTAAAACAAGCGTAGCAGTCAAACATTTCCATCTCGCACACAAATTGACTCCCTCAAACTTTTGAGTGCTCTTTTCCTTTTCACGGTTTCCTTTGTTTTGCAATATTCAAGGGATAAATGTTATTTAGGTTATTTAGTGTCAAAGCAGTTAAAAGAGTGTTTGAGAGAAAGAAGTGCCTTCTCTCCTGTTTAAAGGAAACAACCAATTGGTATTATTTGGTTTTACTTTTTTGTTCAGTTCTTTGCCGTTGCGTTTGGTTCTAATTGAAAAACTATAAGATATTCATAATTGTTTCCACGTATGCAATTAATCCAGTTATACAGTATTATGTTTTCCTTCTCGTCCATTAATGTCAGATTGATAATAAAATCACAAGATATAGGAACTATTCCCAATCTTCAATGAGTTTGAAAAGCGAAAGGACTCAAAGATATAAAGTAGTGTACACTCAATCTACAACAAGTTTTAAGAACTCACTAAACATACAAATTTTGTGCACTTCACCGTTAATTTTGTGGAACTTCGAATTGATATATAAAGAAAAATAATTTGCACGAGAGGAATGAAAGGCAAAGTTACATGTTGCGACACCCAACTATCCAAGCCTCCCAATTGTGAACGAAATTGTTGCACGATATCGTTGTTGCCATATTAAGGTTTCTGGACCAACAGAATAAAATCCCTGTTACATCTTCCACTATGTCCATACAACTATTTTCTTTCTTAAAATTTTTATTGTTCCTTTCTTTTCAAATTCCCCATATTATAGCTTTTGGGACCATATTCCATATTTCCGTTCAATTTTATGACTTCTTTGCCCCTCACCATTGTCCCAAAGGTGAGTCAAGGATCTCAGGTTGCACCGACAGTGAATAAAAGGGTCATCAATTGTCTCTTGCGGCTCTTTGCACATGATACATCTGTTCACTAAGAGAAAGCCCCGCCGCTTTAATTGGTCAACTGTTGATAGTGCCTCGAAGTAGGCTGACCAAATAGTGAAGCTCACTCTGGGAGGGGTAGGCTTCTTCCAAATTATATCGCTCCTCGCCACCAGATCTCCTGTTTCATCTTGGTTCAACATCTGATAGTTGTTCTTGACGCTCAATTTACCTTCCTCCTTTGTCTGTCAAATCCTTTCGTCTTCTTTATTAGTTAGAGTAATCCCTTCTATCAGGGAGGGAAGCTAGAAATTTAAGTCGGATTGTATTTGAGCTAGCCTAAAATTACTATATGATAAATATCAGCTTACGACATGTATGTAGTAACAAACTATAATTTAAGGACAATTTTGCAGTGAGTAATAGTAAATTTTTCCATCACGTTTCTCACACATACAGCATAACTTAACTTTCTATTCAATTCAAAACAAGTGATTTCGAAATGTAAACCAAATAAGAAAGCGAAATTGTTGTTGTCTATCGCCGCAATATCTAGCAGTTGTATAGAGATATACGAATGGTAATAAATATTTAACAATATACAATATAATATGAGTTTTTTTAAGGAGTAACGACATAGCCTGTATGAAACCTAATAAAATGAGGTCAAAGTGAAATAAAAATAAAATTTTAGGGCCGAACAAAACTGAATAAGAAATAGGGGCAAAGTTAGCCACCAAACGTGTAACTATACATGAATTAGAAGTCAAAAAAATGTATGTTAAAGACCAAAGGGAGATAAATGATGTCAGGGAGTCGATGGCATGACAACCTAGGTGTTGTAGTAAGTGCGGCACCATCTTGGCTAAATCTTATTTGCATCAAATCATTGATTAAAACATTTACCCCTGCCTTGAGCTAGGAGTAGCTAACATGAGGCTCCACCCTAAAGAAAAGGGGCATGCAACTGGTGAACAGATGTGGTAGGTGTTCCTTAGAAGAGGAAACCACCAGTCATCTCTTCATTCATTGTAGGGAAGCCTTGAAGCTTTGGAACTTCTTTATTGGTTCGGTTCACGTGGCCTGGTGCGTTCCGGCCTCTATCCCCCTAGCAATGGAGCAATGGAAGACGATTCAAGTAAATAAGGCGAAGAGGGACCTTTGGAACCTAGTTCCTTATGCAATCTGTTGGTCTATATGGAAAGCAAGAAACGAGGGGATTTTCAGGGACTCCATATCGAGCTATGCTGTGGAGAGGGAGGATGTTCTAGGGGTACTGTTTGTGTGGAGTAGACAGTTAGGATGTGTAAACATGTATTCTTATTTTGATTTTGTGTCGAACTGGGGAAGTATCTTTGGGTGAGACATTCCCGAGTACGCCCCCTATATCTTCCTTTCTGTTTGTAAATTCGTTTTCCCCTTCTTAATTCAATCAACTTTTCAAAAAAAAAATGAGGCTCCACCCTTGATCATAGTCATTGCCTCTTCTTTGACTATGTGCCAGTAGTATCTTTCAAAACTCGTGTTTATCACAACTTAATGCATTAGGTTATCTCAGGCACAATTAATTTTAGGTCATTAAGAAACAATAGAATGATGATTCGTACAGCTTAGTGACGACAAAGTAACTTCAAGGCTCAGGCATTGTTCCAATCTTGTCTCACCTAATTATGACGTACATAAAAAAAGCTATGATGCCATGTGATTTATTACCTAGACCCTCAAACCTAAAGGTGCCAAGTCAATAGATTCTAATTAATACTTGCCTTTTCGGGTTCACTCCTTTTAATACTTCGCAACTAACGAAATAAATGATATAGACTTACCAACCTAGATAATACCAAAAATCTCCAACAACAGAAAAGCATAGAATTTTTTCTAGCATTAAAAAACTGTCTGTAGGAACAAAAAATCCGATCTTTACGAACCACTATAGAATAACTAACTAAGCATTATACTAATAATACAATTGCAAAAATAAAGAAGCAAAAAAAAAATGCATCGTATTATGGTAAACTCTATGTGCTGCCATCTAAGTAGAGGATTATGTGTGAAGGTGTTGAGAAACCAAAGATAGTCTAAAGATCCTTGAACACGATCAAAATGCAAATTGAGCTCAACAAACCGCACCACTTAGACCCAACAAAAAGGACTAACCTAAATTCGTGTATACACTTTCCTCCAAGAGAATATTTGTAAGATTATTAGGAAATTCACTTATATCTAGAATTTCAAATTGAGAGCTCTGTCTCATACTATCATGAATATCTACAGCCCCACCAGCATATTAGCATAGTTCGCCACCGTGGAGATTCAAGTAATAAACACATCGAAGTAAAAGAGATGTCTTGATCCTGTAACCGAAAGTAATAATATCTACCCTAACTCAATTGCAGAACTGTCTCAAAGTTCAACCTTTACCAAACCAAACCCTAGTCAGGGAACCCCCACACCCTCTATATTATTGTTCACCAAAAATGGAACCAATTACATCACAGATCAAGTGTTAACCTACTATTTTCCCTATCTCTTTGATCTCTCGAAAAACTCAAAAGTCCTCAAATTAGGGTTAGACAACAAGTACAGAAAGCTCAAATCTAAAGATGCGATCAGGATAAACTAAATCAAAACTCACAAAACACATAATATCATATCAGATTCGATATTACTTAAGCAGATCGGAACTCAAATCGGAAGAAATTGAAAAAACCCCAAATTTTGATCTAAACAAAACATACCTTGGAAGGGCAGTGTGATATTAGCGGAAGCTTGTCAGTATAATGAATTAGGTATATCCACTGAAATTTTGTTTACTTTTTAAACCAAACCACCTGAAGAATCTGTTTGAAATCTGAAAGGAAGAATCTCGCTAATGGAAGAAAGATCTCCTTCTTTTTCTCATTTCCAAAATTTCTTCAGACAGAAAAGACGGCTATTTTGGATCTTATTTAGCTTTTCTTCTCTCTTAACGTTATTTGTATTGTATATAAATAAATATAAAATTACTCCCTCTTGCTCTCTAAAATCTAAATCTCACCTTTCTCTTAGATCTTTCAAGTTGATATTTCCGGTCTTTCTTCAGTCAACACCTCAATAAAAAAAAAATTGTTATACCACAATTTTCATGAAACCAGATTTACAAAAGCAATTACAACAGGAAGCTTAAAGAAGCACAACATTACAATAAGGGTTTTTTTGAGCTTACCCCCTCAAAATAATTGGTAATTGAGTTTACCCCCTTCAATAATTGGTAAGTGAGCTTACCCCCTTAAATTTAGATTTTGGCCAGCGCTTTGGGAAAGCTAAATAGTTTCCGGAGTGTGAAGACTTAGGTTGTGTTTGTTTTTTCTATTTTGTCTGAATCTGAATTGGCTGAATCTGAATTGGCTGAATTGAAACAACTGAATCTGAATTAGCTGAATAGTTTTATAAGTAAGATGTTTGTCTTTAGAATCTGAATAATGAAACCTGAATTATAAAAGTTACATTTATACCCTTACTCCCATTGATATTGTTGAGGGAAAAAACCCTATCCTCTATTTTTTTTTCACTCTCACGTTCTCCCTCCTGCCCTCTTCTCCAAAAGCCAGCTACTTCCTATTTCTCCATCTCCAAACCCTAGATTTTGGAAAGAGAAAACAACAACTACTTCCAATTTCTCCAAACCCTAGATTTTAGAAAGAGAAAACGGTAGCTACTTCCAATTTCTCCAAACCCTAGATTTTAGAAAGAAAAGTTGATATAACAAGATGAACATGACGACAAGATGATGCTGCCACTGGTGATGCTTCCATTGATGATGGAGTGGTACTCTTGTTGTTTAGCTCTCTCTCTCTCTCTCTCTCTCTCTCTCTCTCTCTGTAGCCGAAGGTCAGCCAAAGATAAATCGTCGCCGGATGGGTTTTGAACAAGATGACCCTCGCCTGGTCCGTCAAAAGCCCTTATGCGGTGGTGGTGCCGACAACGAGAGTTTATAATAAAGCCTTTTCATGTGGTGGTGATGGTGTGTGTTGTGGTGGTGGTGGTTAGGGTTTGTTTGAAATTGGTAATGTGTACTGTTGTTTTTCTTGTTATGCAGGTGGTGATGTGGTGGGGTGTGGTGGTGGCGGTGTTGTTGTTGTTGTTGTTGGTGGTGGTTGTGGTGGCGGTGGTGGTGGTGGTGGTGGTAAGATATCTGAGAATGGGACAAGAAAGATTTTGTGATTTGGTGGTGGTGGTAAGATATCTGAGAATGGGACAAGAAAGATTTTGTGATTTGGTGGTGGTGGTAAGATATCTGAGAATGGGACAAGAAAGATTTTGTTAAATCACGGGGGGCATAAGCGTCATTAGACAACATTTCAGAAGTTGGCCCTTATTTCAGACTTGTTTTGAAGTCTGAAATAAGTGGGCTATTTTTCAGCCCATTCAGACAAAAGTCCAATTCAGCCCAATTTTCAGATTCTCTTAATTTGAAAAACAAACAACTGAAATCTGAATTGGGTTTCAATTCAGATTTCAGATCTGAAAAAAAAAAAAACAAACACAACCTTAGTCAAAAATTGGTCAATTTTGTTTGACAATTTTATTTAGGGGGAAAGCAAAATACTTCTCCACCTCAGCTCTCTCTCTCTCCACCTCACCTCACTCTCTCTCCACCTCACCTCTTTATCTTCTCCGATTAGGTCGGCGGCCAGAAAATTTTCCGGCCGGCGACCATAAAAAAAAAAAAAAAAAATTCACTCTCTCTCTCTCTAGAAACTCCGGCGAAGGGGTTTCCCTTCGCCGGAGTTCGGTCTGTTGAAGAAGACAAAAAATTATTCACTCTCTCTCTCTCTAGAAAATCCCTCTATTTTCTGGTTCATCGGGACCCTAATTCCCAAATCCTTTTCAAATTCTCTTCATCATCCTCCGTTTTTCACCTATTTCTAAATCTTCACTGAAACCCTAGTTCACAATCATGTTGCATACGAACTCTTTACCGTTTCTAACCTTCCAATGAAAGCCCACATCTCCTTCTCATCTACTCCTTCTACTAATCCTCCTTCTCTCAACATCAATACCTTCAGAATCTGTTTCATTTGGACAATGGAAAACCCTAATTTCACTCAGTAACTCATTAATGACCCGAGTTGCGAATCTTCGGGCTGAAAGAGGAGATTTATCTGGTTCAGAAAGAGCAAGAAAGATTTCAGAGAAATTGAATGGAGGGTTTTGGGGAGGGATGTGGTTTATTGGGTGGGATTACTTAAGAAATTATGCTTGGAGAGACATTGGATCATCTTCATCAATGGAGATGCTTCGTGCTGTTTCAGATTTGAAAGAGATTTTGAAGAAATTGAATGAGTTGACTCGGCTCAAATCGGATCAAGATAAAGCTGATTGGGTAATTTTTCTTTTTCTTTATGGTCGATGACCGGAAAATTTTCCGGCCGGCGACCTAATCAGAGAAGATAAAGAGGTGAGGTGGAGAGAGAGTGAGGTGGGTGGAGAGAGATTGAGGTGAGGTGAGGTGGAGTGTTTTTTTTATTTCCCCTTCAAATTTATTTCCCCGGAAATTTTTTAAAATTCTTCATATTCCCTTTAAAATTTCACACCCCGGAAACTATTTAGTTTTCCCCAAAGCGCTGGTCTAGATTTTTTGTCAAAACTACTAAGGATATGTTTGGTATGTGATAATAAAATCAGAAAGTAAATAATATATAAACAAAATCAATCTTTACTAATCATATTCCTAACCAAATCAAACAATAAAATGAAGTAAAATCCCTAATATGAATCATATTGAAGAATAGGTGTTCTTGGTAGTGGCAATTATTTCACGTACGCCAAACATAGCCTTTTGTTTTTGTCACTAATAGTAAGTCCAAGGGGGTAAGCTCAATTATCCATTATTGAGGGGGGTAAACTCAATTACCAATTAGTGACGAAGGGGTAAGCTCAAAAAACCCTTACAATAACAAGGTGAAAAGCCTGAGATTTGTTGTTTGGACCCCATTTTTTATAATCGATTTGTTGTTTTGACCCCCTTTTTCCAGTGCAGCATTGTAGACTCCCTTTTGATAGAATATTTCGAGAATATTCCGTCTCTAAAGTTATACTCTTATATTTTATCCTTACATAATCAATATTGCAGTTTGAACCCTCTAGTTTATTTAACAAAGTCGCTCATCTAACAAGGTGGAAAGTCGCTCTCCTTTCTTCGCCAAAACCCTAGATCCCTAATTCAATACCACCTAAACTGTAATCCAATTTGGTATCACTCATCCACAATACCACCAATTCAAACAATAGATCCCCTATCATTACAGCTATTAACTATCCCAACCACCTCCTCTCACACGCCAAAGATCAAGGATCCACATCCGGCGACAGTTGCTGATTACCGAGACAAAAAACAAGGAGATTGGCCTTTCAACCGAATAAGCCTACTTACTTCCCCTACAAATGGCAAACAGAAGAGAAGATCCAACATAAAGTTGAAAGGTATTCTTTTTGCTTTTTTGTCCTTTCTGTTTGTTGTGATTTACCATTAGATCTTTCTGAAGATCCTGGGTGTTGATTTCGAGTAGTTTTAATTGCTAGTTGCTTTAGGGTTTGGTTTTGGTTGTGCTGGTTTAGGGACCAGGCTGTTTTTCTTCTTCTCTCTCTAGCATTTTCCATTTCTCTCTAGAAGTTGAATGGTTTCCAAACCCAGTTGTGAGTAGACATCTCCGGTAAGCAGCGATTCCCGATCCTCCTTGCATGCAATGATAAGACGGCTACTTGGGACGTTTCTCTTCGTCTTCTTCCTCGAGTTAACCAGTATAAGAAGGAACCAATCTCACTCAGACTCAAACAAGTCTTCTAGTTGTAATCCTTTCAGTGTCTCAATGGCTCTCATTTCACCATCTCCATTCATGGTAAGCTCACTCTCAGACTTGCAAAACCCTCTTCAAACCAACACCTCCAACAGATTAACTCTGGTTTTATTGCTCGTTAGTGTTGCCCTTATGATGTAGGGCTTTCTTTCATTAAGAGACTTCTCTTTCCTCAGTCGAAGTTCTTCTGTGACTGTGATTTCTACCCTATGCAAGGTCCAAGCAACACTTTTCTCATTAAACCTAAGAGTTTGTTCATCCTAAATGCTTTGAATTATGGTAGACCTTGGATCCTTCGTGGTATGATGCTCGTCCTCAAGGAAGTGGAATTCCCCGTAACCGAGAGCACTGATGATCTTTTCTTTGAACCCATGAGATGTACTGTGTACAATGTGCCTCAAGCAATCCAAAACAGAGAAGATTTAGATACTATTTTTGATTGCATGGGCAAAATCATTGATATTAAACCTAGGAACTTTGGGTTGGTCAATAATTGATTGTGTTGTTAGATGATGTAAAATAAATTGCATTTCTTATATTTATAAAAATACATTAGAATTTTTAAATGAGTTATTTCCTCTTTGGCCCCCAACTTTGTGACAAACTTTCAATTTGGTCCCCTGTTTTTCATAATTCAAAATTGGCTCCCTTTTGTAAATTCTGTCAGTTAACTTTAATGGATACCATTTTTGTTACAAAAATTACCCTTCTTATAAAATAATTTTTGAAATTCAAAATTAGCCCCCTTTTACATGTTGGTTGATTCCTAGTTAATTTTAACTTTATTAAAATTAACTTACGGTCCAAATTGAAATCCCAAAAATTTTAAAAGTCTTACTGAGTAACCAGAAGGAAGTATATAATACCGTTGAAGCTATCTGATTTTTGTTCTCTTTATACTCTTATTTTCTCCCTCTTTAATGCAATAAGTACTGTTGGACTTCTTCTTTCTTATTTTCTCCAAGACTCTTACACTCCAACGTTCTTTAACTTGGGTCAATCCTAAAAGCATTTTTAAGATGTGACACTAATTGGCCTAATTTCAACGTGTTGTGTGTCATGTGTTATATGTTATGTGTGTAATTTGTTTCTCTTTCTAACTCCCCTATATAATTCGACCAGTGAATACCTATAATATTATATACATATATATGTTTTATTATTTCATAACATATAGAGATAAGTTCTTATGTATCCTTTATTTTTATTCTTCATAATTAAATTTATATATTCATTACATCAATTCTATCTCAGAAGTTATATCAGCACTGTGGACCTTATGGTCCTTGTTCTGGCTTCTTCTCAAGCAAGACTGTATACCACAATAGATTGTGGTAAACGTTATTCCAATAGCGAACATTGTTCCAATCCAGAGAAGTTGTTTACCCTGTTCTACGTATATATGTTATGTGTGTGATGTTATTCCAATAGCGAACATTGTTCCAATCCAGAGAAGTTGTTTACCCTATTCTACGTATATTTGTTGTATACCATAATATAAGATTCACAATATTGATGTAAGTTCTATGGGTGACATAGAACTTTAAATTTTTAGTAATAATTGATTGTGTTGTTAGATTATGTAAAATAAATTGCATTTCTCATATTTATAAAAATACATTAGAATTCTTAAATGAGTTATTTCTCTTTGGCCCCCAACTTTGTAACAAGCTTTCAATTTGGTCCCCTGTTTTTCATGAATTCAAAATTGGCTCCCTTTTGTAAATTCCGTCAGTTAACTTTAATGGATAACATTTTTGTTACCAAAATTACACTTCTTATAAAATAATTTTTGAAATTCAAAATTAGCCCCCTTTTAAATGTTTGCTGATTCCTAGTTAATTTTAACTTTATTAAAATTAACTTATGGTCCAAATTGAAATCCCAAAAATTTTAAAAGTCTTACTGAGTAACCAGAAGGAAATATATAATACCGTTGAAGCTATCTGATTTTTTTTCTCTTTATACTCTTATTTTCTCCCTCTTTAATGCAATAAGTACTGTTGGAGTTCTTCTTTCTTATTTTCTCCAAGACTCTTACACTCCAACGTTCTTTAACTTGGGTCAATCCTAAAAGCATTTTTAAGATGTGACACTAATTGGCCTAATTTCAACGTGTTGTGTGTCATGTGTTATATTTTATGTGTGTAATTTGTTTCTCTTTCTAACTCACCTATATAATTCGACCAGTGAATACCTATAATATTATATACATATATATTTATTATTATTTCATAACATATAGAGATAAGTTCTTATGTATCCTTTATTTTTATTCTTCATAATTATATTTATATATTCATTACATCAATTCTATCTCAGAAGTTATATCAGCACTGTGGACCTTATGGTCCTTGTTCTGGCTTCTTCTCAAGCAAGACTGTATACCACAATAGATTGTGGTAAACGTTATTCCAATAGCGAACATTGTTCCAATCCAGAGAAGTTGTTTACCCTGTTCTACGTATATATGTCGTATACCATAATATAAGATTCACAATATTGATGTAAGTTCTATGGGTGACATAGAACTTTAAATTTTTAGTAATAATTGATTGTGTTGTTAGATTATGTAAAATAAATTGCATTTCTTATATTTATAAAAATACATTAGAATTCTTAAATGAGTTATTTCCTCTTTGGCCCCCAACTTTGTGACAAGCTTTCAATTTGGTCCCCTGTTTTTCATGAATTCAAAATTGGCTCCCTTTTGTAAATTCCGTCAGTTAACTTTAATGGATAACATTTTTGTTACCAAAATTACCCTTCTTATAAAATAATTTTTGAAATTCAAAATTAGCCCCCTTTTAAATGTTTGTTGATTCCTAGTTAATTTTAACTTTATTAAAAGGGTTAATTCTATTTTGGCCCCCTAAAGATGACCAACTGACCAAAATGGCCCCCTAAAGATGACCAGCTTCCAATTTGGCCCCCTTTTTCATCTTTCCGTCATTTTCACCGTTAGGGTTTGGTGTTGGTATTTTACTTCCCGCATTACCCCTGCCCGTATCTACCCCCTTGGTCCACGCGAAGATTTATGGTCCCCAGACCTTTCCCAACGATTCAGTGGGTGAATGACTACTCACCATTAAAACGCCCACACCTACCCAGCAGAATATGAAGCGGCGGTGGCGTGAAACGTCTCCCTCAGTCATTCCTTAACCAACACGTCTTCTTCAGTTTACAAAACGCGTCTCCCTCTCTCTATTTCTCTCTCTCTGTCATTTTCTTCTTCGCTCTGTTCTTCAAAAATCTCTCTCTCCTTGCCCTAAATCCTACCAACATGAGTAGTAGTTCAAACATGGATGATGATGAAATCCGGTTCGATCCACCTTCAATGGTTGATGGTCAGGTGCATTATGGTGGTGAATGGGTTCCAGAAACGGAATGGAATGATGTTCATCATTCAGAATATGTTGGAGGAGAAACCTTACTAATCGAAGACGTTCGTTATCCACTTGAAGATCATATGACATATGATAGATTTCGAGACTACATTTTCCATGAAATGGGGATCCCTGCAGGAACTGTTCTTGATTTGTGGACTATTATACAAGTTGAGAAGCATATAGGATTTGTTAAGAATGATACAGATCTGGAGACCAGCTTTATGGCATGTGTACCAAGTTATGGTGGTGGTTTTCTACACTTTTTTGTTTATGCCGATTTCCCTGAAATTCCCCCATTCCCTCCTGACTTTTACCTGTGTTGGAAGAAGACACCAAGAACAAAGCAAAAGGCTACTTGTCGTCGCAGGTCAAAAGGGGCTAGTCGTCAACCTAAAAGACATGTTTCAAGAAAGAAAATGCATCCCTCTAGTCAGGAAGAAAACGTTGAGGGTAATGTTGATCCCATGGAAGTTGACAAAGGGGTTTCAGAAATGGAAGTTGATCGAGAAGTAACAGTGGCAGTGGATGAAGGGGTATCTGAGATGGTAGTTGATGAACGAGTCAGTGACCAACATGGGTCTGTAGGAGTATCAGCCGAATTAGGAGAAATTAGAATAGGGGGCGAAACTGGAATAGGGGGCCAAACTGGAATAGGGGGGCAAACTGGAATAGATTGGTCCACATTTGACTGGGATAGATTCATGACAGGATCTGAAGAAGATAATTGGAGAGACATACTGAGAAGAATGGTTGGGGTTAGTGATGATGATGAGTTTGTTGGTACTCAAGTTTCAGTAGTAACAGAAGCCACAGTTGATCATCAAGTTGACAATGAAGGTGGTTTAGATTTAGGAGGTGATGTCAACCCAGAAGATAGATACCACTCAAATGATGATTCAGATGAAGATGAAGGTGACTATTATTCAGATGAAGGAGAAGGTATAGATCAGTATGACCCCAGATTTGAAGAGTTTGCTGATTTTTATCAGAATGAGGATGCATCCTCTGAAGATGATGAAGATAATGAAGAGGAAATGGGTCAAAATAGAAATGTGCTTGAAGTTGGACAGACATGGGCCACAATTGGGCAAGCAAGAGCAGCAATTAGAACTCATGCAATTGCTAATCGGTTTGCCTATAAGCAAATTAGGAATGAGAAGCGGAGATTGAAGTTTTAGTGCAAGGTTGACGGATGCAAATGGAATGTCTACATTTCTAGACTCAGTGATGGATTCACTTATAAGTTGGGTAAGAGTAACTTAGTTCATACCTATCAAGCTGATGCTGAAGATAAAAATCTGATGGCTAATGCGAAATGGGTTTCGGGAGTGTTCATGGATCTATTTGTTGAAAACCCAGCCCTCACACCGGATAACATTCAAGCATGGGTGGAGACTAAGAAGGGTGTCAACATTCGCTACAAAACAGCTTGGAGTGCTAGAAACCTCATGATGGAGAAGGTGCATGGGAATTTTGAAGAGGGTTACCGAAAAACACCTGAGATGGCTCGACAAATCTTGTTATCCAATCGAGGTAGTATAGCTACAGTCTCTAGGCATGATGCAACCGAAACATTCACAGGTATGTTCAATCTTTCCAGTTTGGAACCTATTTCCAATTTGACCCCCTTTTTTCTATTTTGACCCCCTTTTTCTATTTTGACCCCCTTTTTTCTATTTTGACCCCCTTTTTCTATTTTGACCATTAGGTATGTGTGTGTGTTTCAAAGCTTCCATTGAAGGTTTTTTGAAAGGTTGTAGACCTATACTGGGATTAGATGGGTGTTTCCTGAAGGGAAAATATGGAGGTGTATGTCTTTCTATCCTTGCCCTTGATGCTACTAATGGGATTTTTCCCATTGCTATTTATGTGTGTCGGAATGAGTGCAAAGAGACATGGTTGAACTTTCTTTCAGCCGTGGGTCCTAAACTGACATTGCATCAACAACCATTGACGATTATGTCTGATAGACAGAAGGGTTTGATAGATGTTGTAGATACTGTGTTTGGCAGTGGAAGACATCGGTTCTGCTTCCGACATATGTACAAGAACTTCAAGCGAGTACATGCTGGTCTACATTTGGAGGAGTTGGTGTGGAATGCAGCCAGGTCATACACAGAAGCAGACTTTAATAAATGGATGTCTGTGCTGCAAGGTGTTAGTCCTGAGGCAAAAAGATGGTTGGAACGAGAGGCTCTCTCGACGTGGGCTCGAGCACACTTCGACCACACTTCCAAGTGTGATTACATAACCAACAACTTTTCTGAAAGCTTTAATAGTATGATTCTGAAGATGAGAGATAAACCTTTGTGCAATATGATAGAGAAATATTGGCTGATGTGTATGGGTTCCTTTCATAAGCGAAGGTCCGAAGCAAAAGCATGGTCTGATGATGGTTTGGTTCCTAAGATTGAACGTGCATTGGAGAAGCTTAAGAAAAGGGTTCGATACTACGAGGTTCAACCTTCTGACGACATTCATTGTAATGTGAGTGTAAGGAGTGGAGTTCGCCGGCAAGTTAATTTGCAAGATCAAACATGCACATGCCGCGTCTGGCAGGTTTCGGGATTGCCTTGTGTTCACGCTGTTGCTGTAATTACCCCAAGAAGAGAAAACTTCACGAAATAAGTCCATTCTACTGTTCTTTTCCAATTTTGACCTCTATTTCTATTTTGACCCCCTATTTTTATTTTGACCCCCTATTTCTATTTTGACCCCTTTTAGGTACTGTAGCTATTTCAACACTGTCAAAGCATACAGGGAGACGTATAAACACAGGGTTACACCAATCCCAGATGAATCGACTTGGGCGGAGGTAATATTGTAAAATTTCATTGGTTTTTTTCATCTGGCATACCAATTCCTTATACCCTTTCTCGACCTTTCGTAGCCAAGGTATGTTGTGAAACCCCCAAGGCTATCTAGAGCAGCAGGCAGGCCTAGAACACAGAGAAGGAGGGATAAGTCCGAGCAAGCGGGAAATAAGAGTCGTGGCTATTTTTGCAGCACTTGCCATACTCACGGCCACAACAAAAGGGGATGCAGGGGACCCGCACCATCAGCAGCAACAAGGGGAACTGGTGGAAGACAACAACAACAAAGTGAATCATCCTCCAGCAATCAACAAAGTCAAGCTCCACCGGTTAGGCCCCGTGTAGTAATACCAGAAAGGCCGAATGTCCCGAGATTTACTCGACAGTTTCGAAATCGTGGTGCTGGGTCATCTAATCAATCAAACAAGGGGGGAGATGCTGGTGGTCTCTGAAATGGTTTATGATACTTTTGGAGGTCTCTGAAATGGTTTGTCTTTTTTGTTAGTTCTTTTGGAGAAACTATTGGTGTATTTTGTCTAGTTGGTTTTGATACTTTTGGAGTTTTGAACAATTGGTCTTTGATCCTAACTTTGAATGGTTTATGATACTTTTGGAGGTCTCTGAAATGGTTTGTCTTTTTTGTTAGTTCTTTTGGAGAAACTATTGGTGTATTTTGTCTGGTTGGTTTTGATACTTTTGGAGTTTTGAACAATTGGTCTATTTTGATCCTAACTTTGAATGTTAATGTTAGTTTTTGGATATTCGTCACAAATCATTTTTCTTGACAAACTTAATTGATTTAAAAGGGAATCAAACATAACCTTACAGAACATTGGCCCCTAATTTCGTTTTTACCCCCCTAAATAAAAAATAACCTTACAGAACATTTTTCTTCACAAACTCACTGCAAAACTCATCAGAAGGAACCTCAATGACTGCTTTCCCCTTTTCTTTACCTACTTTATTGTCCACTAAATCTGAAACCCAATTAAATTTGTTGCAAACAACACAAGACAAGAACTTTCTTTGGTAATTTTGATCTGTCATTGATGTTCGGATCTTCCTCCTTCCTATGCATTTAGGCCTAGGGCAAGGCGTATCCACCCATGGACAGTCTTTAGCAAAATGATCATGAAGGCCGCAATGGAAACATGAATCCTTAGTTCCCGAGCTACAAATTTGGGGTTTCTTCGTGGCATCAACTTCGCGTAAATCTTTGGCCTCATCAAGCCACTGGAACCCTGGGCATGACGAAAATTGGCAACTTAGATACTTTCTTGATTTACCTTCTTTGTTCTTAGCCGAAGACAAAAATCTAATCCCTATACATTTGGGGTTTTTGCAAGGACTGTAGATCCAAGGGCAATCAATGGTCGTATGATCTAAGTCGTCACACATTTGACACCGGTGAAGTAGTGAAGATGAAGAATGTCCCAAAGCAGGTTTCATGGAGATAAAGAATGAATTTCGGTTAGCAAGCAATGGAGATGAAGAATGAAGTGGTGGAGATGAAGAATGAAGTGGTGGAGATGAAGAATGTCCCAAAGCAGGTTTTTTGTTCAACAATGGAGGTTTGTGTTGGATATAAATGGATTCTGTTTTGGGGGTATTTATGGTGGGTAGGTGAAGTATTTTAATGGTGATAGTCTTTCACTGAATTGATGTGACATGCTTTATAAAAAAAAGAATATTTTGGACAGGTTTGGGGAACATAAATCTTCGCGTGGACCAAGGGGGTAGATACGGGCAGGGGTATTGCGGGAAGTAAAATGCCAGCGCACCAAACCCTAACGGTGAAAATGACGGAAAGATGAAAAAGGGGGCCAAATTGGAAGCTGGTCATCTTTAGGGGGCCATTTTGGTCAGTTGGTCATCTTTAGGGGGCCAAAATAGGATTAACCCTTATTAAAATTAACTTACGGTCCAAATTGAAATCCCAAAAATTTTAAAAGTCTTACTGAGTAACCAGAAGAAAATATATAATACCGCTGAAGCTATCTGATTTTTGTTCTCTTTATACTCTTATTTTCTCCCTCTTTAATGCAATAAGTATTGTTGGACTTCTTCTTTCTTATTTTCTCCAAGACTCTTACACTCCAACGTTCTTTAACTTGGGTTAATCCTAAAAGCATTTTTAAGATGTGACACTAATTGGCCTAATTTCAACGTGTTGTGTGTCATGTGTTATATGTTATGTGTGTAATTTGTTTCTCTTTCTAACTCACCTATATAATTCGACCAGTGAATACCTATAATATTATATACATATATATGTTTTATTATTTCATAACATATAGAGATAAGCTCTTCTGTATCCTTTATTTTTATTCTTCATAATTATATTTATATATTCATTACATCAATTCTATCTCAGAAGTTATATCAGCACTGTGGACCTTATGGTCCTTGTTCTGGCTTCTTCTCAAGCAAGGCTGTATACCACAATAGATTGTGGTAAACGTTATTCCAATAGCGAACATTGTTCCAATCCAGAGAAGTTGTTTACCCTGTTCTACGTATATATGTTATGTGTGTGATGTTATTCCAATAGCGAACATTGTTCCAATCCAGAGAAGTTGTTTACCTTGTTCTACGTATATTTGTTGTATACCATAATATAAGATTCACAATATTGATGTAACTTCTATGGGTGACATAGAACTTTAAATTTTTAGTAATAATTGATTGTGTTGTTAGATTATGTAAAATAAATTGCATTTCTTATATTTATAAAATACATTAGAATTCTTAAATGAGTTATTTCCCTTTTGCCCCCAAGTTTGTGACAAGCTTTCAATTTGGTCCCCTATTTTTCATGAATTCAAAATTGGCTCCCTTTTGTAAATTCCGTCAGTTAACTTTAATGGATAACATTTTTGTTACCAAAATTACACTTCTTATAAAATAATTTTTGAAATTCAAAATTAGCCCCCTTTTAAATGTTTGCTGATTCCTAGTTAATTTTAACTTTATTAAAATTAACTTATGGTCCAAATTGAAATCCCAAAAATTTTAAAAGTCTTACTGAGTAACCAGAAGGAAATATATAATACCGTTGAAGCTATCTGATTTTTTTTCTCTTTATACTCTTATTTTCTCCCTCTTTAATGCAATAAGTACTGTTGGAGTTCTTCTTTCTTATTTTCTCCAAGACTCTTACACTCCAACGTTCTTTAACTTGGGTCAATCCTAAAAGCATTTTTAAGATGTGACACTAATTGGCCTAATTTCAACGTGTTGTGTGTCATGTGTTATATGTTATGTGTGTAATTTGTTTCTCTTTCTAACTCACATATATAATTCGACCAGTGAATACCTATAATATTATATACATATATATGTTTTATTATTTCATAACATATAGAGATAAGTTCTTATGTATCTTTTATTTTTATTCTTCATAATTATATTTATATATTCATTACATCAATTCTATCTCAGAAGTTATATCAGCACTGTGGACCTTATGGTCCTTGTTCTGGCTTCTTCTCAAGCAAGACTGTATACCACAATAGATTGTGGTAAACGTTATTCCAATAGCGAACATTGTTCCAATCCAGAGAAGTTGTTTACCCTGTTCTACGTATATATGTTATGTGTGTGATGTTATTCTAATAGTGAACATTGTTCCAATCCAGAGAAGTTGTTTACCCTGTTCAACGTATATATGTTGTATACCATAATATAAGATTCACAATATTGATGTAAGTTCTATGGGTGACATAGAACTTTCAATTTTTGGTAATAATTGATTGTGTTGTTAGATTATGTAAAATAAATTGCATTTCTTATATTTATAAAAATACATTAGAATTCTTAAATGAGTTATTTCCTCTTTGGCCCCCAACTTTGTGACAAGCTTTCAATTTGGTCTCCTGTTTTTCATGAATTCAAAATTGACTCCCTTTTGTAAATTCCGTCAGTTAACTTTAATGGATAACATTTTTGTTACCAAAATTACCCTTCTTATAAAATAATTTTTGAAATTCAAAATTAGCCCCTTTTCAGTGTTTGCTGATTCCTAGTTAATTTTAACTTTATTAAAATTAACTTACGGTCCAAATTGAAATCCCAAAAATTTTAAAAGTCTTACTGAGTAACCAGAAGGAAATATATAATACCGTGAAGCTATCTGATTTTTGTTCTCTTTATACTCTTATTTTCTCCCTCTTTAATGCAATAAGTACTGTTGGACTTCTTCTTTCTTATTTTCTCCAAGACTCTTACACTCCAACGTTCTTTAACTCGGGTCAATCCTAAAAGCATTTTTAAGATGTGACACTAATTGGCCTAATTTCAACGTGTTGTGTGTCATGTGTTATATGTTATGTGTGTAATTTGTTTCTCTTTCTAACTCACCTATTTAATTCGACCAGTGAATACCTATAATATTATATACATATATATGTTTTATTATTTCATAACATATAGAGATAAGTTCTTGTGTATCCTTTATTTTTTTTCTTCATAATTATATTTATATATTCTTTATATCAATTCTATCTCAGAAGTTATATCAGCACTGTGGACCTTATGGTCCTTGTTCAGGCTTTTTCTCAAGCAAGACTGTATACCACAATAGATTGTGGTAAACGTTATTCCAATAGCGAACATTGTTCCAATCCAGAGAAGTTGTTTACCCTGTTCTACGTGTGGGAAACGGTTTTCCGCTGGGTCGAATAAACGAACCATTTTCTGATGCTGATGCTGATGCTGCATTAAAATATAGAAACAAAAAGAATAAATTATTAGAAAAGAAAACTTTTACCATTGCTCTAAGCTCTTATAACTATCATATACTATATATATATATATATATATATATATATATTTATAATTAGCTAATGCGAAATAATAGCTTATTTGTAAAGCTTAGGTAGTTACTATCAAGTATCACAGCAGTCGGTATTGTTGGACTTCTTCTTTTCTCCCTCTTTAATGCAATATTTCTTGTTTCTTATTTTCTCTAAGACTCTTACACTCCAACATTCTTTAACTTGGGTCAATCCTTAAAGCATTTTTAAATTGCGACATTACTAAGCCTAATTTCAACGTGTTGTGTGTCATGTGTTATATGTTATGTGTGTAATTTGTTTCTCTCTCTAACTCACCTATATAATTCGACCAGTGAATACTTATAATATTATATACATATATATGTTTCATTATTTTATTAGAATGTTAAAATATTTTTTTTCATATGGTAATTTTGTGTTAAACTTGTTATTTTATGTGATTTTAACTCATCAGATGTAATATCTCTTGTAGTTTTGTTGAGATATTTTTTTCATTTCTCAATGAAATGTAGCATCCAAAAATGGTATTTCTTTTCACCCAGCGGAGATGCAGTATCCTAACTCAGGAGCAGGTACACAACTCGTGTGGATAGGGATTGTTCTTTCTTGTGTAATATTGTTGATTGTGATTTGTTTTGGAATAAAATGTTGGTTGACAAGAATAAACAATAATAACCTCAAGGTCCACAATATTGATGTTAGTTCTATGGGTGATATAGAACTTTAAATTTTTAGTAATAATTTATTATGTTATTTGATAATGTAAAATAAATTGTATTTATTATTACATTTATAAAAATACATACGAATTCTTAAATGAGTTATTTCTTCTTTGGCCCCCTGTTTTTCATGAATTTAAAATTGGCTCCCTTTTGTAAACTATGTCAGTTAACTTTAATGGATAACATTTTTGTTACCAAAATTACCCTTCTTATAAAATAATTTTCGAAATTCAAAATTAGCCCCCTTTTAAATGTTGGTTGATTCCTAGTTAATTTTAACTTGATTAAAATTAACTTACGATCCAAATTGAAATGCCAAAAATTTTAAAAGTCTTACTGAGTAACAAAAAAGAAATATATATTACCGTTGAAGTATTGTTTTCTCTCTCTGATTTTTGTTCTATCTATACTCTTCTTTTCTCCATCTTTAATGTAATAGGTATTGTTGGACTTCTTCTTTCTTATTTTCTCCAAGATTCTTACACTCCAACGTTTTTTGACTTTGATCTATCCTAGAAGCATTTTAAGATGTGACACTAATTGGCCTGATTTCAACGTGTTGTGTGTCATGTGTTAATGTGTTATAAGTTATGTGTGTAATTTGTTTCTCTCTCTAACTCACCTATATAATCCGAGCAGTGAATACCTGTCATATTATATACATATATATGTTTTATTATTTTACTAGGGATAGCCCGTGCCTCCGGCACGGTGCAAGTTCAATTTCAACTGATAATGCGATTACATTACACTTGAGAAAAAAATGATTTTCGATCTTTTCGAGTTCCACTCATATCCTCTACTGTTTGACAGAAAAATACAGATGAGCGAAGTAGTAAAGTACAAAACTTCAAAAAGGTAGTGCAACAAATTGATTACGTGAATAAGAAAAGTTAATGATATTCTTTTCACGACATTAAGTTTATTAAATTCATTCCAACAACAAAAAAAAAGTTTATTATATTCCATTGGAGTATAAGAATATCATACATAAATATTCAAAATCAATCGTGTCATTCATCTAATTTTTTCACCAGCTTTGCTAATCAGTCAAATTGAAGAATAAACTAATTTGGACAAATTACATAGTCAATGTTGAAGTATCGCTCCAAGGGGTTTAGAACTCTAAAATGATCAAAAGAGTAAGAGAACTTCATCAACATCAATGCCAAACGCCTAGAACTGGGGTTTCGAACCCTAAGGGCGCGAACATGCTCTTTTATCACATCAAATAAGTTTAAAAGGAAACTCAATTTACTAACGGACACCACCATTAATTTTTTTTTCCTATTACATATCTCCAATCTTACATTTGAATCACATAATTACGAACTATTGATTTGAATCATTAATATATTGTAAATAATATGGTGATACTGTAGGCGTCAAAATAACCGAAAAAGTCGATGTGATAGTCCATTAAAAATCAAAATTAGTTACTAATCGTAATGACTTTCTAATTTCACAACCGCAGAGCATTAATCTATTAAACTCTAGAAGATAAAAAACGATGCTACTCATTCGACTGGTTTATTAAACTATTAAACTCTAGAAGATCAAAAAGGATGCTACTCATTAATCTATTAAACTCTAGAAAATCAAAATTAGTTACTAATCGTAATGACTTTCTAATTTCACAACCTCGGATGGGTCTGAATCGGTGCATTAATCTATTAAACTCTAGAAGATAAAAAATGATGCTACTCATTCGACTGGTTTATATATATGGGGAGTGCATATCTCTATAGCCTTTATACTTCGCGTTTACATACGAATTATAAGTCTCATCTTTCGTTTAATGTTTGGTGACGATTCTTCATCTGACGTGTCTTAACTTAAAATACTTCCCTAACGAAGATCACAAGTTTTATGTAGTAGAGAATAGATTTTTTTTTTTGTTGGGCAAGTAATTTCACTAATTGAGTGCGAAATAGTGTTTCCATCAATTTTAGTGAAACTCAATAGTCTTCATGCTGCCCAGAAACAATTGCAATCATGAATGTATTAAAATCTTGATGATTATATCAATAAGACATTTTTAGACAAACGAAAGTGAAGTAACAATCTATGATTAACGCTCAACAATATAAAGATTCGGAGTCTATGCAATAATTTTGAAATCCCATATTCAAAATTATCTGTACAATTATAAGTTTGTGTAAATCCTTATCTAGTTTCATCCATCGATAATACTTGATTGACAAACAGAGACATAAGCAAACAAATATTAATAGATCATGAAACCAAAGAACCACCACAAGTGCACGAGATTAAAATAGGCAAACAAATAAAATGTTGTATCTTCTCTTATTTATTTATTTATTTATACATGTATCCACACTCCATCTAGAAATAACTTCTAACTATCGACTTTACTATTAGATAGAAATAACTGAATGAAAATGACAAGTTCGAGTAAATTATAAAAATGGGGAAAATATAAGACTGCAATCGAATAACATTACTGCCAAGAATGATCATTAGGCAAGTTTTTTTTTTATTGAGCATGAAACTATTGATCCAGACATACAAAATCATAATGAAAACTGATGTAACTGGAAATTCTTGTCTGTATGGTAGGCAACATGTATCATGTATCATTAAGTGTTCGGAGACGGGTGATGAAATTGAAACGGGTGACCTTGATCTCTACACTAGGGTTGATCCCCATCATGTTCATACCATGAAATACTTGCAACACAAAGATACTTTACTGATTCTACATACCTTTATGTACCATTTCTGAATGAAGGACATCATTTGTAAGCATTTCCTTAATACCCATTACAGTTCCTGCAGCACAAGCTTCAAAAGCTATGAATACGTCGTCAGGCTCGTGCCATACAACAATTTTCCTCTTATATAATGTATTATCATCTTCCTGATGTAAAGAAAATTCAGTACCCTTCATATTGATTGTATTAACATGTACCCTTCATGTTGATTAGATTAGCAGTAATAATTACCACAAATGTCTTGCCATTTCATCCTTCAATCACGAAGCTTCCCGTTACTGTGCTTTTTGGTCACCCTCCCCTCTGCATGTCTTATTTCGAAGAAAAGGTGCCGGTGTTCTCCTCGGAGGGTACTGGGGTGTACCTATTCATGAGTTCTGTCAATAATGCGTCAAACTCTTTCTTGAGTTCAACTTCTTCCTCCATATGCCTCTTTTTCATCTCAACTCTTTGGTCGTCGTGGAGTTTAACCAACTTTTCTCTCTCCGCCTCGAACTCTTCTATGCCCTTCGACTGCGAACTAATGAACGCAGCAATATCTTTTTTCCTGAATAGAGCAAGAGACGTGGATTAGTTGGTTCTGGTAAAACTGAAAATTATGTGCTTCCAACATTAGTTCCAAGAGCCACAAGTTCAAGTTCTTATAGAGAAATCCTAAATGGACAGGATTAAGCAGTCTTACTTAATCTTTTTTTCTTCGTTACTTCGGGACTCCACATTTGACTTCTTTTTTCTCTCGCGTTCTTCTTGGAGGCTTTTGCCAAAAGCTCTTTCCTTCTCTTCCAACTTCTCATGAATCTTATCCACCTGATCCTTGTAAAATTGCTCTAGATGGTCCATCTATAAGATTTATCCATCATTTGAATTTAGCTAAAACTTTTGAAACTTAAAGGTAAAATTTAGTAACTGGAGTTACAAAGACCTAACAGGGATTTGGATTATAGAGGGGTGAGCCCGTTACCCTACGAGCCCCATAATTTTGGTTGGCTTTGACGCACAATGGGCATAAATTTTGTAAAGTACCCATGAGATTCCACCAGGTAGCCCTAACAGCGAAATATTTAGAGCCCACCCAGCCCAATTCCCACCTCTAAGCCTAAGACATATTTGTTGACTTAGTAAGAGCTTAACCAACATTTTTATGTACTAAAATTTATTGACTTATCCAAAACTTGACAAGAGCTAGTAAGAGCATAACCCAAGACCGCAAGTACTAAACTTCAGGAGCATATAAAAAGTAGATAAAAGCTGGTAATTATTGTTTTTAGTGTTACCTCTTCCTTGTATTCTTGGTGCTGCAACTTAGTTTTCTGTTTCACTATTTGGTTCTCTTTCATAGTCTTTCGCAATCTCTCAGTCATCACACCGAAGGACTCTTCAAGATCCTTTGTGTGTCTTTGATCTTTCACAACCTTATACTTAAGATAAGTTAGTAGCTTGTTGTCTTGGCTCATTTGTTTCATAGGGCTCACAACCATCACTTTGTATGATCTCATTTCAAACTTCAGCTTTGACATACCTAATTAAGTACATCGAGAGTCAGAATGATTGTGTGATTGATCTCACTAAGAGCTCAAATCAGATAAAGACTTGTTTCTAATTGATCAAACATCAGAGATATTCAATGATGTAGAGATATTTGGATGACCAACGTACATGATTTGGACTCCGCTAAATAACATTAATATGGCCTGAAAATACCGACGTTTTCTCGTTCATTTATTATATATTTCTGTAAACTACTAAACTATTTGCCTAGGACATTGTTTTAAGAAATGTGCTCATAAAAACAAAAAGAAGTTTGTAACAAGACCGTGTGAATGTTGGTTGAACTCATCCATGTCCTCTTTGCAACAAGAACTTACATTGAATTCAAAAGGTATTGCTCTAAAGAAACAAATGATCAACCAATGAAGTTAGCTATTATTAACCAAACTCTTAACTCAATAATCTTAAGAATTCTAAGAAATCTAAAAGAAGAAAACTTCAGCACAAATTCATAAACAGAACAAGTAAAAGATTTCAAAATCATACAAGAAGAGTGAAAAAGAGCAAACCCAAACTGTGATTTTCTACTTAGGAAGACTTGTTTAGCTTCTAAATTGAGAATAAGTTTATTGATGCTTTGATGAGATCTTCAACAGTAGAAAGGTGGAAAATATAATTGTACTATCCTTGTCAACAAAGTCAACGATTTCATCACCCATAAACACCTAATCTCTAAACCTAAAAATCAAATAAACAAAACCCTAATCTTTATACCTCAATTCAATAGAAATGATGCAATGACCACGAACCCTAAACACCATTTCGAGTTGGAAATCTTTTGTGAAAACCCATAAACACCTGAAAACTGAAAAGAAAAAACAATAAGAAACCATTACAAAACCATTTCAATTTCATGAACACCTGAAATTGAAAAGAAAAAACAATCAAAACTGATGCAATGACACCAGTGGAGTTGGAACCATTTCAATACCTAAAAATCAAATAAACAAAACCCTAATCTCTATACCTCAATTGAATAAAAATTATGCAATGACCACGAACCCTAAACACCATTTCGAGTTGGAAATCTTTTGTGAAACCCCATAAACACCTAAAATCGAAAAGAAAAAACAATCAAAAACCATTACAAAACCATTTTAATTTCATAAACACCTGAAAGAGGCTAAAATAGATATGGAGTTCAATTTCTTCATCAGTTTTGGTATTCAATTTCATCTATACCTAAAAATAAAATAAACAAAACCCTAATCTCTATACACCAATTGAATAGAAATGATGCAATGAAAACCCATAAACACCTGAAATTGAAAAGAAAAAAACAATAAAAAACCATTACAAAACCATTTCAATTTCATAAACAGCTGAAATTGAAAAGAAAAAACAATCAAAACCAATGACACCAGTAGAGTTGGAAATCTTCTGTGAAAACCCATTACCAGACCCTAAATACCTGAACCTGAAAAGAAATTGGAGGTTGTAAGGCTGAAATCGATTTGGAGTTTTGGTCATCAATTTCGGTCATCAATTTCTTCGTCAGTTTTCTTCATCAATGTTGGAACGTGGTGTGTAACGCCGGAAGGGAAGGGGGAAAAAGGCGCCAGGAGAGATAACCGACCAGATTAAAGGGTTTTGTTTACTATTTTTTCTTTTTGTGGGTCAATAAACCAAGGTGGGTAATAGATCTGAAGGTAAAAAATGTATTAAAATTACAACGGACGACCGGATTTGTCTCCGAGTTTGTCCCAGTCAGCAAAAAACTTTGCGTTTTATATAATAGATGTCTTTATAATTAGGGTATAGATAGTATAAATTCGGTAGTTTTCATTCTTGTATATTGACTCACTTTGTATAAATACCAATTGTAACACAACTCTATATCAATGTAATATCATTTTATTTCGGACATGGTATCAGAGCATCGATCTTGATGCTTCACAATAGTTATGCGAAATTCTTCGTCGGTAGTTTTCATTCTTGTATATTGACTCACTTTGTATAAATATACATTGTAACACAACTCTTAAGATATTAATGAAATATCATTTTATTTCAAACATGGTATCAGAGCATCGATCTTAATGCTTCACAATAGTTGTGCGAAATTCTTCGTCGGATCATCTTCATTCTCATTATTAGGTCTGAGTTGAATATATATTCAACATCAGATCTGTCTACTTCTCATATCATCATCATCAAATCAGTGATTTGCATCGGTTCATTTCTATTCTTTAGATTGAGGAGATGACTGGTACAATCAATTTCTTCATCGGGTAACACCATCAGTTTAGTTTACACGTTTTTTTCGTTCTTTGCCATTACCATTCTTTCTCTACTTCTTGTTTTAAGAAAAAAAAAGTTTATTTAGTTCTCCAATCTACTTTTTAATAGCGGGTGAAAAAGATACTCAATCATTGATCACCGATCGATGGGTCATCTAATGGCTCCGTCAGTGGTCACGACAACTCACATTTTTCAGCTAGTATTAAACTACATGAAAATAACTATTCATTATGACATCAAGTTATTGAGATGAAGGTTGTTGGAAAGGAAAAACATGGTTATTTGATAGTTGTTCATCCATAACCGGAAAAGACAGATTCGTCTTAGTTATTTGAAACGTTTTTTCCCAGATTTATTTTCTAAGTTTATAGAATCAAACTTGTATTTTAGCTAAAAGTCGTCGAATTTCTTATCCTTTGAGATTACATAAAAGTTCTATGCCATTATGATTGTTCACTCTGATGTTTGGGGTCCGGTTAAAATCCCTACCATTAGCGATTTTCGGTGGTTTGTGACATTTATTGATGATTGCTCCAAAATGACATTGTTTTTTCTTCTCTAAGTAGAAAAATGAAGTTTTTGACAAGTTCAAACAGTTTCATCTATATGTTCAAACACAAATTTCGGAAAAAATAACTACGATCCAATAATGGTGGAGAATATACTTCTAATGAGATGAGTGATTTTTTGATTAAAAAATCACATTGTTCATCAAACGACATGTGCTAATACACCACAGCAAAATGGTGTTGCCGGGCGAAAAAACATCTTTTGGAAGTTGTTCGTGCTTCTTTGTAGGGAGCCCATATGTCAAAATTTTTTTGGGGTGAAGCTCTTTGTTCCGCTGCATATCTTATAAACAGAACACCATCTAGTACTCTTCAATACCAAACTCCTTTACAGACATTGAGTTCATTCCATAATATTCCGTCTTCAAGAAGTTTAGAACCACGCATATTTGACTGTGTTGCATACACTCAGATTTATCCTCATCAACGTAGTAAGCTTGATCCAAGAGCACGTAAATGTGTATTCGTTGGTTATTCGAATACTCAGAAGGGTTATAGGTGTTACCATCCACCTACTCAGAATATGTATGTTACCGTTGATGTTACTTTCTGTGAGAGTGAATATTATTTCTCAGGGGGAGACTATGGGCATCTCCTGCAGGGGGAGAACTTTATATTTGCAGAAGATACTATTGACAACACTATTTCACCCACCACAGTAGTTAAAGATGTGGTAACTCCAACTATCGAGCATGAGACATTGATGACTTCTAATATCCAACAAGAGACAATAGTTGAAGATGTGATAGCTTCTTACCAGTCTACAATAAATGTTGAACAAGATATCATTGGAACTCCAGCTCCTTTTATAGTACCACCACTCATCCAATTAGACCATGCGGATCCAGTTGATCCTCCATAGGTAACAGAACTAGATTCTTCTAATAATTCCTCCATTGTAGAAGGTATAGAAAATACAAACCACCAGTTACCTCCTCGAACTACTAGAGGCATCCCCAAAAAACAATATGAACCTGATCTCATCTCTAACACAAAATATCCCATAGCTAATTATGTATCTATGCATAGACTGTCTCCATCATGTGCATCATTTACATGTCAATTATCTGTTGTATTTAATCCAAGTAATGTGTAGGAAGCTTTGAAGGACCCGGAGTGGACTCAAGCCATGAACGAAGAAATAGAGGCACTCCAAAAGAACTCATCCTGGGAAGTGACCACCCTCCCAGAAGGAAAACAAGCAGTAGGATGCATATGGATATATATAGTTAAGTATAAGGCAGGTGGAGTAGGATTTTGTGTCTCTAAGACTACTTAATCACCTAACTAATGTTGTAAGCGGAATCTCAAACATCATATGTTTAACATTAGTTTACCAGGATCGCATGCAAGAACTACTAATGAGCTAGAGACGTAAAGAGAATACCTAGATTCTCTTTCCCGAATAAGATTCTAAATCCTTCATCCCGAAGATGAGAGCTCCAATTGACGCTCCTCTACTTGAGACACCCGAGCAAGTGACTTGATCTCCCTTCTTTGATGTCTGCTAGAATTCCATTGAAGATTGAGAAGAAGAACCATTGTTATTTTTTCTGTTTAAATAGATTGGGAGGTTTTTCTCAAAACCCTCTCTCTCCACTTAGCTGTCTGAGAGAAAGAGAGAGAGAGAGAGGTTGTCTTTCTCTTGAGAAAAATCAACACCTTTTCTGTTCTATAATGGTACTTATATAGAGAACCTCAAATAGGAATCTCATTCCAATTAGGTTTCAATAAGAGCCATAGAAAAGATAACCATCAGAGTCCCATCTGATTGAGAATCCCAGATGATAGGGATTCACTATTAGGGTTTCCCCTAATAGTGTGGCCGACCACTTTAGCCCATAAATGGGCTTGGCTTGTCCCGCCCACTCCTTTTATGTGGTCGGCCAGATCAACCCATTAATGGGCTTGGTCTGTCCGGCCTATAGCTTCCTTTTTAGCCATCTCCGGCTTCCCTTTCGAGCCCGATTCTTTCTATCTTTTTGCGCCTATCAAACTGGATCATATCCATCTATAGACAAGCTCCCACTAGTCAACTTTCTCCGATCAGACTACCACTCTTTGATGTAACTCGTTGCAGGATCCGACCTATGTTAGCTGCGAATCACCAAAGTGAGCCGAGGATCGTAAGCGGCTTCTAGCTAAGCATTACGATCCCTAATTGGACCGGACTAGATGATTTTTCGGATAAAGTCATCGTTATCCTAGCTGGCAAATTGAGCGCATTACCATCTTGGTCGAAGGACACTCCTTTGGAAGGACATCTCCTTCAAACCGAACGGATATATCCTTCAGATGAATGCTACAAAGCTAGACTTGTAGCCAAGGCTTACACTCAAACCTATGGTATTGATTATTCCGAGACATTTTCTCCAGTGGCTAAGATGAACGCAGTTCGACCTCTCATCTCATTAGCAGCAAATTTAAATTGGCCTTTGCAACAATTGGACGTAAAAAATGCATTCTTACATGGTGATTTAGAAGAATTAGTTTACATGGGCCTACCACCGGGATGCAAAATAAATTCTATCAAAGGTGATGTGGTTTGCAAACTGAAGAAATCTTTGTATGGACTAAAATAATCTCCAAGAGCGTAGTTTGCAAGGTTAAGTAAATCCATGAGAAATTTTGGACACAAACAGAGCAATGCAGATCATACTTTATTTTCAAACATAAAAATGGAAAGATTACCTGCCTCATTGTTTATGTTGACGATATGATAGTAACAGGAAATGATACTGCCGAAAGACTAGCATTACAACATCATTTAGCAAAAGATTTCGAGATTAAACATCTTGGAGCGTTGAAGTATTTTTTTGGGTATTGAAGTCGAGCGCTCGGAGCAAGGAATTTTTTCTTCATAGCGAAAAGATGTCCTTGATCTTTTAACTGAAACAGGCATGTTGGATTGTTTGCCAGCAATCACTCCTATGGAGGAGAATCACTCCTATGGAGGAGAATCACAAGCTTGAGTAATTACTGGACTAGGTGCCCACCAACAAAGATAGATATCACCGTCTAGTTGGTAAATTGATCTACTTATCACAAACTAGAGAAGTAGCATATGCGGTAAGCGTGGTAAGTCAATTTATGCATGCACCGAGTGAGGCACACGTGGATGCTGTAACTCGATTTTGAGGTACTTGAAGTCCACACATAGGATCAAGGAATAAAATTTCGAAAAATTTCGGTCGAAATGACCGAAATTTTTCGGATTTTCAAATAAGGTGCACAAAAACCCCCTTACACATTTATCGTGCAAGATTTCGTCGAAATATTTCGAAATTTCGACAGAAATCATGGAAATTTCGAAATATTTTGAAGAAATTGAAGGATTTCAAGAGATACCTGTTTGATTCATTGTTATCTTCTTCACTAGATCACATCTTCCTGATTCCTTCTTTACCTTCATCCAAATTTCTTCTTATTTAACAACAAATACTTCTAATTTCAAAAAGATTTTGGAAACCCTAGAGGGAGAACGACTGATTTGGTAGAGAAGATGGAAAGGTCGAACCCTAAATCTCACCTGGGACTTGTTTGGTGTTGTGAGGGATATCACTTTTGATGGTCCTTATGAGGGAACTCGAAAGGCACTCTCCTTTTGTAATGTTAGCGTCTCACTTATACAGTAGGCTGTTATAGTTTTACCAATGAATGGGTGCCAACAACAAAAAATTCAGGGCGCTTATAGAAATTCTTTTTCGAAGTTATTTAACCTACCTCTTACCTCTGAGACAAGAAATTCTATACCATCTCACTAACCTCCTGATAAATGCATACTTAATGATAGCCCTCAAACTAACAGATTTTTTTTAGAAACTCTTTTTTATGGGTGCACCCGACATAACCGCGTAATTGAAAGTAATCGCCAAAGCTAATTAGAGTCAAGATATCATCTTTTTTATGCTTAATAATGGTTAAAGAGTCTTGTTAGACACAATTCCATCATATTTTTATCATTTCAGTAGATTTGTAAAATTTCTACACTGACCGAAATATTTCCACGAAACGTTTCCACTTTTGGACCAATCGAAATTTCCACCGAAACCAAAGTTTCAGTTCTTGCCTAGGATTAATGTTTTCTTCTCATTGTCATTTTGATGTTGAAGGTTATACAAATGCAGATTGGGCAAGCGATGTAACTGATAGGCGATCTGCATCTGGGTACATCACTTTTGTAGGAGGAAATTTGGTAACTTGGCGAAGCAAAAAAACAAAAGTACTGTCTATGTCAAGTGTTGAATCTGAATATAGGAGTATGACACAGGGAATATGTGAGTTATTATGGATTAGAAACTTGATGGAAGAACTAGATTTTAAATCCAAACACGCTATGAAACTGCATTGTGATAGTAAAGCTGCAATTGATTTTGCAAATAACCCAGTGCAACATGATAGAACCAAACATGTTGAGGTAGATCGACACTTCATAAACGAGAAACTTGACGCAAATATTATTAAGGTGTTTTTTGTCCGATCTGAAGATCAATTAGTAGACACCTATGCTCCAACTTGAGGGGGAGTATCAATTACTACATCAATTAGTGTATAGTATCTATATAATTAGGGTATAGAATAGTATAAATCTGGTAGTTTCCATTCTTGTATATTGACTCACTTTGTGTAAATATCCATTGTAACACAACTCCTAAGATATCAATGAAATATCATTTTACTTCAGACAAGTTTCTATATTTACTTGCAATTATAATTCTTGAATCAAGTGGTGACTGGTGAAAGATCAAATTCTACAACTATGTTCTTGATTTTTGCTGGAATTCTTATATTTCTTTACTTGATTGGGTTGATATACATCTCTATAGTTTGGAACTTAGCTCGTGTAATTTCAGTTTTGGAAAAGAATTATGGGTCCAAGGCACTGAAGACAAGTAAGAACTTGATTAAGGGTAAGATATGGGTTTCTTCTGCCATTTTTGTCAAGATCGGGATCTGTTTTCTTGGGTTATTAGTAGTTTCTGGTGTAGTGGTAGTTAATGGGGAATTAGTTAAGTTGGTCGAGAAATTTTTTTCAGGGATTTTTTTGTTACTTTTTTTCTGGAAGTTTTGGTTCTTCTTTTACTTGTGACTGAAACTGTTGTATACTTTGTTTGTAAATTCAAGTGTTTAAAAGATCACCTAAAAAGAAAACACATAGATAGGGAGATGTAGTCCGCATTAGCGACAATTACAATGGATAAGGGGGTCCAAACAACAAGTCAATTATAAGAAAAGGGGTTCAAACAACAAATCTCCCTATCAATAGAGTAGAGGGTAAATTAGTATTTTCCCCTGTCATGTTGTTATGTTTAACATTTTTTTTTCAAAAGAGAGTCCAAAGTGCAACACTGGAAAAAGGGAGTCCAAATAGCAAGTCAATTGTAGGAAAAAGGGTCCAAACAACAAATCTACCAAAAGACCCTAATATCACAAAGATCATAAAGGCTTATTTAGACCTTAACCCCCAGATATTTATTGATATTAGGAATACACCCCCAAAGTGAAACTATGTATGGCGTTGATCCCCATTCTCAATGTTTCCGTTAAATATCAGTTAAGTGGTTCACGTGTCAGCCACATGCGTGACTTCTGACCAAAATACCCTTCACTGGATATTTAGGTTTACTTAGACATCGACCCCCAGTTATTTAGAAATTATAGGACCACCCCAAAATGAAAATATGTTTGTAGTTGACTCCCATTCTCGACTTCCCGTCAAACATCAGTGAAGTGGGTTGTGTGCCAACCACATGTTTGAGTTTTTTATATTAAGTTAACTGTTGGGTTATGGTGTCTTCCAGTGTTGTTAGTGGAATCCTAGACATCTAATATGTCTAACACAAATATCCTCAGGATCTCATGCATAAGCTAATAACAAACTAAGAAGTTAGAGATTACCTTAATCGCTAGTTTTCCCTCGAACCTTTTCAATTGCTTTGAGAAGACCAAGAGCTCCCATTGTAGCTCCAATACTTGAGACACCGAGCAACCAACTTGATCTCCCACCTTGTTGTTAGCTAGAACTCCAATGGTGGTTAGATGAAGAACACTCTTCTTTGACTAGATAGATAGTTGGGATTAATTCACTCTTTCTTACTATACTTGATGGTGTAGAATAAGAGAGCTCCTTTTCCACACCTCTTAAGAGACATTATATAGAACCCTAAGTTAGATTAAAACCCTAATTAGGTTTTCTAAAGACCCTATTGAATAAGATTTAGGAAATAGTCGAAAATAGAAACTATTTTCTATTTTCCATGTTTCCTTGTTTTGGTCGGCCAAGATATGCCCTTAAAAGGGAAGATTTGGCCGGTCCAATTAAATTGGTCGGCCAAGCATGACCGACCCCTATAATGGGCCAAAAAGTTCCTTTTAGGTGCCCGACCCAAATTCCCTTTATTCGGGTCTTTTGTACTATCTTTGCCCAAACTTCTTTTAGGCCTTATGGACAAATTTATGGGTCTAACGACCCACGTATATATGTTTCATACCTCTAGTCATATCTTCCGATCAAGTTGACACGCTTTGGTGTAATCCAATGTACGATCCGAACGAAGTTAGCCGCAAATTACTTAGTAATTCGACGATCGTAGTTGGTTTCTAGCTAATATTACGATCCTTAAATCGTCCGGACTTAATGATCTTTGATGGGCCTAAAAAGTTTCCTTAAATAGGTCTACACCCGCAAGTGCACGGGTGTCAAGTTGTAATATTTCCGGAAAGACCGGTTCGTTCCTCAGAGACTAGTTAAACTTAGGTGCTGTTTGTTTTTCTATTTTTTCAGATCTGAAATCTGAATTGGAAACAATTCATATTTCAGTTGTTTGATTTTTAATTTACAAAAATCTGAATATTTGTCTGAATCGGCTTCTTGTCTGAATTGGCTGAATACGAACCCCACTTATTTCAGACTTCAAAACAAGTCTGAAATGAAGGTCCAAGTTCTGAAAAGGTTGAAATGTCATTTTTGCCCTCTTATTTCAGTAAACTTTTCTTAACTTTCAGCCACCACCACAATTCAGACCACCGTCAGATACCATCACCACCACCGCCTACACCCCCCCCC
>BEHA01050369.1:82458-108672 GCA_002897215.1 Eschscholzia californica subsp. californica | reverse complement strand
CCAGATCTGTTCGTGAGAACAGACCAGATCTGTTCGTGAGAACAGACCAGATCTGTTCGTGAGAACAGACGAACTCCGGCGAAGGGTTCCTTCGCCAGAGTTCTTAGAGAGAGAGAGGAGAGAGATAAAAAAAAAATAAAATATTTTTTATTTTAGTTTGAAGGTCGCCGGCCGGAAATTTGGCCGGCCGGCGACCTCTGCCGGAGAAGGTGATGAGGTGGCCTAATAGATGAGGTGGCGTGACATGGCAGAGAGAGAAAAAGAGATGGAGGAGAGAGAGTGACGGAAAGTTAAAGTTAACGGTTTTAGGGGGCCATATGGGTATTTCTCGTAAAGTAGGGGGCCAGGCGGGAAGCTGGTCACAAAGTAGGGGGCCATTAGGGAAATAACCCTTAATTTTTACTTAAATTTTGACCAAGACTTTGACTAGTCATAATTCTCCAATCCGAACTCCGATTGGACTCCTGTTTTCGCCGTTGGACTCATCTTGGACCCTACTTTTCATTCAAGATTCAAAATAGACCAAAATACAAGAGCACCGTTACCACCAAATGACCGAAATGCCTCTAAGGTGTGAATTTCCCGATTTTATCCGGTTTTCGTGCTCAACTCCTGAAAAGACATCTGAGTAAAAGAAACAAATAATTTATTAGAGTAACGGCTCGAATTGGACTAACTAGCCCAAATTAAGAGATTCAGATAGGACATTTTCATGTCTCATCAATTGTCCTCTCCGATAAATTGCTCGCATAGCATCTTTGGTCGAAGGAAATCTCCATAAAAAACTAAGGACTAGACTTTGTATCAAACGATTATATACATGAGACCTTCTCTAATCTCTTTAGTCAACCAAACTTATTGGACTACTCGATAGTATTGGTATGAGCTTTTTTTTTATATGTATCCAGTCGGTAACCTATCTAATACATCTAGCCACACGGGTTGAACCCGTCTTGGACTTCGGGTAGCCTATTTTCCTTCATATTTTTTGCTTATTTAGACGGGTTCCCGGACTAACTTCGAGTTCATGGACCCATTACTTTCTGTAGATAATGCAATTTGAGATCTTAGATTCTTATGTTGTTAGATTAGGATGAATTTTCCATCATATTTGAAAACCCATAAAAATAAGAGGAATATGAAACCGTACTCGAACTACTCAGTTGGTATTTGACGAAAGACCGAAAATGATAGTCAACCCTAAACATATTTTTGTTTTAGGGGTGCAATCCTAATATTAGTAAATAGTTGGGGGGGTCAATGTCCAAATAACCTAATACTTTATGAAGAACATTCTTATTATAAATCACGCATGTGGTTGGCACGTGAACCACTTAACTAATATTTAACGGAGAAATCGAAAATGGGGGTCAATGTCATACATATTTTTATTTTGGCATGTAGTCCTAATATCGCTAAATAACTTGGGATCAACGTCTAAATAAGAAGATCCTCAAGGTCATAAAACTTGATTATACCTAGATACGTCTAAAATCCAACTAAACAATTCTTGTGAATAAAGAGTGGAGATCATTTTCGAACTAAAATTAGATAATTTTCCTCTCTCTTTTTCCTGCACCATCTCCCTCTATCTCTCATTGTTTCTCTCTCTAAGTCGGATTTCGGCAAAGGAAAAAAAGATAGAGAGAGAGAGAGAGAGATTTCACTCAGCTGGAATTGTGTCTGTGTGAGAGAGAGAAAAATAGATAGAGACCGAGAGAGAAACATTAAGAGATATAGAAACAGAGATAGAGAAACAGTGAGAGAAAGAGACAGAGCGAGTAAGGGAACGAGAGAGAAATTGTGAGAGTGAGAGATAGAGAGAGAAAAAGTGAGAGGGTGAGAGAGAGAGATATATCAATATACGAGATCAGAGGGAGAGAGAAGATGAAGATTAGGAGGCAATGTTTGATCAAATCAATTTTTGGGTTAATAAGATAACATGCCCCGGAGACTTTTCTTTATTCCCCAAAGCCGCGACCTTTTAAATAACATGCATTTAGTAGGTGTGAAAACAAATCTTATGATGACTTACATGGCGCGTGAAGCTGGAGGTATCTGCAATGTTGGATTTACGGAAATGGATGCGAGAAACTTCTTTAGTGCAAAGAGGAGAAAAACACATGTAAAAAAGTGAAGCAGAAGCTTTACTTGATTATTTTAAACGTCAAAATATGGGGAACCCATCATTTGTTTATCATTACTACAACTAAACTACAACCTACATCATTCTCAAACATGTACAGGAAACTGATTTAAGTTCTAATCTCACTAACTCACCCACTATTTTATTTTACAAGCCCTTCATGGCGAAAGAAAAAAAATCTCAATGAATGAAATCAACCTCCAATTTCGTGGCAACTTTTCCTCCGAGAGACCAAATTTTCGTGGAAATCCCCCAAATATTTGGTCTGTCAGAGCCAAAGTTGCCACAAAATCTGCTAAATTTTTGTGGAATTTCCACAAAACACGAGTAGGGCAACAAATAGTTTGGTTTCTAAAAATTCCAAAACCTTAAAAAACGAAACTCAAGTGTTTCCTAAAAATCTAAGATTTTTAGAGCTATTCAACAAAAACTCAAAAGCCTTGAAGAAAAAAAGCCTAGCTTATCGAAGTTTTGGGTTTGAATAAGAATTTTCTTTTCTTTGTGAATCTTCTTCAACTATGTGTGGCCTTTGATTTGTTTGATATTGTCATCTTAACAACTTTCTTCTCTTACTTTATCTCTCTAAAGATTTAATAACTAGAGAAGAAGAAGAAGAAGACGAAGAAATAAATTTAGGGTTTATGGAAAGAGGACGGACTTATCTTTAAAAATAAATCATTTAAGGATATCAGTTTCAATTTACTGTATTTGTGCCCCTTATAAGTTTTTTGTCCATATAAGATTTCTAATATCTTGTATTGTCCACTTACAATTTTGTCCATATAAGATTATTGTTTCTCAATATATTAACCCACGTAGTTTAAGAAGAAAGGGAGGGGGAGATAGAGATAGAGAGAGAGAGAGAGAGGGAGAGAGGGAGAGCGATAAAGAGAGAGAGTTTGAGAGTAAAGAAGAGAGATGATAACGGGAACAAAAGTAGAAAAAGATAGAGAGAGAAAGAGAGTGAGGAAAAAATGGCGTAGTGGTCAGAGGTGGTGGTTGTCAGTGGTGGTGTAGATGAAAATGAAAGAGTAGAGAACCAACATTTTAATTTTGAGTCTTAAACGCTAAAACAATGTAGCTTTTGTTTTGCCAACAACTGGTAGCCCAGTTGGTAGGTGCATCTACTCTGCAATACGGAGGTCTCAAGTTCGATCTCATGGAAGTGCAAATCCAGGAATATTGAACTTGGGTGTAAATAAACAATTTCGTCGGGCTTTAGGTCATTAATTTCGTCGGGCTTTAGGTCATTGATTTCGTCGGGCTTTAGGCTATTAGTTTCGTTGGGCTTTATTCCAGTAATTAAGAAGTTACCACAGGACCGTGCGAAATTTGATTGTAGGCCTTTCCTACAACAAAAAATTACAAGTAAAAAGTCGGACAAAATGCAAGATAATTTACCAAAAGATAGATGAAAACTATCGATGAATCCAAATGCATTTTGAAGAAAATAGTTGGAAGAAAAAAAATCTTTTAATTCATTTTTGTAAGAGTTTTAGTCTCAAAATCCACTATCACTTGTGATGTGAACGAAAAATAATTTATATTCTATCTTAAATTATATTTATAACTACATTGAATGTAATGTTGGATCTTAACATATATATATACTAGGGTATAGCCCGTGCCCTATGGTCACGGAAATTTCTATATGCATGTTAGGTAGTTTTGATTTTTTGTGGGTAGTTATAAAAAAATGGGAGAGAATTAAGGAACTTCTGTTTTAGTGGGTTTGAAATTCAATTTTGGTTGTGGAATGTCGTGGTTTTTTGTGGGTAGTTATCGAAAAGGTGGGAGAGAATTAAGGAATTTCTGTTTTAGTGGGTTTGAAATTCAATTTTAGTGGTTAGATTAGACAATTCTTGATCAATATCGGACGGACGTGAATATCCAAAACATAAATCTACGGTCCACCTCAAAAAACACCATTGTGTTTTATATAATAGATATATATATATATATATATATATATATATATTCACTTATTGTTGGAATTTTATAAGAAACTCAAAGATTTTTATTTTTTAAAATCACACTAGAGGATATAAGAAATTCACCTACAATAGTTAAGAAAAAATATAAGGGAGCAAAAATAGAAGTCACCATGTGACTTGAACGCGCGTCCCTTGGGTGACCGAACTTACCAACTGAGCTGGTAAGCATTCTATGGCTGGCAAGATGTCTTTAAGAATAATATATTTAATTAACTTAAACATTTTTTAGCAAGTGGGCCCTTTTGTGGTGGGGTACAGTGCGGGCGCCCACACCCCCACCACACGGCCTGAGTTATCGTGTTTATCACATGTATCGATGCGGCAATATTTTTATAATGACCACTGTAGCTAATATTCGACAAAAAAAATATAATTTTTGTTTTAATCTCATCCATCCATTTAAGTGATTTAAATTGACTTCTATCCAATTTAAACTAATATAGTTTTTTGATTTAATATCTAGATTTTGTGATTGGTAAAAGGCGATCAATTTGGGCAACACAACTTATTCGAGACTTCAAACTCTTATATAAGATATCTTTTTTTTTGTTAAGATGTTCGGATCGAATTAATAAATCAAAGCGTTATTACAGTACAAAGGAATTAAAAAGAAAGGGATTCTACTCCAAGATTCAGATTTGTTCTTCTTCCTCGCCTGCTTCGCAAGCTTGTCCGCTGGCATATTAAATTTCCTGTTAAGGTAATTAAATTTCACTCTATTAATCTGGTTTTTGATTTCATAGATTTTCTTGATATGAACTCGCGATTGCCAATGAACCTCATGCTTGGGATTCTGGATATGACTGATGATATTAATGTTATCACTTTCTATGATGATGTCTTTATAATTATGTTCAACCGCCCAGAGAAGGCCGTTAAGGATAGCAACTGCCTCGCCTTCTTCACTATTTCTGATCCTGGATATAGACGTATGTGCTTCTATGAAATTAGCCCCAGCATCATGAATAATTAAACTTGTACCTGTCATTTCATTCACATTAATAAAAGATGCATCTACATTGATTTTCAACCAAGAATTTTCTAGAGGATTCCATTGTATGGGTTTGTTGTTATTATTGTTTGATAGCACCTTTTTAGGGAAGTTATAGATCATTTTGATGATATGGGAGAGATCAGTTATTTCATATTGAAAACAATGATCACATCTAGTTTTCCATATTATCCACAAGATAGTGGATAGCAGGTTCTGATAAGCCGCATTGTTAAATTGAGGGGTATGTTCCCATGAGAAAATTCATTCTGTTAAATTCACTATATTCTCTGAGATAATGTTAAAATAGAACCATATATTCTTAGCTAGAGGACAATGTAAGAGTGCGTGTTCTATAGATTCTATCTCATTACAATTAGGGCAAATAAGATTATTATTGATAAATTTCCCGATTCTCTCCCTAACTGGGAGGGCTTTAGTACAGATCTTCCATATAAAGATTTGGATTCTAGGTACATTAGGGAGGTTCCAGATAAATTTCCAATTGGGATTAAAATTTATGGGAGAATTCATACTAGTGCAGAGGTAGTTATACATGGATTTAACTGTGAATTTACCCGATTTTGTTAGTTTCCATATCCGCTGATCTTCTCCTTCCGTACAGATAGGGATAGCTTTTATAAGATTTTGTGTCTGGTGATCAAAGATATTATTAAGTGTCACGTCATCCCAACTGTTATTATTAATTAACTGTGCCACCTTTGTGATTTGGGTCTCATTATTAGTATTATGCGTAAGATTATTATCTGGGATCTAGTTATCTGACCAAATATTAATCTGATTACCATTATGGACCTCCCATGTCGTTAACTCTTCAATCTGATATATATGTTTACTTATAGTCTTCCAAAGCCAAGAGTGATGGGATTTTATTGGACCTGGGGACTCGGCACAAGGGAAGTATTTGGCTTTCAGAAACCGAACCCACATAGCATTAGGTTCCGTTTTAAGTCTCCAGGCTAATTTACTGAGCATAGCTGTATTGTCTAGCTCAGTACGATAAATACCCAAACCTCCCAAGGCTTTAGGAAGGCAGATGGACGACCACGATTTCGTACATATGCCTCTGGACTTACCCCACCAAAACGACTTTTGAATAGTCGTAATGCTTTTGCTGATGCCTTTAGGAATGGCAAAGCATTGCATTTGGTATTGGGGTACGGCGGCTGCTATTGTTGTTATAACAATAGTGCGCCCAGCTTGAGAAAGGAATGAAAAATTCCACTTCTCTAGTTTATTCTTAATCTGCTGGAGGATATCCTTAAAAGCATTTTGCTTGTTAGCTCCGATAAAAAGATGCGCCCCTAAATATTTATCCGAAGGAGACGCATATTTGACTTTCAGAGAGCGCATTATAATACGCTTAAACTTCGGATGGGAATTTTTAGAGTAGAAAATGTTAGACTTCTTATAATTAATCATTTGACCTGATGAATCACAAAAAGTCTTAAGAATGCTTTTGAGTATGTGAATGTTGTCCAAGGAGTTTCGACCGAAGATGATGCAATCATCAGCAAAAAGAAGATGGGAAATGGTAAGGTCTGTATTATTGGTAGGGAACCCCTTAAAAGTTCCTTGGTCCTGATGAGCTACTAACATTCTACTCAGACCCTCCATAGCTAAAATAAAGAGGAAAGGGGAGAGGGGGTCACCTTGTCTAATACCTCTGGTCGGATAAAAAGTGCGCCCGGGATGACCATTTATTAGCACTGCCATTGAGGAGGTAGTGATGCACGTATTGATAATCTTAATCCAATGTTCTGAGTATCTTAGCTTCCTCATAATGTCTGTTAAGAAATTCCACTCTATTCTGTCAAAAGCTTTGGACATATCTAGCTTCAATCCAAAGTATCTTGTCGCTCCTTTCATCTTTTTCATGGAATGTATTATTTCCTGTCCTATGATAATATTATCTGAAATTTGTCCACCCGGAAGATATGCCGCCTGGACCGGAGTAATAATGTCGTTAAGAGTTTCTTTGAACCTATCAGCAAGAATTTTAGTGATGATCTTATAGGTAGTATTCAGAAGACTAATAGGCCTGAAGTCCGCCGGAATCTGAGGTGTAACCGTTTTCGGGATAAGACAGATATGGGTGTGGTTGGCTTCAACCGGAAGAGAGGCGGAGAGAAAAAAATTGTGAACCAGTTGGTGTATGTTGGGGCTGACAGTGTCCCAATTAGTTTGAAAGAAAAAAGGAGGGTAACCGTCTGGACCCGGAGCCGCTTCTCTCTTAAGACCCTTAATCGCATTATTAATCTCATATTCATCTGGAATGGCTGTAAGCTTATTATTCTGTAGATTGGATATAATCGGATGAAAAAGATTAAGAATATTAAGATCAGTAGTAGTATGGTCAGAAGTATTAATGTCTAAGAGATGAGAGGTAAAAATGTCTTGAATATGATCAATATTTTCCTGCCAGTCCCCATTACTATCTTTAATAGCCCTAATTCTGTTGTGTCGATTACGCTGAATGGCCTGAGAATGAAAGAATTTTGTATTCTTATCACCCACCGCAATAAAGTTATTTCTGGATTTTTCTTTCCAGATATTTTCTTGGTGGAGGAACGATTGTTCAAGCTGCTCATTCAATCTATTAAGCTCATCTTTATTGCTACAGTTGTTGATTCTTTCTGTTAGGCTATTAATATTACTATCTATGTTACCGACACTGTTTTATTCCAAACTGTTAAGTGTTTACTTAACTTTTTTAGCTTCCCTTGAATATCCTGATTGACACTCCATTTCTCAGCAATGAAATCATGACATTCTGGATGATTCATCCAAGTGCGCATGAATTTAAAGGGTTTAGTCTTACTATAGCTATTATTATTATCAGCCAGTAGAATGGGAAGGTGATCCGAACCCACAGAATCTAGATGAGTAATACTAGCTAATGGATAAGTCTGGAGCCAATGAAAGTTCGAGAGAGCTCTGTCCAGTCTTTCTTGGATCAATTTGACGCCAGTTTGTTTGTTACTCCATGTGTATGGGCTCCCCTTAAATCCCATATTTGTAAGTTCCAGTTTGATAGCTTAATTGCAATGTAGTAACACACGAGCTTGCTACTATACACCCTCTTGCTTTTGAGTCTTTTTTTTTTATGAAATAGATTAGCATTAAAAAACCAAAACCATCCGTACAAAGTTCTAACTTGAAGCGGAAATAAAAGAGGGAATTGCATTCTAAATTCTTTTCTGACAATTGTTTCCACCCCATTTTGCTAGAGCACCGGCTTTGGGGTTGCATTCCCTGAGAGCGTAAGTGAAAACTATGTTTGTGAACTGATTCTTGAGTGTCAAAGATTGCTTTATGAGTTTTTTGGATTGCCAGTGTAGTCCGTCACTTTTGCCGTTTATGTACTGGACTAAGTTTTGATTGTCGTTCTCTATGTGCACATACTGGATGCGCAGTTGAATGGCCCATAAGATGCTATAGTGGATTACCAGACTTTCACATTCTTCTGCATTCTGACCCTGTACTGTATCCGCTGCTGTTATTATGAAATTTGCTTCTTCATCGTGTATTATACACCCAATTCCCGTTGGTTCTGAGAGTGTCGTGAAAGAAGCGTCTACATTGACTTTAAGGTATGGTGTCGATGGAGGGCTCCATTTGTGTTGCTTTGGTTTTTATCCTCGCTATCATCTGGAGAGGGGTCTGTTTTTTGTCCGTATAGCAGTTTTCGCACCTTGCTTTCCATATGCTTTTGAGTCTGTAAGTTTAGAATAATGATAATATTCCAACTACTGATAGCAGCTATATCATTTCAGATATGAATGATATTCTTATTTCAAAGAACAAGGGTTTTTGAGCTTATCCTCTCAACAGTGTAATTGAGTTTATCCTCATCAATAGTTGGTATTTGAGTTTACCTCCTTCGACTTATTATTATGGTTGAAATACTAGCGTCATATTTGTTGTAAGGAAATTAAAATCATAACTTCAATTATATATGAACAAAATAAGTCTTTACGAATCATATTTTTACTAAACTTAACACTAGGTGTTCAACAAAAAAAAAAAAAAAACTTAACACTAGGTAGGTATTACAATTACTAAAGGTACTCATGTTCTTTTACCACACTCAAACATTGTCAGAGTGTTGTTAACAAAAATAGTAAGTCCAAGTGAGTAACCTCAATTACCACTTACTGAGAGGCAAACTCCATGACCCATTAACATTGAGGGGGTAAAGTCATAAACCCCAAAAAGAACAAAAATAAAAATTACTTCTTTTAAGACCAGATAATGGTTTTACACTTTCAACCAAAAAAAAAGAAACAGATAATGGTTTATTTATCAATTATCTTGCAAGAAAATTACATAAAAGTGCACCCTGCTGGTTATGTAAGAACTATACTACAGTTGTATGATATACTCTTTTGAGGAGAATCAGTATCACCTTTTTTTTTTTTTTTTGTTAAGGATCAGTATCACCTATTTAGTTGTGAAGAAAGTATACCCACATCCTATTTATATCAGATATGAATTTATTATATTACAAGCATACCATACTCGTATCAAAAAGCTTGATTGAAGAACTAGAAAGGAAAAGGCAGGAGTCATTTCATTAAAAGGGGTCCTCATCAAATACAAAATCTACAAATTTCAAGTTCATGCTCCCATCACATAATCTTTCTTTCTCTTCATTCAATATTGCAATTGCAAACAAAATAAACAAGAAAATTAGACAAGGAGACACATCAAATTAAATAAATACTTAAACAGCAACAGGTATGGCTTCATCAAGGGCAAGAACACCAGGAAGCTCTTTCCCTTCTAATAATTCCAAACTCGCACCTCCTCCAGTCGATATGTGGCTCATTACATCAGCTACTCCTACTTTCTCTACCGCAGCAACTGAATCTCCACCTCCGATGATCGTTGTCACTCCAGTTTTGCTAAGGTCTGCTAACTTATTTGCAATTGCCTACAACCATGGCCATAGGATTAGTTAACTACTTAACTTAAGAAACAGTAGTTCAAGCTATTTGAGACAATGGGCCCATAATTCTAACTTATTTTATGTTTGACTCAAATAGATCCAAAATCAGTCTGTGTCTGTCATTAGGATGAGTAAGACACAAAAATTGTGAAACCAAACTCGAGTTCACACAGATATCGAGTCAGAATTCAGATCTGAACTCAAAAACAAAACACATAATGCATTCATGATTTTAGAGCAGAAGTGCATATACCAAATAGCGCAAGAATATATATATCTAGTGGTATACCGAAGAAGATACTACTGTATATTTGTATTCGTCTAAGCATATTCAGTGAACACCTATTGTGGTGTTGATAGTTGATACCCATCGACTTATTTGCTTTATTTTGATCCACAAATTCTATCCTTTCATACTTGTTCATTTTGTTCCCTTTTTACGACCATCCGTACGAATTAGCCTCTATATAATGTGGTCGGCTAATTCGATAGACAGACACTGAATCGTGAAAGTTAGAAACATATTTAGGCGTATTAATACTTCAACATACAGATGGCAAAGTTGCAAACAAATCCTATTAAATAATCATAGTCTTTAACGTACCTCTGTTCCAGCGGCGAACTTTTCAAACTCGAACACTCCCATAGGTCCATTCCAAATTACAGTTTTGGTAGTGTCAAGAGCATCATTGAATGTCTTAATAGAATCCGGGCCAATATCCAAACCCATCCAACCATCTGGGATCTCAGATGCTGGCACAATCTGTATAATATATAAAGATTAGTTAAATTTCATTTTTCAGCCTTTAAGTTGATTCGAAGTACTGACCAACTTAAGTAATTGAGTTTATTTTTGCAAATATTGTAAATCAGAGAGCAGAAGCTGATTGGCTTAAGGAGACAAACCTTGCTGTTTGCGTCAGGAGCAAACTTATCGGCAATAACTACATCAGTAGGTAATAGAAGAGAGACACCCTTTGCTTTAGCCTTCTCGAGGAGTGAAGTTGCAAGGCTAAGCTTGTCTTCTTCGACAAGAGAAGAACCCACTGAGAGCCCCTGGGCTTTGTAGAATGTGAAGATCATTCCTCCACCCAAGAGAAGGATATCACACTTTTCTAACAATGACTCGATCACACCAATCTTAGATGAGACCTTTGAGCCACCAACAATGGCAGCAAATGGCCGTTTTGGGCTTGAAACTGCCCCAACGAGATAGTCAAGTTCCTAATACAAGAAACAAATTCAAGTAGAATTAAGCAGATTTCTATTTTCAAAAGAGAGATTAGGAATAAACGTAGAGTTCCAAAGTCCGCAGTGACATGATACGTTACCACTTAAGCTACTTTTCATAGACTAATTTGCCATTTTTCCCGACACCCGTACCAGTGTCATATACAAACGCTCGCATTACCAATATTACAAAAAATTATTTTGTTCTATCGTATAAAAGTTAGAAATAATCAAGATTCAAGATAGCACTTTTCCCTTTGAATTTCATAAACAAGGAGGCAAGTACATCCTATCCACTTCCACTAATAATGATGCGGATATAACTCCAAATTGATAAAGCAAGTACTTAAAATCCTCACCTTCTGCAAGAGGAAACCAGCGACCGAAGGCTTTAAGAATTTGGTAACTCCTTCAGTTGAAGCGTGAGCTCTGTGTGCAGTTCCAAATGCATCATTAACATAGAGATCAGCAACGGAAGCAAGCTTCTTTGCGAACTCAGGGTCATTTTTCTCCTCTTCCTTGTAAAATCTCACATTCTCAAGAAGAAGAACACCACCTTCAGGAAGTGAAGCAACCAACTTCTCAACGTCTGGGCCAATACAATCATCAGCCTTCACAACCTATTTCAGTTCTCACCACATAAACCGTATCTCAGCTTCCATATACAAAATCACAGCTTTATCAAAACAAGAAAATCTAGAAAAATAAATAAAGAGGAAACAAGAAATATACTTCGATTCCGAGAAGCTCAGACAATCTAGGAACAAGAGGAGCCAAGCTGAATTTTGGAGTAACACCCTTCGGCCGTCCCTGGGAACCAAGAAACAACAATTCAGCTCTTAAAAAGTCATAATATATCGATCTTTCTTAGACATACATAAACATTTTAAGAACAAAAATGATCAAAACCACCGAAAATCTTGGCCCGTTTTGGATCGAAATCGGTCATCAATCATCAGCCAGGATTTTCCGCTATCTTAAAAAGAGATGTTGAACTTGACCCAATTTCAGCCCAAAAATCGGCTTTGACTTTCGGCTGCTCTATCATTGTTGTTTTAATGAATGCAGAAGAAAACCCATTATAGCTAGGAACTTGACAACTTCAGATCTTAGGAAACTGTTATTGATTATACTAGAATAATATCTAAAATTCATAATTGACTATCAAATGAAATCAAATTCAGAAATTTAAAATTAGTTCTAATCAAGGAATCAATAAGAAACAAAAGAACTAGATTTAAAAAAAGTGGGTTCAAGGGCACAAACCAAATGAGTGGAAAGAATGACTTTAGCACCATTAGCGATCAAATGTTTAATGGTTGGAATAGCAGCTCGAATCCTGGTATCATCAGTGATATTTTGATTGTCATCTAAAGGTACATTAAGATCAGCTCTCACAAAAACCTTCTTACCCTTTAATTCAGAAGCAGATAAATCCCCAACACTCTTCTTTGCCATTGATACAACACCTCTAACTCCTTTCCCATTTACTGCTGATTTTGAAACTTTTAGAGAGAGAAGATGATCAACCACTACTGAACCAGCAAAACCCAGACGCCTAATTGTAGGAGTACGGAATCCATTGCTGATTCGAAGGCAAGGGGTAGTAGAGAGAGATGCTGCCACTTGAAGTGATGAACGGGTGCGGGTGTTTTTGGTGGAAGAAAAAGATGTGGGGAGGAGAGAGAAGGAAGTGGGTGATGATGATGTTGCGGAAGCCATTGTGTTGTTTGATAGCCTGTTCTTAGAGAGAGAAAGAGCAGAGATGTGTGGGGAATAGGGAGTGATCTAGAGAGAGAGAGAGAGAAAAGGGAAGAGAAGTTGAGAAGATATTTGTGGATGTGGGAAGAGAAATTGATTGGTTATTGTTGTGGATTTCCTTATCGTTGAGCTAAGGTTGAGATGTTCTATGTTTTCTGTGTGTTGCTTATGGAGTTATGGGTGCTCTCTCTCTCTCTCTATCTCTCAACCCTTTTGGTGACACAAAATGGTAACCAAAATGATATGATTCGAAAAACATTATATGATTGGTGCTTTTTATAATGGTACCCAAAATTACATGGTTGCCAATACGTGTACAAACGGAATTTCTAAGTGGACAAACACCTTTTGGGTGTAAATATAATCTATTAGTTTTTGGGGACAATTTTTTTTTCTCTCTCTAAAAGTCTTACCTTCACGGCCATCACCAGGGAGATCTAAACTTTTCATCCTTTACACCAACAACGATTCCATTAGTATCATACTATCAATCATGTTTACTAGAACTGTCAATTTATTGTTTCTTTAATTTATGAGATACATTACCATGATTGGTTTGTGGGTTCTTTTAGGGTTTGGATGTTTGGATTTGGGTGAAGACCCTGGATTTGATCTATCCTTAAGAATTTATTTATCCTTTTCAACTAATAATTAATCAGATAGATAAATCTTTGATCGTGTTCACTGATTAACAATGGATTTGATCTTCCTAGATATTGAACTAATCACAAATACATATTCTGTTTAGAGAGAGAGAGAGAGAGATTTTTAGAGATAAAAGGGTGAAACCACACAGTGTAGCTCCTCTTTAGATCTCGATTTATTTTAGAGATATGAATCGTGGTAAGAAAATTTAGGTTTGAAGTTTAAAAGAACTTGACAGAAAGTTCAGAGGAAGAAGAAAGAGAGTGTCGATGGAGAAAATTAATGAGATTCAGAAGAAAAAAAAAAAAACAGATTGTCCCCTTATCAAAACTAATCGTTTGTATTTACACCCAATTATGTTGTCCACATAAAAAAATTGATTGTCCATCTATTGCCCACCAATTACATTATCAGGATTATACCCCATCCTAAATTATATCATTCATGATTTCCATATTCTGATACACGAAACATGTTGAAAGACAGAGAGTTTCTACTTAGAATCTGTCTAGTGTTTCTTGCTACGTAGCATTACTATTGTTCCAATTTCTCAAAGATCTAGACCCAGTTATCCCTAAAATGTAAACAGTTGGGTCGGATAACACAGTTACATGATAAAATTTCGGTTTTGGTGGAAATTTTTGCTAGATAAATATATTTCAGTGAAATATTTCTTCATAGTAACACCCAAAAATAACATTTTTGCTATTGGTAGTTGTAAAGGGTTGATATAAAGAACAAATATGAAAAATGTTAACACATTTTTTAACAGAATTGGCTAGTTTGAGGGGATATCTGCAAACACACATTTATATCGAGATCAAGTTGAATAATTTCAACATAAACAGTTATGAAAGGGATAAATTACAAAACTAGGATATAAAATGCAAAAAATGAATAAGGATAGAGAAGTATGTCCTTTACTTCTAACTAAACTAACTACTTCTCACTTCTGAGTTCTGTCTATAACTCTTCTATGGTACCCACTGTTAAAATAAAAGAACAAAATTTAACTACTTCTATCATATATCAACTAAAAAACCATGTAAAGTCTGAGCATGAATAAGAGCACTTTTTTTTTTGAACTTTCTAAGAGCAAGCAATGTGCACTCAATGATGGGGTTCAGTACATCCCAAGCTGTCCGTCTGATCGTACACTGTCGTCAACATCTCAATTTGCGCGGCTACTTATTGGAGCCAAAGTAGAGGAAGAGCGAGTAGCGGAGTTATGATTTAGAGAAAATGGTACCCAGGTAAGAAATTTCTCGACCTTTTTGTAGTTTCTCACCCAGCTTTCATCTACTTAGTTTCTTTCTTCCTTTTTTCAGTTTACTATTCTGCAGCTAAGGACTTATCCCAGGGACAAGAGGAACAGCTGGTTTAGGTTGACTCACTTTCTCAACTAGAGCAGCTTGTGTTAAGAGAAGAACACCGGCAATGGATGCTGCATTTTGAAGTGCACATCTTGAGACCCTGCAAGAATCTATAACTCCTGCATCCATAAGATTTTCGTACTTATTCGTCATTGCATTATATCCAATTTCCCATTCACAAGTCAGAAGTTTCTCTACCACTGCTGATCCTTCGACTCCAGCATTATTCGCAATACATAATGCTGGAACTAAAAGTGCCTGAAACCCATGACACAAAGATAAGGAAGAATTTTAATAAACATAGAAGGTTTTTACTCCACTTTCAGTAAAATTACTTCCCTTTTTTTTGTAAGATAACCGATTCGCCAAGAATAAAATACTTAAAAGAAATTAAATTAACCCCATCAAACAAAGATTATTATTTCAGAAAAGATACATAGAAGAGATATGAAAAGTACCTTTCTTATAATATCAGCACCAATCCGCTCTTCAGGGTCTTCCATGGAATCCTTTATATTAGGAATATACTTTGTTAAATGTAAGTAGGTTGCTCCACCTCCAGGACCTATACCTTCTTCCATGGCAGCAAATGTCGAGTTCTTTGCATCCTCGATTCGAAGTTTCCGCTCTTCAAGTTCCACCTCTGTGTGTGCTCCAACCTAAAAACCATGGGCTTCATAAGTGAGCACAGCGAGACCCTACCATATAAAATTTACAATATTTGAACTATCTTTACAGTTTACAATAGAGAACGTGAACGGGAAGGAACAGGAACTCTCTATCATACATGTACTACTTTGATTTTTTTTTTCTTTTTTCTGTCAACTGAATTTAAACCGAGATATACAGGGCCAACACATAATACTTTTGTTGCTATTACATTCATTAACATTTCATGAATGTGAGCTTCTGCAAGAACACAAGTAAATCAGAATACAATATAAATCGAGATTGTGGGGAAACTTAACTGGAGAACTGCATGAAATATTAGAAAAAGCAACTATGCTTATAAAACAATGTATAAAATCTTCAGGCCCTTGCCAGAATATTCTGCAACATGCTAAACCGTGCAAATTGTTCTTAGATTGCTAAATCTGTCTCTATCGATGAAGGCGCAGTAGCAGTGCCCTGGAATTTTGTGCAGGAGAAACATAACTAGGGTCCTTATTGGTTTTAATCTACTTAACGTGTCCGTCCTCTAGTACTGGTGTGGGGCTGATCATTTAGGTTAACTCATTCTCAGTTTTCTGTTGTGATAATTAAGGAGAGCGGTAAAGGATGGGTTTATTCTATTCTTTTATCTCATACGAGAACTGGTATCAGTTGAGTAGATCTCGGGAAGAAGATAAATCTGTTCCGTTATTATATTCAGTACTTGGGTACTCAACCATGGAAGAAAAAAGTGATGAAATTAAAAGGTTGTCTTGCATTTCAGAAATAGTGCCCAAATCCAATTGTTGGTCTAGTAGACCGGATGAACATAGTAAAATAAGTTATGGAATTGAAAGGTTTCCAAGATTGAAGACCAAAGGATTAAAATGGGACATTATAGTGAGGTTAAAATGTAAAAGAAGGCAAACACGAAGGTAAAAACAAAATCCACCAGATTAACTACGAATGGCCTTTTAGGGAAGCATCCAACTATGAGACAGTGAGTATGAAAAAATGACAGAGATATGCAGTAGTTACAAGTATATTTTCATGGTGAACACACTCTTATTCATATATTATAATTCAGAAGATCATAAACTTGGGTATAACCCACAGAAAGTTTTTAGCCAAAAGTGGCATACCTTGATTACAGCAACACCACCTGAGAGCTTTGCAATCCTTTCAGAAAGCTTCCTCGAAAGGTGGGAATTATCCGTTGCACTTAGATCTTTCTTTATCTGTGCTATTCTTGCTTGTATTTCAGCCTTAGTGGTTGGATCAGCAACAATAGTAGTTGAATTACTGGTTATTGTTATCTTTTGGGCAATACCAAGCTGATCAGAAGTTGCTCCTTCCAGTGTCAAACCCAACTCCCCAGCAAGAAAATCAGCACCTATCACAAAATTACGGGCAAAGTAAGTAGTATATTGTTATTACTCGGTATAAGGCGTTCAATTAGTCAATAAAAATGTGAACTTCCATGTATTAGTTCTTATATTGAGACTAGGGTAAAGTTTGTTTTATCTCAATGTCGGATCTAAATCTGATCCACTCGAGGTCTGAATTGACTCGAGCCAGGTTTCAGATTGTTTTTCTTTAACTTGTGATGTCTGTCTCATCTGAATGGCTGATTCAGGTTGATTTTGGGTCCATTTGATTTAGATTCAACCGAGACAGACAACAGACAACAGACAAGAGACAATGATAAAAAAAAAACCACCGAAGAACTTAATGTAGACTTACCGGTCATTAGAGCAATGTCTTGCAGAATAGCCTTCTTTCCTTCGTGAAATCCGGGACACTTGATAGCAGCGACATTAATTATGCCTCGTGATTTGTTTAGTACGAGTGTTGAAAGTACTTCATGTTTGATATCTTCAGCAATAACTAATAGTGGAACTCCTAACTGGGTTATCTTTTCCAGTAAAGGAACAATTTCTTTCATGCTGGTAATCTTTTGATCAGTTACAAGAACTTTAGCATTCTCAAACTCTAGAGTCATTTGATCCGGGTTCGTAAGAAATTTTGGAGACATATAACCCTTGTCTATCTGTAGAGAGAAAAAGAGATCTAAGAAGCATTCAAATATAAAATTCGAAAATGAGACCAACTGAAACTGCAATACAGCAGCAGAGGGTAGTAAACCTATAGCTCAGTATTAAGTTGTAAAACATGCTCAATTGTGAAGCCTAACAACATCAAACTAGACTATTTTTATTGTCTATTTTTCCCAGGAAAATCAGCTAAAATATCTCAAAAACTAGAATTTTTTGTTGCCAGCTTTGTAGGGAAGAAAGTTTTCTCTGAAGTACTATTTTCCAGAAAAAGAGGAAACCATGTCCCGCCCTCTCTAGAGTCTCTTTTTCCCTGAGTAAATATCTACCCATTTTCCTTTATATTCCTCTCCTCGATCACATTTAGTTTTTCGACTCAAGCAGTAGTTATAAAGGCTCCCATAAACATCTAAGCTAATTAAGAAGAGATGACAATAAATTGCCCCCTAATATCTTCTGCAAAACATAAATAGATAAAAAATAAAAATATATAGAACTCAGTTAAAAAGTAATTTCTGCATACTGCAACTATCTTTTTAGTTGTCTGTTACATATTTTTGTTGTATCAGTGGTTGAAGATTTAGTCGTATCATTGGGAGAATATCATAACATAGACATCCTTATCCAAATGTAACCTGTGTTCTCCGACACTTATTTCTAATATGTTCATTTTAGGTGTGCAATGTACATCTAGCAATTTACAGTGAAACCTATTGCCAATGTATAAGTTCTGAAGTAACAAATACGACCTTTATACAAAGTCGAAACCTAACAAAACAACGGGAAATGGAAAATATTAGGAAACATAATATTCCAAATCAGATGGTGGAAACTAGCCAGGAGAAATGTTTGTTTGTCAATCTCTATTCGTAGCTTTTCCATCTTTATTCTTTACCAAGTTGCAACCAGACATCCTTTGGTTTCACCTACTAACTCTCCTTCACAAATCAAAGCTAGCGATGGCAGATGCTCTTAGACATTAAACCAAATTTGACCTTAAGGCTTTACATGCAAAAGATAGGTTATGGTCATCAACAGAACCAATAAAGTTGACAAAACTTCCAACAACAATCCAATGGTTGCATGTGTGCAATTAGTACCACTAACCTAAAGTACTGACCACAGCCCAAAAACTTATCATTTAAGGATTACAAAAGAGTTTGTAGTCATATACCTTCATTCCTTCTTCGAACACGATAGAAGTTTCAAAGGATGATGATGCCTCTATGGAGATAACTCCATCCCGCCCGATCTTTTCTATCGCATCAGCAATTAGATTCCCAATGAAGTCATCATTTCCAGCAGAAATCGACGCCACAGCTGGAAAAAATTATCCATCTTTTTTAAAAATTTACAAGTTCTATATATTTCTCAATTTAAGCTCTGCCTGGTATCTAGGAAATCTTTCCAAATTTTAACGCCTAAGTTATGCCTTGACGAGCGCTACCAAACGAACCACTTTCTAGTTAGCCCATATAGGGTTTGAAAATTTCTGCTTTATACATAGCTACAAATATTCACCCTATAAGGTCGCGGGTAATATATGGTCATACTTCTTAACATCTCTCAATATCAAGTGGTGCATGCCTGTATCGGTGCCACAGCTGTTTAAGCAATGGGAAGGCATTTCGAAGCCAAAAAACAGGAAAGATATTTGGGACTTGATCCCGGCAGCGATAGTTTGGAGCATTTGGAAGGACCTTAATAACAAAATTTTCAAAGATGCTAACGCTAACACGAGTTTAGATGCGGATGATATAAAAGCTGTAATCTTTGGGTGGGCTAGAAGCCTACCCAAGTATCTTAATTCTTCTTACATAGATATAGTTTGTAACTGGGAGGCGTGGATGTCGCGAGAGATCCACTAGCCGCCCCCCCGATTGTATAGTTCCTTTTCTTTTATATATTAATTCAAAGTTTCAAAAAAAAAAATATATATTCACCCTATTTTGTCATATTCATGTGTGCTAATAAGAAATTGGTACAAGTGATAGCACTCAATAAACTTAGACAATGCTAATGAGATGCCGGAATTTCAAAAAGAATCCGCAGGTACCAAACAGAACCTTAATGTATTTCATAAATGGCGTCCATGTAGATAGAGATTGTCACCTTGTATCTCCTCTCTCCCCTTAACTGGTCTAGATTGAATTTTCAGCAATCTGACCAGTTCTTTCACGGTCTTGTCCATTCCTTTCTTCAGAGAAACAGGATTAGCCCCAGAAGAAACAGCTAACATCCCATACCTGAGCATCTCTCTGGACAAAATAATAGCAGTAGTTGTGCCATCACCTGCTAAATCATTTGTTTTCTTAGCAACCTGCAGTTAGAAGTAAATCCCACAATTAAAATATTATTAAAGATGAAAATAAATTAATAGAGACCAAAACATTAGACGTTTAAACAACCTCCTGGATAAGCATTGCTCCAGTGTTCTCAATGGCATCAGGAAGTTCAATGGCCTGAGCAATAGTTACTCCATCATTAACTATTTTCAGTGTCCCAGGTCCATCAAGAATTACATTACGTCCTGCATTTTTCAACTAAAATCCAATTTATTAATTCAAATCAAAGAGCAAAGGGAGATCTTGAGACATAAATTCTCCGAATTAAACAGCACCACATAAATAACATTCTGTGGTAACAACATGCAATGTCCATAACTTCCGAATTAAACAGAACTTGAGAGCAAAGGGATGACTATTTGAAATGGTAACAACATGCAAAGTCCATAACTTCCGTAAAGGCCAAGAGCAGAAAACGGGTCATCAGAAAGAAACCTAAAAAGGCCATGAAACTACATATACATTACTTAGTACCTATACATTACTATTAATTATTAGTACTAAATCCAAGAACAAACATTACAGTTTCTCTACCTGTAATCCACTCTGATTTAGGCAATGACTCTCATTACTGCCAAAGTTCGACTTCCTTCACAAACTTACAAGATGTCTTGAGTTTGTTCTGATTCAGTCTCATTTTACTCATATGCTTCTGACATTCCTTTGCTTTCATAAGCAACAGCTCACACGAAAAAATGATCTATTCGTGAAGGATTGTGTGTATAAATAAGACAGACCATACGACTAAAAATAACATTGGACTCTAATTAGACATTCTCTATTCATAAAAGAAGATATCCTTAACCATTCTCTTAAACATTAAACAACTCAAAGCCAAATTTTCAAGACACGAATCAAATGGAAAGAATTGAAAAAAATGACTTTGTTTTTGGAGGCTGAACAAATGAGATTGTTATTTCAATTGATTATCGAAAAATTAGGAGTTATTTAACAAATCAAAGGTGGGAAATTCTCTTAGTCAATGATTAGAAAATGATTGATGATGATGATGATACCTTTAGGCCCCAAAGTGACTGAAACAGCATCAGCTAGCTTATCAACACCAGTTTGTAAAGACTTTCTACAATCTTTATCAAAAGATATCCTCTTTGGCCCAGCTCTGATTCTTGTCATAACATTTCTCTTACTTGAAACCATCCCATTCCCCCATTTTGCTCCTCTGAGATTCTGTAACAATTTACAGTAGAAAATTTCAGATGAAGTTGTCAAGAGAAAAAAATAAAAACTCCATGGAGTTAGAGAGAGAGAGAGAGAGAGAGAGACGTCTTAACTTACAGGAAATGAAGCTATTTGAGAAGAGAATAGAACTGGGGAAGAAGAGAAGAAGAGGGTAGTAGACATCTATCTAGTTAAAAGATAAAATAAAGAGACTTTTAACAGGTAATGATGATAAACGGGGGTTTAAAGATCAAAAAAATCTTCTAAGCCTTTGGTTTCTGAAGAAAACATTGGGAGACTACTCTGTAATGTGAAACTCCGAAACTGAAAACCCTTATTGACGGAGAAGGAGGTGCGGGAACCTGTGAGTTTCGAATTCGTATGGGCGCTAGGGGAAATCGAAGGGAAGAAGAGAAGAAGAAGAAAACGGCCCAAAGGGGTGAGAACACGCCCACGTTATAGTATGCTCATTTTTTGGGCCAGTCACATTTTCACCAATACGTGGACAACCAATTTTCTTATATGGACAACTATTTTTAGGTCTGGAGCGAGTTAACTGTGTTTCACTTAGTTGACTTTGATTTAATAAGAAGACAACTCTATAAAGACTTGAATATTAACCTAATTAATCTAAGGACCATTAACAAATACAATAATTAGAAATAAAAAGCTTAACCTAACTGTTCTTTTCAGTGGACCGGCAAATGATCTTTCAACCAAGAAGTTTTTGATGTTTCGGCGAAATGAGTCATTAAACTCGATAGGATGCTCCTGTTGGCAGAAAGTTTTAAACCTAAAAGTCCTCTCTCGTGCCCTTTTCTTTTTCTTCAACCCATTCGGTTTTAATTGCTTCATGTTTCTGAAAACAAATGATCAAGTTTATTTCACAAGTATAAGAAGGAAGTATTAAGACAAAAAAAAGTTTAGAGAGGGGATCATAATCAGTTCCAACTGGGATATCAATGAACAAGTTATCATATTTCTAGAGAGAGAAAAGGTTTTTAGAGAGAGTGATGTGGTGTTATTGCCTATTGGGAAACTAGAAATCTTCTCATCATCTATTGTTTTCTTAGATAAATTTGTGTACTTTCATAATGAATCATTATCTAATGCTCTACCTCTTGATGTGTTTCGAAACAATAGCCAAACCCTGATTTTCCGTCTTCTTGATGAAGAGGATGTTGATGAAGACGAATCTGAAGTGGGTTTTAATTCTTTGATGAAATTGTTTTGGATTTTATTGTTGTTATTCTTTGATGAATTGAGTTTTGGTTTCGGGGAGAACCCATGAAACAGTAGCAGTGATTGCTTCTGAGTTTTGGTGCGTGAAATTCAGACGTGGGGATCTGCTTGTTGTTTGATAGAAAAAATCTATTTTCTAGAGTTTTTATTTATTTCAAGGGGTTCTAGGGTTCTTAGTGCCATGATGAACAATGTATGTCCAAAGTTTCTCTCTCTATAAATTTGTGGGTGATGAAGAAGAAGAAGTAAAAGAATTAGAATAAAATTACGGTTTATAAAAGAAAAGAGGGAAGACTTTAAATAAAACCTCTAATTCTTAGATGACAAGAGTGAAATTTAATAGAAAGATGTCCCCTTAAAAATTGTTGTCCGTATAAAAATTTTAATTTTTCTAGTTGTCCATATAAGAAAATTGGTTGTCCACGTATTGGCCACCTTTCACAATGGACACCCACAGTTAGTCCCGCAATAGGCAAAATCCGATTCTACAAAGTCTAAAATATTCTTGGTGGTGGCGGATCCACGATTCAGATCTAGGAAGAGCGAAGGTATATACCCAAATCTTTTTGAGTTAATTCCAATTTGGGCCCCTACTTTGTGACCAGCTTCTTTTATGGCCCCCTATTTTCTGTAAATTCAAGTATGGCCCCCTTTTTTATGTAAATGTCCTAACTACCCCTCCTATAACTATTTTTTCAAAATAGAATAAAAAAGAAAACTTGAATTCCACCTCACTTTCCTCTCCACCAATCTCTCCACGCCACATCTCTCTCTCTCCAACTCACCTCTCTCTCCAACTCACCTCTCTCTTCTCCGACGAAGGTCGCCGACGGGAAAATTTTCCGGTTGGCGACCTTCGTCGGAGAAGAGAGAGGTCAGTTGGAGAGAGAGAGAGGTGAGTTGAAGAGAGAGAGAGAGGTGAGTTGAAGAGAGAGGGAGAGAGGGGGGTGAGTTGGAGAGAGAGACAAAGGTGACGTGGAGAGATATGTGTGGTGGAGAGTGTAGGGTTTTGTGTATCCTATACACTAACTAGTGTTGTAAGCGGAATCTCAAACATCTCATGTTTAACACTAGATTGTCCAGGATCGTTATGCATAAACTAATCAAGAACTAGAGAGGGATAAATACCTTGACGCGTTTTTCTCTCGAACCATTCCAATCGCATGCAAAGATCGAGAGCTCCAACTGTAGCTCCTCTACTTGAGACACCGAGTGAATAGACTTGATCTCCCTTCCTTTCAGACTGCTAGAACTTACTAGAAGGTTGAGAAGAACTCTTCTTCTTGACTAGATTGATAGAATGGGAACTTTTTCTCTATATTCCTCTCTCTCCAATAGGTGTATATTCAGAGAGAGAGAGAGAGCTGTATATTTTTCCTTAGAGAAAAATCCACACCTTTTCTGTTCTCAACTGAACCAATATATAGATGATGGGTCATGAAAATGTCCCATCTTTGTCGTTTAATTTAGTCGAGTTAGTTCCTTTCGAGTCTTTATTATAATAAAATGGTTGGTTTTCTTGATTAGGTGTCTTTTGCGAAGTTAGATGTGAAAAACGGTTAAAAACGAGGAAAAGATGCATGAAGGGTATTTTGGTCATTTGGAGTCAAGGACAATCTGGTAATTTGGCCAAGGTCAGTGCGTGGTTGAAAAGTAGAGGTCGAGACGAGTCCGTAGGAGAAAACGGAAGTTAAATCGGAGTTCGGATGAGGGAATTAGCCAAAGTCAAAGTCAGGTCAACATTTGGTCAGCTTTCGGTACAGTGTCGGGCACAAATTTGGCGCGCGGTACACTAACAGACACGTGGCGAAGGAAGAAGGCCGGTGTATCCAATTACCGTGTTAGCGCTGAGCACCGAAATGGGCCCGTAGAGCATGATTCCGTGTTTCGGACGCAACTTAGTTCGGTAGTCCTGCCCCAACGTTTTAATCTTAACCGTTCGCTACCGCGTTCTTCAGATCGTGCGGCTCCTGTGCATCCCGTGTTTTATACTTATTCCGTGCAGCCGAAGCAGCTTAACCTCTATGCTCCCGGGACGCGTGGCACCTTCCCGTCCATCCAGATCCGTGTTCGGCTTAATCCGACGATTCCTGCCTGCTGCCGCACCTCAGTGTATTACCCGCATCTCATGGTAGCATCCGGAGCTTGCACCAAACCCTAGCCGCCTGGTGTCTCTTTATTTTAGGGTTTCTTTTGTGCTTTTTAACCCTAAAAACCCCAAAATGACCCCCTACTCTCCCACTTTTTACCATTTAACCCCAACCAAAACCCTAACCCAACTCTTTAAATAAATCTCTTGCTCGTCCATTAAAGGCTAGACTTGCAAACCTTCTCAATCCTCTCTTTCCCTCTTCCTCCCTTCTTAGCCCCTCTTTCCTCCTTCTTGTAGTTGTAAAACCCTAATACTTTCTCTCCCCTCTATACCTCTTCTTACTCAATTTCCTTCTCCTCTTTTACTTCCTCTTACCTAATCTTTCTCTTCTCTACTACTAAATCCATTTCTTTTCCATTCTTTTTCCATCTTCTTCTCTACCATTACTTTTCTTTCATTAATAGTCTTCTCCTTCTTTCTTCCATATTCTTCTATCATCTTTACCCACTTCATCTCTTCTTTCCAACTTCTTTCTAGATCTAATTTCTTCCTTTTCTTTCTTTTTCTTATTTGGGTTGCAATAAAATAGCTATTACTTGGATTTCTTGGATTACAATTCTTGAACACAAATGGAGCAAATCTTGGATAAAATGGAGATACATGGGAATATGGATTTTGAACATTCTTGGTGATTTCTTTCCATTAATTTCTTAGTATTTTCATTTATTTTACAATGTCAATGAATGTCACTCTAGATTCCATGTATAGTTAATTTAGCAATCTAAGGTTGTGAATGAAACCCATTTTGGATCTTTATAATACTTGTTCTTGATTAATTAAATCCTTTGATGTGCTTTTATGTCTATTGATTGTTTATCTATATGGATTGGATTTTCTTTCCATTACTCATGCCTCATAATTAGATATTTCATACTTTCGTTAAGTTGTTAGATGGAGTATGCTTTTTAGATGATGAATAATAGTTAAGTGATCTGAATCTTTATAAGGAAGACAATTAGAATTAGTGATTATAAAATTGTTTTATCTAGAACATCATCCGGAATCTAAATAGTTCATTATATTGGATCCCGAGTAAATACAAAAGAGATTTAAATAATTAAGTGCTTGTTTTATAAAGTGAAATTATGTGGTGGATTTTATAACTTTAGATATCTTCTCCCCTCTCTTAGATAGTTTAGATAGTTTCATTTGTTTTCTTATTGCTTATATATCAATCATCAATTTTATGAGGGGTGTGTGTGTGTTTTAGTCTAAGTTAGATATTGACATCTTGATTATTGGGTTAAACCCGCATTCAATATCCGAAGTTACCTACCTATCTCTTGGGACGATACTCGATCTTATTATAAATACTATAACTTGACCCCGTATACTTGCGGGAAGAGACCTATTTTTAGGCCCATCAATAGACAAACCCTAATTAGAATCTCATTCAGATTAGGTTTTCTATTTCTGGGTCACAGAAAAGATAATTACCAAAATACCCTTTTTGGGGTATTTTGATAATCCCCTTAAGTG
>BEHA01050369.1:67199-81642 GCA_002897215.1 Eschscholzia californica subsp. californica | reverse complement strand
AAAAATTCCATATGAATAAACCACTACTATAATGTGAACAAGATTGAAAACAATCCACTAAAATTAGAGTGAGATAGAATTAGTAGAATTAGTAAAGTTCTTTAATGACAATGATGGGCCTATAAGGTTACCCTAAATAGGTCTATACCCGCAAGTGCACGGGTGTCAAGTTGTAATAAATTCCGGTAAGACCGGTTCGTTCCTCAGAGACTAGTTAAACCTATTCTAAAATTAGGAAGTAATAAGATTTTAAAATGATTTGGTTTTGGTTTTTAAAATAAAATGAATAAAATATAAAAATAAAATTACGGAAATGAAAATGAACTCAAATGGGGAAGGACCTAGGATTTTAGAATCCACCACGAAAAATCACCTTTATTACACATAATTAACTAACTAATTCTTTTTTTCTATAACTCAAAATTCTGGATAATGAACTATCCGAATTTCGGAAGATGTTTTCGATAAAATCGGTTCTTAGATCATAAAATGGTAATTGTCATCTTTTGAAAAATATATTTCTAAACTACTATCTATCAATTAATAAGTATGAACCGTCAAACGATTTAACATAAGCACGATGCATCAAATCTAAAAGCATAGATAGTGAAAAGATAACCTATTTAACAAATTAAAACAACTTAAGCGATGGAGCACATTCAAAGAATTAATCAATTAAAAATATGCTTCTAAAAGATCGAGTATGGTTTCATCATCAATCCTAGTTAAGAAATCTAGCTACTCATTCTCATCAGATATATCATCATGATTATAAGAAACATTATTGTTATAAAATCAAAGATAAAGTAGAGAAGATCACCGAATGTAATGTTATTTTCTTTTGATGATGGATGTTGATCAAATGAGTGAGATGAAGGTGATGAAGATGGAGTGATAGTTAGATTCTTCTCTCACAAAAGTAATCTTCACCAAAACTCTCTCTGTAATTTTATATATAAGCTCTGTCTCTCTACAATCTGGTTTCAACATAGAAGAAAATAAAACATCAACTCTGTTATTTCTCTTTCTCTCTGATCTCTCTCAATACAATTCTCTCTCAAAGAAATACAAAAAAGAAGAAGTAGTTCTCTGTTGATCTTTCTCTGTTTCTCTCTAAGCAATAATCTCTCTCTCTCTCTCTACAAATCTTTCCTCACCAAAATAAAAGAACAGAGATGATAAAGAAGATGAAAAGATATCAAGCTTTCCTCCCTCTGAATTCTCTCTCTCTCTCTAAACACTATGTTAGAATTCTTGTTGTTCTTTCATTCTCTCTCTAAAATAATTTCATTGATGCCCAGAGAAGAAGAAGAACAACTCCCCAAATCAATCCTAGAGACCTCACTGTCCAGCTAAAGAGGAGATACCTTCTGCTCTATTATCTCTTTGTTTTTATAGCAGAACCGAAAACCAGTCCATCTCTAACTATTCTCCATTAATTCTTTCCTCCATCTCTGCATAAAATATTCGGTTCCTTTAATAAAGATATTCAGCTTTCTCCATGAAATTATTATCTTCTCTCTTTGATATAACCAAATCCCAATCCAGAGAATACTCTCCCTCTTTCAAGATCTCTTTCCATCTTCTATTCTTCATCCTTCCAAAAATATTCAACTCCCTTTGATTTTCCTGCTTTCTATATATCTTGACACAACTAATTGATCTTCTCTGGCTAGCTGTTCACGTCCACTCTCTCTCTAGATTTCCTTCCATTTGAAGAGAGGATAAGATAAGAGAGAGAGGTGTTAAAGAAAGACCTAAAGAAAAAGGAAACCCCTAATTCTTGGCTCCATTAAGCAGCTTTGATGAAAGATGGATCTTTGAAATTTAAATTCAATCAATTATCTCCACGTGAATGTTAGGATAGCCTGGTTACTAGTCGCACAAGATCCAGTGTAACAAGGGATACCGAGTTAGTTCACGTCATAATTTAAGTGGCCGTTGGATGAGTTTGACCAAGCCGCAAGTATCTCCATCCATCCGATCCTCCCATACTACTACCTTATCTTGCGCCGCACCACGTGAAATCAACTCCTGTAGTGGGTCCCGAAATAACCATTGCGCCCACCATTAAACCGAGAATTTGTACCTCTCCAAAGGTTGATCGCCACGTGTCTTTCAAACCTAAAGTTGACTTGAATTTGACACCAACTTTGACCCACTATATTTTTCTCGTCCAGATTCCAATTTGACTTCCTTTTTCGCCATTGGGATCGTCTTGGAGTCTAGTTTCATCTGAGCATCAATATAGACCAAAATACCAGAAAACCCTTGTCACCATTTGACTGAAATACCCCCTGTGTGCCTTTCTCCCGATTTTAACCATTTTTCACATTAAACTCCGTAAGAGGCACCTGAGAAAAAGAAACACACAATTCATCAGAGTAACGGCTCGATATGGACTAACTAGCTCCAGTTAAGAGATTCAAATGGGACAGTTTCATGTCTCATCAGACAATTAGGAAATCGACAGTGAAAAAGAGTAAAACCTTATCAGAATTTTAGGGTTTCGCTCCCCTTTCCAGTGTGGATGTGATGATTATCTCTTGAAATTGCTTTATATATATTTCTTGAAGACAGATTATCTCTCAAAAGCCCAAAATTAGGGTTTTTTTCTACTACAGAAACCCTAGTTCTAGCAAGGGAGCCGAGTTGGTTTGATGGGAAAGATGGAAAGAGAGAGTGAATGAATTCATAACCTTTTAGTCGAAGACGCCAGCTGCTCGGCTTGTGTTTGATTTCGTCTGATTAATTTTAGCAAGGGAGCATTATCATGGAGTTGGTTTGATGGGAGGTGGGAGATGAAGTCGTCTGGTTTGATGGGAGGCGGGAGATGAAGTCGATTTGGGTTGGGACAAGGGAAAGTGAGGGAGAAGATATTAAAGGTGATATAAGCGCCTTTGTTTTTAGTCGAAGGCGCCCCATTTTCTGCTCCCATTATTAGGTCCGGATTTAGCAAAGGGAGATTTAAGTCATTTCCCTCCCACTAACGGCTCAAATCTGTTAAATCAAACGGAGTGGGGGGTTTCAGTAATTACTAATTAAAGTGGGGGTTTCAATAAAGGCATTATCAGAGTTGGGGGGTTTCAGTAATTCTCCCTTTGGACAACCGCCTTTTTCTTTCCCGTTGAAACTAGGGTTTTTCGTTCTCTCTCCCCTCTTCCTTTTTTTCAATTCTTTCATCATCTATAAACCCTAGTAAAATCAATAATTAGAACTAAAAACGAAATGGGAACTCCAGGAACATCTCGAGAGCCATGCCCAGATAGAATCCTAGATGATCTCGGTGGAGCTTTTGCCATGGGAGCTGTTGGTGGATCAGCATTTCATTACATAAAAGGAATTTACAACTCTCCTAAAGGTGAAAGATTTATCGGTGGAACCCAAGCAGTTCGTATGAACACTCCTCGTATGGCTGGTGGTTTCGCTGTCTGGGGAGGTCTTTTCTCTGTTTTTGATTGTAGTATGGTTTATATTCGTCAGAAAGAAGATCCATGGAATTCAATCTTTGCTGGTGCTGCAACTGGTGGGTTTCTTCAGATGAGAGCTGGTTTTGGTTCAGCTTCAAGATCTGCATTAATGGGTGGTTGTCTTCTTGCCCTAATTGAAGGAGCTGGAATTATGTTGAATAAGGTTTTAGTACCTCAACGACAAATTGATGATCCAATGGTAGACAATATGCCCTCTGGATTTCCAATGGGGCAATTGCCTTCTAATCAAATACCAACTTCTCAAGAAGAGAAATCAACTTCTTGGTTTGGGGGAAGGTTTGGAGGTGGAAAGAAGGATGAGAAGAATAATGGTGGTAGTAAAACTGAGATTTTGGAGAGTTTTGATTCTCCTAGTACTCCTATTCCATCCTTTGAATTCAAGTGAGGAGATAGAGAGAGGAATTGGGAATTGCTGGTAATATTTTTTATTTTGAATTATGGGTTCTTTTTATATCTTCTAAAGGCTTAATCTTTATATTTCAAAAAGAAATTTTGATTTCAGAATATGTATATGTGATGAATAGTATTAACTTGATTCAGAAATAATAGTATTAATATAACACTCATCTCTCTTTATCTCTCTAGTCTCTAACAGTTATTCGTATTTTGTTCCTAATTTACTAATGCATTTGTGGATATGATATGCTGATCTCCATGTTTGGAAAGGGAGCTCACCTCGAGTTGTTTTTTTTTTAATTGGTGAGCGTGTCTCGAACCCTTGACCTCTTGGAAGATTATACCTCTTACCACTCCAACCAAGGGTTGTTGACGGCTCACCTCAAGTTGTTTATAACATTGTGTATTGGTGCTAATGTCTCGATATTTCTCTACGTTGGTTTTTTTTCCTATATAAGTAACTGAAAGAAATAAACCATATGGAATGAGGTTTTATGTCTCAAACTTGGGAAGTCCTTGATACCCGCCTCGAGAATATGCTTTGCCTTTAAAAAGAAAAACGGCTCAAGGTATGAATTTGTGTTTTGTATATTTACTTCCATATTCTAATATTGGAGTTCATTATTTCTCTTGCCCATGATTTGTTTATACTAAATTTGATTAAACTTTAGAAATGTTATGTATGAATTAAGATAATTACCAAACTAATTCGAATGGTTCAGAAATTTCATTTTGAAATGAACTTGCATGGCAACTTGGTCTTAATATCTCTCTCTCATTCATGCTCTCTCTCTCTCTCTCTCTCACACACACACACACAAAACATCTATTAAAATTGTTAGTACTCATTCTTAACATAGTTACGGAGTTCACATGTAAATGTCGAGTAGCCAATCTCAATGTATGGGAGGGGGGTTAAAGCAATGTTAGGGGCTTGGCTCCATACTGTGCACCACTTTATGCATCGATGCTTTATTGCTAACTTCTCAATGTTGCCCTGCTGGATTCATGCTTGGGTTTTAAGTCTTCGTTGTGTTTTTAGAAGGTACGGAGGTTTTGCGTCTTAATCTTGGTGATTTCTCGGTGCTCCCTTGAGGTTTTGCGTCTTAATCTTGGGGTGTGTTTGATTCGGAAATTTCCCTGGGAAAAGAGAATCAGTTACCTTAAAAATATATTTTTCATGTGTTTGTTGAGTATTTTAGGGAAAATGAGATTTTCACTCACGTGATCAAAATTTTTCTATTTTTCTCTAAAATCAAGGAAAGTTGTTACCCACCTCCCCCTAAAGAATCTCTTTCTCAGTAACCATTTTTCCCACTTCACCTTATTTTTCTCTCAACAACTTTCTCTCTATCTAAACCGCTTCTTCTATCTCTCGACTTCTTCACTGAATATATGAGCAACAACTTTCAACAACTCAGTTTAAAATCTCAACACGTTTCTCTCTCTCTTTGAACTATCTTGTGTTAACAAAATATCAATTCCGGGTATGTCATTAATATCAAAGTCTTAATTTATATTGTTATTTCAAATATATGGTAGTGTTCTTCCTTCACAACTAAAACTTGAATATAATAACGATAGTATTAACTTGGACAAATTGTTACTTGATTGTTGACAAAAGTTGATATAGGTCATTTTCGGTTTACTCTAGTTCTTACTTGTCCCAGTGCACATGTCAAAACCTAACAACAAACAGCGTGGATCGATATTTTCATCGGTCATTTACAAATTTCATATAACCAATAGTAACATGATTCTTTACTTAGAGTTGATAACAGCCTTTAAATATCTAAGTAAGTCCTTATCAAATTCAACTTAGAAGATAAAGAATTTTAGATCATTGAAAGGTTCAATCAAAGAACTGCTACTTCCAAGTAACAACTTACAAAATAAATAACAACTCTGGTTCTTATTAACACAAATAGACATAGAGAGAGAGAGTAATGAAATTATGAAAAATAACAACCTGGGTTTTGTAATAATTGAACCTGTTCTTGAAGTTTTCAAGTTCTTTAGTTCTGTGTTCAATGAGGGCAACCAAAGCTTCTTCCTCTTGTTGATTCTTGTTATGATTATAAGAAGAAAGAATGTAAATTTTGGGAAAGAGAATACAAGAAGGAAGAAACAAAAACAATAGTATTCATTTAATTTCTGTGTTTGCAAAGAGTTTCATAGTTTTTAGAGAGAGAGAATGTTGTAGAGAGAGATAGAGTTGTTTGGCATTTGGAGGTCTGATTTCATATTCATATTCATATTAATATCATTTCTAAATTATTTTTGGAAAACTCAAATCTTTAGGAGAACTAAAAAATCCATCATAGATAATCCCAAAAGCAAAAAGAAGAAAAGAATGATAACTAAAATGGCATCCACTGTTACATAATTATTGATGGGGAAGGTTTGAAATAAATTATGCAATAGTATAAATATACTTTTTATTAATTACTATATTTTTAAGATGGATTTTCTGTTTAACTTTCTTACTCACTGATCATTTGAATTTGTATTGCTTATGATGTATTGCTTATGAGTTCTCTATTCTACTTAGTATTAGATTATTTCATGGTGGTGGTAGTACTAATAATAGTTCAGAGTTCTATATGTCTCTTTTGTTGTTTAGGTTTTGATTTCATTCTTGTTTAGGTTTTGATTTTGTAAAGAGCAAATTTTGTATATGGCTTGTTTTTAGTATTTAGGTCAACCAAATCACATCTAAGATGAGTCTTACCTAGCATGGACCAACATATACAACTCATTTTCATATATCTTTATTTCATTATGTACTTCATTTCTTAGTTTTTATAACTATTTGGTTTAGTTCGATTAACGGTGTAAAATGCTTACGCGAAAGTTGCACTTAAGGGTTGCGTGTATGATGATGATTATCATCATATATGCATACTGGAGTCATCGTCGTAGAAGAAATGCAAATCTCAATAGAATGCCTCATATTAATCGAGACCAAGAGAGAACAAGTGTCTTAAAGAGGATGTATTTAGAGAGTGACCGTTATTGTCATGAACAACTGCGAATGAAACGAGGTCCGTTTCAACGTTTGTGTGCGCGGTTGCGTGGTTATGGGTTAGTTGACAAACGCCATGTAAAGGTTGAAGAACAAGTAGCTATCTTTTTGAATATTGTTGGCCATGACCAACGTAACCGCAATTCAGTTCTTCAATTCATTCGATCGGGAGAAACTGTGAGTAGGTATTTCCACTTAGTTTTAACATCCGTACTTAGACTCTACAAAGATATTGTAAAACCAGCAACAATTACAAACTCTCCTACAGACGGAAGTCGTCGAAAATCTTGGCATGATAACTTCAAGGTTAGTTTAGAATATGAAATTAACTGATCTAGTTAAATTTTATTTACTTAATTAGTTTTAATTGACATTATGTGATATCATATAGGATGTTGTTGGTGCAATTGATGGTACACACATCAGAGCAAATATTCCAATCAAAGACCAACCTAGATATCGAAATAGGAAGGGTTTCATTTCTCAAAATGTTCTTGTAGCGTGTGGATTTGATATGAAATTTCATTACGTACTTGCCGGATGGGAAGGGTCTGCTCATGACGGTCGTCTATTAAGATGTGCAGTCAGTCGTTCTGGACGAAAACTAACTGTTCCAATAGGTAGATAGTTTGATTTAGTTGTATATTAAATGAAAGATACTACTGAAGTTTTACGTTACTAATAATAATCATAATGAACCACGTCCATGTAGGCAAATACTATCTTGCTGATGCGGGATTTCCTCTTGTACCTGGATTCCTCACACCATACCGTGGTACTAGATATCATCTTAAGGATCACGCTGGTCATCGTCCCCAAACACCCAAAGAGTTATTTAATTATTATCATTCATCATTGCTCAATGTTGTAGAAAGAACTATAGGGTTGTTGAAGAAAAGATTTGCATATTTGCAAAATTCTCCATTCCACGACATCGACACACAAGCTAAAATAGTAATAGCTGGTTGTGCATTGCATAATTTCTTACGAGATGGAGATCTTGATGATATAAGTAGTGATGAAGAAGAAGAAGAAGAAGAAGAAGACAATGGTGGTGAAGAAGACGAAGATCATGATGTGCAAGACGCAGAAATTAACATTGTTCCATCACAATTGTGGACAGCTAATAGGGATTCGATTGCAGAAGACATGTGGGCCGAGTATTCAAACTGATATTTATGTGTTTCGTACTTTCTAGCATGTTAAAGATTATGATTTTCTTTTAGAGATATTTCTTTTACTATTACTAAATTAAAATAGAATATTTGATTTGTTTAGTTTTTAATATTAAACTGTTATTAGATTTAATCTGTCTAATAAAAAATGATGACATTGTGAGTGTTTTTTCAATGAAGATGGCTTCTCAGTCTGATAACATGGACTCAACCAAAAAGACTAAGAGACCCACTGTAGTTTGGAGCAATCTAATGGACGACATTTTAGTGAATACTCTTTACGAGAGTATATTGGTCGGAAAAAGAAATGGAAATCAACAAGTAATAGATGAAATATTCAAGAAAGTTGGAGTTACCATTACTATTGAAAACATCAAAACTCGAATGAAAACATTCAGAAAGCATTACTTTACCGCGAGAGCTGCAATCAATTCTAGCGGTTTTGCGTTTAATACTGAGACTTTTCATATTGAGGCTGATGATGATTCATGGAATGCTTATGTAGCGGTAAGGTGTACTCAACTTGTTAATTTTCGTATACAGAATTTGTTAATAATAAGTTTTATTAGTATTATTGACTTTTGTTTTGTAGGAGCACCCAAATGCAAAAGACTTGCGCACTAGGACTTTTCCATATCAAGAAAAACTAGGATCGATTATTGGAACGGAACAAGCCACTGGCAGTCGACAAATTGAAGCTGATGATATTTCGACCGAGACACGTGGTTAGTGGTTAATGTCAACATTAACTTATAAAAGTTGTGTCATTTTACCTAAAATTTTCATATTTACTTAATTTTGGTTTAGGTGAAAGTGCAAATGTGGAGCCAATCAATTTGGATGAAGATGATGATCTTGGCTCTCCTACTTCTACTCAGCGTGCCCGGTCTGTAACACCAAAACGTAAACGGCGATCAGGATCAGATGATACAGGCGCATTGCTTGCAGATGCTGCAAATAAACTTGCAGAAGCATGTCAAACTCCTTCACTTAATGGAGTAGAAGATGCATTATTGGCCATTCCAAACTTGACAGATACCGAGTTTCAAGCTGCTTTGGTCCTGTTTTTGGATAACCCAGAACTTGCACCGCTATTCTTAGAACTTTCTGAGAGATTTCGAGGAACATGGCTAAGAGGAAAGTTGTCAAAAGAGTGATAAAGGGGTAAAAACTTTTGAATTTATTTTATTAAGTTTTTAGATGCTTAGGGACATTCTTTGAAGTGAAGACATCTACTATGATGATATTTAATAAGTTCGTTCGATAAATTTTTTAATTAAGATAATGTAGGACAAGTATTTGAGTCATTTTTAAGCTTTTAAGAAAAATGTTTTTTTAGTTTAATGAAGCATTATGTTACCAATAATATTTTACAAAAAAATAATTTAGTAAATAAATATTTTTCTATATGCCAGACAAACAACGGAAACTAACAACATGAGAAAAATAACTTTATTTTCTTCGGTGACCCAAACAGTAGAAAATTTGGAAAATGTTTCAAGGAATCAATTTCTAGATGAAAATGTTTTTCCGAGAAACGCTTTCTCTTATTTTTTTTCCTTTCCCTAACTTGGAATCAAACACACCCTTGGTGATTTCTCGGTACTCCCTTGAGGTTTTGCATCTTAATCTTGGTGGGATACCCATAATGGTCTAGAGAGATTATATTGTGAATTGTTGTAAAAACTAAGACATTGAAATATTGGGAGAAAAATAATATAGATTAAGAACACCAAGTATCCACCTTAACATTGTAGTAACATATTCTACAAATTGTTGCGTATATCGCATTGGATTAGAACCTTTCTATAGGCTCTACAAGTGAAGTGCATTCACTAGCATTTGTACATGGAGTTATATGTGTACTCATGAATGTGTCTTTAAGGTGTAGGTTACATATGATCACATTAGTATAGATGTTATAAATCCAACGAGTGGATGACATAATATTACAACACTTCCCCTTAGATTCCTCAACAATAGTTTTGCAATGTAAGATATATGGTCACTTATTTCAACAAAAAAAGATATATGGTCACTTTGTCATTGACCTTCTTAGCTTGCTCTCCTCGTAGTTACTTCCCCTTATAGACGTTCAAGCGGTTGAGATTGTCAAAGATCATTTAGTTGATGCATTCCGATGTTATAGACTAATTTCGTCAATGTTGAAGTTGGTAAAGCTTTTGTGAATAAAACTGCACGATTATCACTTGAAGTATTTGGTTAACTTCTATGTCACAATTCCTTTACAACCCATAATCGTAGAAAAGCATCGGAGATATGTGTTTTGTCTTGTCACGTTTAATATATCCCCCATTAACTTATGCAATACAAGTCGTATTATCTTCATATATATCATGGGAGTATCCTTATGAAGATAGTCTACATGTTTCATGAATATGTTGAATAACAAATCTGAATCATATACGTTCACGACTTCTCGTGAATAACAATTATTTCAGAATGATAGAAAGAGGTGGTTGTTATAATTTGTTTTACTGATCTCCGTGATATGACAGTATTACTACAGGTATGTAGATACTCTGTCTATGACCGTCCTTTATGTGTGAGAGGTATCTAACATCCACATAGCCGTATAATTGAGATTTTGTTCCTTCCGAGTAAAACAATCCCATATCAATATTCTATGGAGACACCATAATGTATGTTTCACACCATTTTATTGTTCTTTAGAAGGTGCAAAATGTAGCTTGCTAATAAAATTATAGCAAATGCTATATCTGGTCGGATACAATTTGCTAGATACATAAGAGCACCAATTGCATAAAAATTAAGAAGATACTTCAACACCAAGAAGATTTTGTTCTTTCTTTTCATCAAGTGGCCGAACAATTATAGAACTACCTAATAGGTGACTTTTTTCATGTCAAAGCGTTTCAAGGTTTTTTTTGTATTTTGAAAATGATAGATTTTGTAAACCAAGTGAAAATTTACTTAGGGTCTGTTTGATAGGAGACTTTCCCAGAGAAAAAGAAAATTAGAGAAAAAGAAAATGACATCACGTGACCTCTTTTTCCCTAACTTTCCTAAAAAAAGGGGAATCTTTTGACCCCCGTTTTATAAGAGAAAAAATTTTCCGAAAAAAGTTAGGGCATTTTTTTCCCTTTATAAACCCTATTATAATATCCCATAAAAGAAAAAATTTGCACATCAAAAGAGAGAAGGACGGTAGGCAGCAAGAAGAAATAATTTTTTTTCCCCATTATCTCGTCTCTGTCTTTAAATATTCAGTCGCCTTAGTGACGTCTTCTGGAGTCCCAACAAGTCATCTAAATAGGCTGCAATAGTAACAAATCTATTTCCTGATCTCTTAGCGAATACACATGGACAAATTGCATTATTAATATATCCTTTTTTCAAAAGGTATTCGTCAAGGCGATTATACTACATCCATCGGGATCAGATTGATCTATATAACGATGTTTGTAACTTGATCGGATACATGTTTGACGATCTTAACTTAGATGTTTTAGGCAAGTTATATCCACCCGAAAGTACACATTTGTATTCTACAAGTTTTATATTTTTGGTAGTTGAATTACATATTTAAAAATCTCTTGTTTTTCTAATGCATTTAGCTCAACTTGAATAACATCCTTCCACATTGGCCAATCTTTTTTTGTTAACATTCTTCTTTATTTTGTGATTCAAGGTCATCATTATTTGCTATTACGTCCAGAGATATTGTAAATGGAAATTTATTGTCATGAATAATTTTGTTTTTTTCTACATTCTCATGTACTAATGTAATTTCTTGATTACCCTCTTACATTTGTTTCATGTACCTGTTATGACCTCTATATTGTTGGATCGATCATTTCAGGTGTACCTACGTGCATCTTCTAGAGGGTTATTTGGTATATTTTCTTTCTTTTTCTCGGAGTAGTATCTTTTGTACCAACAAATCTGCCACGCTTTAGGTGTGTTTTAGATACATTTGTATCTTTAAGTAGATCTTTACGAATATCAATTTGTAATGGCATATTAGCAGATGTAGTATGTGAATTAGTTACTTTCTTTAAATCTATAAATGTACTAAGTGATCGGTTTGCAATCTTTTGTAAGTGAATGATCTTTTGGACTTCATGTTCACACTGGTTGGTGTGAGAATCTAAACGAGATAAAGAATATATAATCCAAGAAATTTCGTATTTGCCTCATTTTGTGGATTATCTCCTCCAAACAGTGGAAATTTCTCTTCATCAAAATGACAGTCGACATATGGTACAATAAATACATCACCTGTAAGAGGTTTAGATACTTTATTATTGAGGGTGAGTCAATAAAAATTCGGTTTGCAGATGTAAATTGGGTTAACAAATCTCACGAACTCAGTTGGCAGACGCAAAGACTTGGTTCACAAAAGCTCGCACTGGGTTTGCAGATGCAACCAAGTCCAAAACCAGAAATCGAAGAACATCAAAATTCTAAATATCTCCAACAAAGAACACAAAAACCCTAATTTTTATGGTAACTAATACTACAACAGATACCTAACGAAGAAAATCAAAACTCTAAATATCCTCACCTTCTCGCTCCAAAACAAATTTAGTGACGGAAACAACTCCTTATGATGGAAATGAGTGCTAGTTTCTTATTTGTATATTTTTGGTTCGGATTAGTTTATTGGAATGATGATTTAGTAGTTTTACTTCAATAATGAAGTCGAACAATTTCATGCTCAGATCTGACAAAATAGATCTAGAAAACGAACTACCCATAAGTAAGTAAGTGATTATGATCTTCAGTTTGTTACCAAACCTACTGTTGTTATCTAGGGGTGTCCGTTGGTTCGGTATCTCAGGGCCGGCCCTGGGCCTAGATGACCCAGGCGTCCACCTAGGGCTCCTAAATTTAGAGGGTCCCCGATTTGTGTAACATTATATATATATATAGACAGTATTATTATATGTGTTGTTTTATACACATGTACACCACATTTGTTTGGGTAGTAGAGTTGGCGGAGTAGTTTATTAGTGAATGAAAGTTCAGTGGTTCGATTCCCACGACTTAAATTATTTTAGATAAGTTTTTCCTGCTAAAAACAACCTAATTAATAGGAGATTTAAGAGACAAAGTCATAACATTTAAACTAAATCAATACGTTCGTCTAGGGCCCCCAAAAAGTCAGGGCCGGTACTGTGATATCTGGTATTTCGGAGCCATCCATTCGCAAATCGCTCATGGTGATGGTGATGGCGATGACGAAAAATATACGGCTCTTGGAAAGTCTGTTTTATGTTGGGAGGAAAGAAGAAGATGATGATGGCAATGAACGAGAAAGACATCAAACCCTTATGTGAATATCCGTTTCAATCGAAATCAATTTTGAACGAAGAAGAAGAAAAGGGGAAGAAGAGGGAGACGAAGAAGAAGAGGAGAAAAATATAACCAAAATTCATGCAACCTTGAGGACAAGAGAAGAAGAAGAGGAAGACGAAGAAGAAGTTCTTGAGATAAAGATTACCAGAGGAATCCATTTAACCTTGAGGACAGGAGAAGGTTCGAGATTGGAGATCCCTGTGGCAAGGTTCTACTGGGTAACCAAATTATAGATGGCGAGTTAAAGCATTCTTTTCTTAACACAAATCCAGAAGGCACCCTTCTTCCGTTGCAGCTTAACATTCTGTCCGAGAATGGTAGCGAAATCCATCTTAAAGACAACAGTCTAGACGTGTGCCTTAGTCATATTTTGTCAGGCTTACGGACTTCGACTTCACATAATATTTTCCCCGAAAGGATAAGTGTTTTCTGTACTGATTTTATTTTCTCATCATCACTATTTTTACAAATTGTAAGCATAACAATAATACTTAGGCAAATGTTTAAACTTCCAACAATAGGTAACAAACACATAACTTTATTAACTTGAAAGAAACCAAGAGCAGCATAAACTCCATTTTATTCTTATAACTCAAAAGACACTGAAAATTACACACTTCTCTTGCACCGACGGGTACAGTCCGCCCTAAAACGGATGTAGCTGGATGGTGAAGAAAAGCATAAAGGTGCATTTTGGTATGAGGACACTTATAGTTCCCGCGATTTTACATTCATCTGCATGAACCATAAATTATGCTGGATCTGTCCTCCATCTCTGGTAACAAAATCTCTAAATGACTTCAAACGAGAACAGGAATATGGAAAGAAGAATAAGAAGAGAGAAATGGAGAAGAAGAGATGAGAAAAGGGGCTGACTTTCCTTCTACATTCTGGCCCTTACGGACACTCAACTTCAGATTTCTTGAACGGCATCTTCGATTTCAGGGTACTGGGAGTGAGAAGCAGCAAGAAGGGCAGCTCCAATTCCTGACCCATCATTGGCATGCTCGACG
>BEHA01050369.1:38828-64987 GCA_002897215.1 Eschscholzia californica subsp. californica | reverse complement strand
GAACATGGGAAACAAAGATGTCCATTCCCGGTTTCCAGAACATGTACATGTTTACTGATTGCCTGAATTCATCCACTGTCAATCTTATATCAAATTGCTCTCCTTCCTGGACCTCTACTCCTTGTTTTCTCTGCAAACCCATGAAGAATGCACAATGGGAGCATTGCTTGGAACTGTCCACAAATTCGTGGGGATATGGATGGCACTGTAACTTCTCAGACGTGTCCCGTTCGATCTGCATTATTCATCGAGATAAAACAAAAATGTGGACAAAAATAAATCTTGTGTTCTCCTTTTATTTTTATTTTTGGAGTTCCAATGCCAAACTCAAACATTGATTTTGTCCTATGTATCAAGTTTTTATGGAAGGAGGATCTCTATTGATTTTGTCCTACGCGGCAAAATAGAGATCCTCTCTTTGCTTTGTGTCCAATGAAAATCACTAGGATCACACCATTTTCTTCCATGTCATTCAGTATTTTAATTAATTAAAAATTAATTAGTAGAAAATTTAAGAGGGGAATATCGTGTTGGTTTAAAATTCAGAATTTGTTGATTAGGATGATTAAATATCCTAAACATGACACTCTCAAAATAAAGTGCATATAGTAGGATCTCTATAATATTAACTGCCTACATGTCACATTGAGATGCAGTTAGAGTGACACATTAAAATGCAGATAGGGTGTTGCATTGGTGAGGCTTTTTAAGAAAAAACTTCATTTGTCCTATGTAACACTCTCAGAATTTGTGATGATCTAGTGTGGCATTGGAGATGCTCTTACATTACAGTTGAAAAGCATTGAACTTTACCTTGAGGGTTAATTGTCTCAATCGGGATTCTACCCAGCCTTTCCATGCAAGCAAATCATTAGCATCTGCAGCAATAATGTCAACTTGCAGATAATTTTTATATGTTTCAAAGAACAGGTAAGGGTCGAACAGAGCTTTCCACTGAGCTTTATTCAGTTCTATCTCCTGAAAAAAGAGTAAAGGTCAGTAACAACATATTGCAGGGACAAGTAGATTAACTAGCCATTATAGCTTTACCTCACAGATCTTGTTACCCTTTTCAAATTGCTCCATCATAACTCGAAGAGTGCTTGTAGAGACATTGTAGCTGGAGTTCATGCAAGGGTATGCAGGTGTAATGATGGGCATATGATGAGTTCTGTCTCTTGGGTTTCTTCGAGGATCCCAAACAGGAAAACCCAGTTCTTCTTCCTCTATTGGACACAGCATGACAGGGTTCGGCCAACGCCACTGTGTATAAACCCTAAAAAATTTGAAAACCAGCATGCTTGGAATTGCATTTGGGTAAAGCTGGCATATACGCGCGACCAAAAGAGCCCAATTTACACCACCGAGAAATCCTGTCACCTGATTAACAGAGTCAAATATGTATGTAATTATTTGCTGTGGAAATCCTTGTCCAGAAATCAGACATGTGAAATTCAGCTTACATTTGAATAAACGCCACGTCTCTTGGCCCAGAACTTTAAGCACCTGAGTGTCGTGCGGAAATTCTACCAAAAAAAATACATGATAGGTTATGGCAAGCTCTATTAATAAATCGTAGTACAATAAAAAACCCAAAAAAAAACGAGGTTAGTACCTTTGCATTTGGAACAAGTCGAAGTATTTGATCTGCGACTCTACAACCATTAAGACTTCGAACAGTTTGTTCATCAACATTGTACAAAACAGACCCACTAGAGATATCCAAGTCCTGTTTCATAATGTTTGTAAAAACTATCTTAGAACCCCAACCAATATTTACATTTTACCAATATGGAACTAAGAACTAGAGAGAGAGACCAATTTCAAATGAAATTGTTTTCTGATACTGGTTTAAGTATATACTAGCCACTGGCTAGTATATTGCAAATCGGAATCTGCACATGTACCAAAACAAGGCATCAAGCTGAACAAGTACGCACACAATGGCACAATATTACCAATGAAGAGCAAGAATGATTTAAATAGTACTAAACAAAGAGGTGAACACAAAAAGCTTTTCACAGGCTTACTTCAGGAACAACCAAGAGGGAGACACTCGCGTAAAGAAGATCAATTGATATCCCGGAAAACTTGAATTTCATTACTGGAACATGTGCATCTGGAATTGGCTGCAGGTCAGTGACTTCGTCCATATGAGCCAGGATTTCATGCAAAATAATGAAGAAATCCTCCTAAACAAAACAGAAAACATCAAATATGAAGCGTAATTAAAAGAATGCCCATCAGCAGAAAATTCTAGGAAAAAAACATATAGCCAAGCCCATAGTCTACCTCTCGATTTACATAAGACGGCCCAACGCACAAGGTGTCTATGTCTGCTCCAGGTCCATGCACCTATCAGATTAAAAACAAAATCAAAGATATATTGAATAAGAGTATAATAATGTGTATCCAAGATAAGTTATGGCAACAGTAGTTCACAGAAAAACTATTAGGGGCAGGGAGGAGCAACAAATTAAAGGCTAACAAAGAAAGAAGCTTATGCTCTACTTCTAAATCATAACACTCAGCTTCTGGAGGCATATATGGTACTTAACTGAAAGAGTTTACATTTTCAAGAGAAAAGAATAAAAGTAGAACCTGCATATCTTAGGATTGAACATTGATGGTAAGGATGCTCATTGAGGTGAAAAAAATACGAAGTCCATTGAGGTGAAATCCCGTATACAACCTCAAGGCTAGTCTCAAGGCAGAATCGAGGTTAAGTTCAAGGCTTGCAATTTCAAATTGAAAGCTACTAGTTGATTTAGTTAAGTAATAAACATACAGAGAGAAAAAAGGTATGAAAACCAGAAGGGAAAAAGAGGAAAGAAAACAAAAAACAAATCAAGCAAGGCAATGTTGAGGCTGTAACCTCAAGAGGAATGTGAAAGTACAGCCGAAAAGCACACTCAAGGCATTTGATACCCTTTTTAACCATAGGGAAAAATGTAAAAACGCGCACTCTTATTGTGTTTTCATCTCAGATTGCCCCTATAGTCAAAGCTGTTTCTACATTTTAATCTCCTAAAATTATAACCACTCTAATCAAGCTTCAACCGGCCCCAAGTACCACATAATCTTATAGAGAATTTTGGGTACACGTATAGCTTATTTTCGGAGCTTTTCTATTAGCCCTCAAACAAAAGTGCTTTTTAAAAATCCATTTGAGTCGTTTGGTAGGCTATATAAAAAGTGTGTTTGTATCTTAAAAAGCTAGGATGTGAAGTTTGGTAAAAAAAAAAAAAAAATCATTTTATGGTTATTAAATAATATACTTATATCAATATATTAATAAAGAATATATAAGTAACGAAAATTAAAATAGAATCATAGAAAAAAGTTAATTTTTCATAAAAACATAAAGATCAAAATTTGAGAAATTGAATTTTATATGTACTGGTGATGGTGGGTTTAGTATTGATGGTGGTAGTGATATGTTGAGAATTATTATGCTGTTAGTATTGAGGAAGTGATACTGGAGTAGTAGTTGTAGACGTGAGTTGATGGTAATGGAGTTGTGGCAGTTTTACTGGTGATTAATGGTGGTAGTGATGGTGGTGGTGGAATGGAAGGGGTGTTGGTGGTATTGTTTCTAAAGTTGCGACTACGGTTGTAGAATGATGTTGGTCGAGGCGGTATAGTGTGGTGGAGTGGTTGATTGGAGGTGATGTGAAGTGGTTGTGACGGTGGAGTTGCGGGGGAAGTGGTGAAGTTGCGGGGGAAGTGGTGAAGTGGTGGTGGAGTGGTTGTGATGGAGGTGCTCAAGTGGTTGATGGTGGTGAATGTGTATTACTGGTGACAAAAGAGGAAAATATTTGATTATTTTCATAATGCAACTTTTTATAAAGCAATTATACAAACGTCGCGAAATTATGGCTTATGCTTTTCGGAGATAATGAGCTTTTCTTGCTTAAAATAAGCTGCAGTTTTTTCGAACCAAATGCATAAAGTTTCCAATAAGTGCTTAAAGTAAGCCAAAAGCTGTCTACATCCTGCTTCAGGACTTAAAGAATGTGATGATGGCTACTACCAAAGATTCTACATTCTAGAAACTGAGCAATATAATTTGCCTTGGAAGTTCATGGTTAAAACATTCACAATGCTACTATATGTGAAATGTGTTGCAGACTTGTAGCGAAGACGTAAAAAAGATATGATAAACGGAGTCGTAGAGAATTTCTAAATGTTGCAGTTAATTTCACAACCTCTATTTTTACGAACTCTATTTTAGGCCAACAATATTAGGTTTATTACTTACTCCAAGTCGGTACGACCCAAATGTGAACAAAACAGCATTAGCATCTTCCACCATTTGCTCTGTATATCCTCTTTGACGCGTCAACCGTTTTACCCAGGCTTTTACAACCTAACACAGAAGGAAGCCAATGCAGGGATAAACTTAGCAAAGACAACAAACACCCATTCTAAGATAAGTCAAGAATATGCCTGCTGATGAACTAGTCCCACAAGCAACTGATGCAAGAATTTTACCTAAACATCTAGATTTAAGCATTTTGCAAGCTAACTTGTGGATTACACATAGAGTCGGTTAATAAAGTTAACATTAGGGTATCTTCCATCTTTCTCAACATATCACTAATGTAAGCATAAGCTTCATGTAGATAAAAATACATGTCACATGCTTCAACGCATACTCCCCAGATGATTTGATTAAGCTAGATAAATATTGAGAAATTGATTTTGAAGTCTATTTCTCAATTACGAAAAAAAATTGCCATGGAAATCATCTTTAGCTGGAAAGAAAACCTAATATAGTTTAGAATATCCAGGCACATATTATAACACCATCTAGAATAACAGCTTTTTCTCTAAATACGGCATATCTTGTGTTTGTATTGTGGGAGACGGACCAGATTTGTAATTCATATGTTTAGCATTGTCAATACCTAACATGTGAAAAATGACATGGTGTCAACAAAGCCCATCTAGGTAAATCAGTAAATGTTTAAAGCATTTGCTTCATTTTCAAATTCTCATGATACTCTCGGTCATCTTAATTAAGATACTGATTTCAATTCAATATCAAGGTATTCCATTTTGGCTAGTTGTATTTTCCAACGTCGATTTCATTGTACAGTTAGTAGGTTTTAAAAAAAATGGTGAAGAGGTCGAATCATCAAAGAGTGGCTACGGGTGCTCAACCACACACAGTGAAGATAAAAATTGTCTTTGATAACTTACCTTAATTTCTAAAGTGCGTGTGGAGCTATAGTAAGAAATCCTCTAAAGTAAGTTGTTTTACTCAAACATCTCATAAGGCTATCGTTATGAGATCCTAAATGACATAAATAAATCATCTTACTTGTATCGGTACAATTATCAGAAGAAAGTCTCACTTAAGCTATCAAACTTGGAGTCTAAGTAGTAAAATCGACAATTGGACATTATTCAGATCACGTATATTTATTATATATTGTACACTTGCAAGTTCCAAGAAGCAGGTTTTCCGATATTTTAAAAGGTTAAGAGAAAGATAATTAAGCCTGATTTCAACTTCACTCGAGATCCTAACAATAATTGATTCCAAAATCGATCACGGAAATTCAGATCTAGTAGCATAAATGGAGTCTTGTAATTTAATACAAAAAAAGGAATCCAGTATTTGACCTTCAAAAATTTTAATTGCTTGCCAGTGATAAGTTCTATAATTCCCTAAGTTTAGTAAGTGTATATATCAAGAATTCTCATCAATCTTGAAATTTCAAAACTTTGTAACCACGGTAGCTCAAATCGGGATACTGAAGTAGAAAGTTACCTGATGGAGTTGACCTAGAATCTCCTCTCTTTTCACCGCTTCTTCCTTGCTTTCATACAGTCCAGCATCGACTAGGAACTTCAAAACCCGAAACAAAATTATTAACATACTGTATTAGATAAAAAAAACATGCATTTGTTGTCAACAATAAATCAACCACCTACCTTCTCCAATTCCAAGCTTTTCTGAATATCAGATTCTGTCGGTCCAGCTAGAGATATCGGCTTTGTCACACCAAACTGTCTCACCTCCAAAGGGGGTGGCGAACCACTCCCATTCTCAGAATTCATCATCTCCACACCAACAAACCGGCCCAACTCAAACAAAGTTGCCCTAATTTTTCAAATGCAACAAAGTAAAAAGCAGTTCAAAAGCACAAAAATTGACGTTTAGGAAGTAAAATTGACTAATCAATCAATGAGCTTGACAACATCGTCGAAATCAACTTTAAGAATCATCCTAAGAAAAAAAAAATCTAACAGATCCAAACCCTAAGACCAATCCCCCAAACAACCACAAAACACGACCAAAAACCTATAGATTCGATAGATTAAAACATAACCTTACCTTTCGGAAAAGTACCTAGTATCCGAGATCAAAAACACGAAAGCAGCAAAGAAGTTAGAGAGAAATCTGATGGTTCCGAGAGGGGTAAAGAGATTTATCAGAAACCCTAGAAATTGACTCAACCAAAGCAGCGTACTAGGTTACGGATTAACGACCCAGATGGCACTTTAGAGAGAGAGAGAGAGAGGGAGGAGGAGCGGCAGAAATTAATGATCGGTGACGGGCGTCATTCTTCCTGATCTGATCGGGAGAAGAAAAGTTTTTTCTGGAATCAGAAAGTACTGCTAAATATCTACTAATGCCAAGCCATATCACACTGGCCGGCGTACTGAATTTAAATATAGTCAAACTATTACAAACCGTTGGATTAAATCAAACGGACAAAATTAATTTTTTAGTAACTACGTGGCATGTTTACACTTGGCCCAGTGGGCTGGGGTCCATGTGCGCCCGATGACTGAGCCGGTCAAAATCCGCCCTCGGAGATGGATTATATTGAGCAAAATACCAGTTCGTTTTTTTTTATACATCATGAAGTTGTGATGAGCAAAAATTGATGGCAAGCTACTTTCGCCGAGACTCGATCCCACGAATTTATGGGCTTAGAAGGGTGTCCAACCGTTACGGCAAAGGGTGGTGGACAGTTTTAACCAAGTTAGAAATCAACAAATTGAATATAAGAGCATATCCAGTCCCAACTTGTCTTAGGCCGAAAAAATCACTTTTTCACTCAAAATTTTCAGCCTCAGCTCAGTCTCAAAAATTCAACTCCAACCCTAGCCTCTTTTGAAGCCGAAAATTTGAAAATGGAATTTCCCAATTTACTTAAAAAGTTCAATTAAAAAATATTGATTACAACTAATAATTGATTAAAAATTTAGAACTACTTAAAAACGACTAAACAACAATATAAAAATTAAAGATAACTAGAAGGGGTTTCTTGGGTCTCGTGGTTGACCGTTGAACCAAGCTTCTCGCGACGCTATAAGCATTCGTGTACCATGTTCGTCGAGAGACCTAACACCAATCTTCACTAAGTCGATCCCATATTTTCAGTTCTTGTGTTCACTATCTGCTTGTAGAAACTCTTGTTGAACCCGTAGCACCTCTTGTTGACCCCGTACCGCTTCCGACAAAGTTGTTGCTCTCTATTGGGATTCTTCTTCTCTTTTTTCTCAATATCTCTCATTTTGAGTTTTTGAAGCAGTAAAATATGTGGATGGTTCTCCAACTCTAGCATTTGCTTTTGCTTGTTTATGGCCAATTGGTCTTTCCTCCGATGGATTGGTATTAGAATCTGTTTTGCCGGATGTTGACTCTCCTGACATGTCTGCCATCCACTTGTTGTGTGTCATCAAAATTTTGTATACATGTTGGAACCTAAAGCCTTTTTCTTGGTGATTTTTTTAAACATTTCAAGTGTTTTTTTAACTGGAATAAACAAAACATATTTTAACTATATATTATGAAGTGAAAAGATCGAAAAAAAAAGTTTGAAACGATTACTCGATCATAATCGTTTTTCTCGCTTTTTGGAACTTTATTTACAAGCCTCAAAGTAGATATAAAACTTTGACATTCAGAGTTTATCTCACTGAAACGAGATTTACAACTTCTAAGTGTGCGTTGATACTTTGCACTCGCATTATATTCATCTGATATTTTTTGCCAAAATACTTTATATTTTTGACAATTTCCGACAACCGCATCAAATGTGATTTTCAAACAACTATTAGCAAGTAAAATATCTTCATCCGGCTTATATGGTTCCCGTTTAGTTAGCCTGTTGAAGTCGTCCTTTCGTGCACAGAAGAATCCTCAAATACTTCATAATCATCAACCTCAAATACTTCTTAATCCTCAAATGTGATTTCCATATAACTTTGGTCGTCGAATTCATTGGTATCTAGTGGATCCATAGGAAGATCGAATGAAAAAATAGAAAAAATTTGAAAGGGATTAAGGACAGAAAAAATTTGAAAGAGATTAAGGAGAGAAAAAAAAAATTGAAAGAGTAAAGAGATAGAAATTGAGAGAGATAGACAAGTGAGAGATGAAATGAGAATGGGTTCAACCCCTATTTATAAGGATTGAACCCATTTCCAGCTCCAACGGCTAGATCTAGTCGTTGGAGGAAATTCAACGGTTGGGGAGGGGTGTCCCCAACATGACCGTTGGGTCCCCCAACGGTAATGTTGGGGACGCTTCAGTCGCCCCTAATGTTAGGGGCGACCGAAGCAGTCGGTTGGGTCAAAATTTTGAATTTTTGGCCTCAACCCGGCTGGGACTGGATTTGCTCTAATACATATTGGTTGACCTGTGTCAGAGTTTTCTCTTTCCTGCACGTGGTTATTGCCTCCTGCAATTAATTCTACATCTTCTTCAGGGATTTTGTTAGCGACATCACAGTTCGATTTGCATCTCTTTCACCACTAGGTTTATTGTTTTTACTTCATTTTTCTTTTTCTTATTCATTATCTTTATCAAATTGATAAATTAGGAGTTTAGACATTAACCAATTAGGGTTTATTGTTGTTGAGAATTACTCAGTCTTTGTTATATTAAGTTAAGGGTTAATTCCGTTTTGGCCCTCAATCGGTGAACTCATCTTTTGACCCGTGTAAATGTCTGGCAGTTCGATTTAGCCCCCAAGGGTAAAAAAAGGTTCAACTTTTTCTGGAACTACCCTTGAGGCCATAATGGAATTAATTCCAATTTTTATAAAAAGATAAACGCCATCTCATCTCTTCCTCTCTCTCTTTCTCTCTTCCATTTCATCACTTCTCTCATCCAATCATCTTTCTCACCACCTCATTGTCTTCACCAGCAAAGACCGACGGCGAAATTTCTGGTCGATGAAGGGGGGACCCTTAATCGGTCGTCGATATGGTTTTCCCAGACCTATGAAGATCTGGGAAAACCAGACCTTCCCTAGATCGACAGAGAAAGTGATTGAGAAGACAGAGGAAGAGAGAGAAAAGGAGACGAGAGAAGAAGAGAGAAAAAAATTATGTTTGTAGATCGCCCAACCGAAAAAATTGGTTGCCAGTGAAGACGATGAGGTAGCGAGAGAAATGAAGTGGAGGAGAGAGGTGATGAAATGGTAGAAAGAGGGAGAGATGAGTTGGCGTTTATGTTTTAAATTTTTTTGAAATTAATTCAATTTGGCCCCCAAGGGTAGTGCTGGAAAAAGTTTAAATTTTTTTTGCCCTTGGAGGCCGAATCGATTTGTCGGACACTAATGGGGGCCCAAATGGTGAGTTGGTGACGAATTGGCGGCCAAAACGGAATTTTATTTAGGAAAATATAATCAAAATTCTTTACACTATATATAGGAAAATAACAATCACCCACTTTTTGTTGAACTCAAGTAGTATATAAGCTTTATTGTTTTATGTGAAAGCAAGAAAAGGCAAAAGAATTCATGATTGGAACACCATAACCTTTTACAGTCTTGACTTCATAATTATTCTAACTATCGTTTATCTATTATATAAAACACAATGTTTTATGCTGACTGGGACAAAGCAAAAGACAAATCCAGCCGTTCGTTATGTTTTCATCAAATCTTAGACATTAGATCTATTACCTACCTTAAAAAAACGAATTTTGATCACCCACTCACTTAATCTATTAAACAAAACGTCATGCTAAATCATGACCATCTAATTCATTATCATTAAATCTCAACCGTAGTATATCTTACCCTCACATACCACTCATAAAACCCCCATTTAAATGACCTCTACTAAATTGTCAGTATATTAAATAAATGTTATTAAAATTTCTCTATAACTTCTAAAAGATTAATTTCATTTAGGTTATGAAATTATGACCTTTAGATCTGAACCCTTCTTTTCTCTTTAAATCATAGCCTTTGGTATTTCCCTAGTAACTTCTTTATCTCCCTAACTTCTAAAGAATTTATATAAATTCTCAAGAATGAATTGTTCTTCTGTTATAAAAGAAGATTAATGAGTTTTATCTCATAACCCCCTCTCTGTATATACTTTCCTCCTCCAATCTTTCATCCTCACACCTCTTTCTCTATCTCGTTCTCATTACAAATAGAATTGCAGAGAGATATTAGCTACTATAAAATAAATATTAGCTAGAGATATGCTAAAAACAATTGACTAGGAATACCTAGTTGATGGTGGAATTTTCTTTTTTTTTTTCATTTTGATTGTTGATATCTTTGAGTCTCTTCAGTAGAAGAGATGACAAATTGTGATTTAGAAAGATAATAAGATGTGGTTAACAGAGACTAATGAAACAAATTTTACAATTCAAAGTTAGGTTTTCTTAGTTATTTGGTATTCAGGGCCGTGGCTGACAATTTTGGGGCCCAGTCCCAAACTTTAATCGAGGCCCAATTACACAAATTCGAAAGAAAAAAAATTTACACGCGAAGTAATAAGCAAAATTTGAAACAATTTACCTATACAACGTTATAATAAATCATTATCAGCCCCAATTAATGGTGTGCTCTGTGATTATCCTGACTAAATAAAAGTCTTCTAATTTGTATTGGATTTTACAAAAAATAGAGTTTCGATTTTTCTTTATCACACAATCTAAAATTAAAGTTTAGAAAGATGGATTGATTGAAAAAAATTGTAAAAACAAATTCACATTTGAAAGTGGGAGAGGTCTAGAGAGTGAGAGAGTTGTGTGTCATAAGTTACATAAAAAAGTTAAAAAATTGCTTTTAAAGGGAGTTGAACCCAAGACCACCTATGCACAAACAAAACAAACTTACCAAGTGAGCTACTATTCATCTAGTGATGTAATAGTAGTCTTATTTTATTAACTCACTAGACGAGATAGAGAACTAATGGGCCCCTTGTCGTGGTGGGCTCAGTGCGGGCGCCCTGCCCGCACTGTCCCATCCACGGGCCTGTTGGTATTAGGTTTTTTTTAATGTTTGAATTATGTAGCTCTTCTACCAATTTAATTGTAAATACAATTTCAGATATTAAGATGTTTAATTGTAAATACAGTTTTAAATATTTAATTGTAAATACATTTTCAATCTTTTTGTACTCCAATCGTTTTCCATTGGTTTGGAGAGTTTATTATTATTCTTCTTTTATTTAATTTTGACCATTTGAAGTCTATTTTTTGGTTTTAAAAATACTTTTAAGATGAGTAAGAGTCAATTAGTTGATATTCTTACATCTTTAAACTACACATTAGGAATTATGTAAATCGATAGGAGCACATCTCCTCTTTGTGGGTAAATCTTTACTAGTTTTTTATTTATAATTTTTCTGTTTTTTCTTATGTAAACTCCGCTAACAATTTATTTTTTTCCTGTAAATTTAAGAATTTGTATATGATTTTTATGTAACTAAGAATATAATTTAATACTTCTAATGCACACATAAAACGCTCAATTTAACATCCCGTGCCGGAGGCACGGGTTATGCATAATACCTTTACAAATAACACATTGATCAGGTATTACTTTTCCTGCGATGCTACCTTTTTTCAATTCATAATCTACTTGATATTGTTTATTTCATAAATAAAATGCATAAGTGTCTCTATTAGTTGAAGCAGTTTCGCCACTATCCATTTTGATTTGTTTCGGTTCTTTGGTTTCAAGAAAAACGCACCTATTTTGATCTCTGGATAAAGAGTCATTACTGGCAATACTGTGAAGTTAAAACCAGACTTTTCTTTGTTTTCGTAATCACCCTTGAAACCAGGTATAATCCATTATGGACCATTTATTTCCATTAAAGGTAAGCGAAAATCCCTCTATGAAGTTATATAGAAGTGCTTGATTTTTGTCAAAAAGTAGGATAACATTGTCAACTTTAGTCTAATTCTTGGACTCAATATCCATACTTTGTAGTCTTATAGAATTTCGTAAGCTTGATAAAGTTTTGAGCATTACAGAGTATGTGAAATGAACACCTCCATAATTATTAAAAAAACGACAAGCCTTATGAGATTAGATACATCTTGAGAAAATAGTATTTGCCTTCTTCTTTCTTACCATTCTTCACACAAAGATAGGATTGGGCTATTATCAAACAAAACCAACAAGTTTGGTGCAACTGCAATCACTTTATATGAGGTTTGTATATATGACTCCAACTAAAATTTTTTAGTAGGCTGTTATGAAAAATCGTAATTCAGACACATGACTATCGCGATGTCACAGCTATTAGCTCACAATTGAATTAAGCAACCACCTATCTTTTTTGTGGTAGATTTGACATCCTATTGATTACACCATGGGATGAAATCATTTAAATAAAATAAAGAAACTTCTGAAATAAAATTAAGCTTACGTCCTTGATACCTTTCCACACTTGGGCTTTCATACCACTCCTGAGTAATCATATGTTTTTAAACCCTCCACCCATATAACAAAAACAAGAGAATTTCTTTAACAAATTTCCTCCACTAAATGGATTTTTGATTCAAAGGTCCAAAATCTGGGTGGTAAACCCAAAAAAAATTCACTCTTGCCCAAAAATTAGTTGCAGGTCCAAATGTCAGTTTTTTTATTTTTATCCCCCTCTTGCCCTTGGACGGGACATGCTGACGTTTTCCTGAGAAAAAAAAACTGACTGGTAAATAAAATAATTTACCAGTGCACGAAAAATTCAAATTTTCAAACGAAATTTCAAATTCCCGCCCAGCAAACCATCTCTTCCCGGTAAATAAAATAATTTCCCGTCCACAAAAAATTCCAATTTTCAAATTTTTTTGAAATTTCAATTTTCTAAAATTTCAAATTTTTTTGGACGAAATTTCAAATTCCCGCCCAGCAAAAGTGTCTAGTATAGAAAAAAATTTCCAGTAAATAAAATAATTTCCCGAAAAAAATTTCGTTTCCCGGTAATTTTTCGGTGGCAGTTTCGTAAATTTCTGAACAGTACAGATTCTTATGGACGGGTCGTCCGATTTTTTTCAGAAAAAAAAATCGTTTCCCGAGAAATTTCGATGGCAATTTTGTAATTTTCGATGGCATGAACCGTAAATACTTTGTTTTTCAAGGGCCATTTCGTCATTTTTTTTCCCAACCTGGCACTTTGGACCTGCTTTTTATTTTTTACCTACCTAGGATGGGAATCCTATTAAGGGCCTCCTTTTGGACTCTTCACCCAATCCCCCCCACTAAATTCTTCCTTTAAACCTCAATTCAACATTCCTAAATCAAGAAATCAAAGGTTTAACTGAAATCACTTTATATCGGCTACATTGGACGTCTAAACTTGAATATGTTTTGACAAAGTTTCATTTTTAAAGTTGTCATGTTTCACAAATATTAGTAGCTTTGTTAGGTTATTATTTTTAAATTTTCCATTGGATACTTTCACTTTCTATACGATAATCATGTAATTTTGAACCTTCTCTACAATGAGATAATGGATTTATTGAAACACTAGTTTGATATGAAGTTGTCAATGACATGTTTTATAGTTTTAACACTGTATAAAATTGTAGTTAGGTGTTCCCACCATGTCCACACCATCTTACACATTTCCTCTACATATTATTAAATAATAAATTTGTTTTTTTAATTGGGATGTCTTCTTCTTCTTCTTCTTTGTGCACCAGTAATTTTTCTTTGTTTGATAAAGCAGTGGTTGTTCTCAACCGTAATAATTCTGAAATTACTAAGAGTTGGATGCACAAACATAAGACGAATAAGGAGTACCAAGATGGTAAAGACGTTCATAGAACATGTTATTACACATGGAAGAATTTTTAACGAAAAAGTTGTGAAATGTCCATATATAGATTGTGTTGTTGTAGAGTATGTCAACAAAAATTTACTATACGAGCATCTAATTTTTTGTGGAATAATGCAATTATAAATTGTGGTATTTTCATTGTGAATACTCCAACGACGATTAAAGGCGGAGGAGACCTTCTGATATCGACATTGATGGTCTTTCTGAATCTTCCGCAATGTCATAAGTCATAGATATTGAGTAGATGGGTTGCCCGTCTGGCTCAAGAGACGATAACGATTAAAGTTGTGAGTTAAAACTTATGACACTCGCATGTTTACGTATAATGTACACTCGCGATTTTACTACCCCCGTGGTGGAATCTGAGTCTCAGACGTTGGGAAGGGAAGAAAGGAGTGAGAGAGTGAGTAACAATTCAACTTCTATTATACAAATGTGGCCATAACTAAATGATGAACACATTGTTGATAGAGCCAGAGAGAGAAGACCGAGACTGTTAAATAGGAAACATAGACTTATTAATTTGTACCAATCTTCCTAGTAGAATTAACACAATAAAAAGTAAAAGGGGTAATGAAAATGGGGCTAATTCAGTGGAAGTGAGATTGAGGAGTGCATGACATGGTCCCGGGGGAACTAAATATTTTCTTAATGGAGGTCTTTTTAGATAGAGATAAAGAGAAGTAGAAGATGAAGATCAACGTAACAAGAAGAGAAACTAAGAGAAAACACAATAAGGGTTGAACTAGCACTAACCACTTTGCCCAAACAGGGGAGCTCCGATAGCCCCAGATAGAGTCGTCGGGGGTCCTCTTTAAAGTGGATCCACAGTAAATGTTTTCTTTAACCTTCTCTACTTTTTCTTTAAAAATTTCTTTTTCTTGTTCGATCTAATTCAGTTTTGTATCCAATGGCTACTCCAAACAATTATTAAATTGATCTAGCGAATAATGAGGTCGAAGAAATGTTTATTGATGTTTCTGAAACGCTGAACCAATTGTCACCTATAAAAGTTATAATCATCATGTTAATATTGTGCCCATAAATGGTTATTTACACGTCGCAGATAATGCAATTGTAGGAAATGATAAAAAAAAGTACTTTTTGGAGCAAATTTGTTGAGCACTTCACTGAACATACAAGTCAAAGGGTTTAATAAGTCGTTGGAGTGAAATTAACAAACAATGCTCGAAATTTTGTGGTTATTTGACCACGTTACGAAGAAATCCAAACACAAAATAAAAATGATGATTGGGTATCAAGTACAAAATTTAATTTTGTAAACTCGTGTCTTTAATTTATTTTTTTCGAAATCAGGATTAACTTTTTAATATTTGGTTTTGCAATTAAAGACTACACAAGAATGCTTTAAACAATACAACGGTGGCAAAACTTTTAAGGCTAACCATTGTTATAAAATTTTGAAAGACCACCACAAATGGATATCAGCTTTTCACAATCTTCATCAAACAAAAGAAAGTCTACTACTAATTTGGACGAATTAAGGATCACATTATATAAGTACGTACCCAACAAAGACCACTTGGGAGAAAAGTAAGCAAGGAATTAATGAATAAAGGTAAACGTGGCGAAACTCCTTCTTCTTTTATGATGACATTTGAGTATTAGGAGAACATAGTAGAGGAGGACCACGAGAGAAATAAACTAGTTCAAGAAACGATAACGATACGACGGAAAAACTAGAATTTCAGTGGAGAAAATGATGGCTAGACTTGGTGAGTGAAAACACCAAGAAAATAAATCCCAAACAGCTTGCTATTTTTGAAAAGTTGATGAATGATTGTTGTGCGCGAAAAATTGGCAATAAATTAGCATTAATTGTAATGTAGGTTTTTTTTATGAAAGAATTGTAATGTAGGTTTATTTGTTTTTTTTTTTACTTTTTTATTAAGTTTTATTAGTAGTTCTAATTATCAATTAATTCTATCAAATTTAAATTGCAATTTATAATGAGCCAATAATGTCATATATTTAGAATCAAAATGTCACACGCGTACACACATGTACATAACAAAATAAATCTGAGCTGGGAGCCCCTATTTGAATTGAAAATTTTAGTGAATCCCAAAAATGTTGAGGCGCCCAAAATGGGACCCCTCGTCTAGGAGCCCATATTTGGTTTGCTCTAAGGGATCAAAATATAAATATAAATAAGAGAAGACAGAGACAAAAGTATAATATAGAAAAGTTTAAATTTGAATTTATTGTTAATGTGTAAAAAATATAAATATAAATATAAATAAGAGAAGACAGAGACAAAAGTATAATATAGAAAAGTTTAAATTTGAATTTTTTGTTAATGTGTAAAAAACACAAAATATGACTATTTCCGTACTAATTTAGGTGTCGTTTGGCAACACTAAAATAAGTTTTTTGCTTATTTAAGTAGAAAAGTAAAAAAAGTTAGTTTAGGTGTCATTTGGCAACACACAAATAAGTTATTTTTTTACTTATTTAAGTAAAAGCTAAAAGTTAGTTTGTTAAGGCAAAAAAATTTGACTTTACTTAGGGTCCGTTTGATACGCGAGAAAATATATGGGTAAGAAAACAACTTTCTTTCTCATTAGAAAGAAAAGGGATTTCTTACCTCAAAGTCAAATTTTATGTTTGATAAAAAGGTGAGAAATAGAGTGGCTTTAGAAAATGTTTTTTAATTAGGTTTTATTGTTAATTGGGCCTTTAACCAATATATAAATGTTAGACAATTAATGGGTGCCTTTAGAATTTAAGGGGGTGCCTTTAGACAAATGATTATTAATTAAGTCTTATTTATTAATTGGACTTTTAACAAATATATAATTGTAAGCATTTAAGGGGTGCCTTTAGAATTTAAGGGGGTGCCTTTAGAATTTCAATTTATTTATTCATTCGGTTTTATTTATTAATTGGACAGAGATGAACAGAGAGAGTTATACTAGGAGAGAAATATAGAGCGAAAGTTACGGGAGGAGAGAGTTATGGGAGGAGGGAAAGAGTGAGAAATCAACTTTCCCATCTAAAAGGTGGGAAAAAAATTAGACCATTTGCACATTTTTCTTTCTTAGGAAATCGATTTTCTTACCCAAAGTGGCGAACCAAACAGCGGAAAACTGATTTTCCTGAGAAAACGATTTTCTTACTCACATTTTCACACGTATCAAACGAACCCTTAAGTTAAAATTTGACTTTCATTTGAAATTCAAATTTTTTGTTTTTGACTTCAAAATTAAGTTACTTATGTCCAACGCATACACGAACGTTACTTGACTATTTTTTTTTTCATGTCTACTTCCGCTCCACCACAATACAAATTTGCACCACCACCAACACCATTGTCACACCTCCACCACCACCACACCTCGACCATCGCCACCGCACCTCCACCACCACCTCACCATCTCAACCACCAACACCATACTTCCACCATCACCACCACCACACCACCATCACTCAACTTCTACCATACCATTGTACCACCACGGCCCCACCACCACCACCACCATAACAACCATTGCGCCTCCCCCACCACCATACCCCAACCACCACCACCACCACACCTTAATCATCACCTTTGTACCTCCACCACCACCAATGACACTATTTTTTTTAGTGTAAACCATATATTACCATTAATAATTGTTCCAATTACGAAATGGAAGAAGATAAAAGGATCAATCACTGACGCTACTACCCATACACCTCCACCATACCTCAACTACAACTACCTCGTACCTCCATAACCGTACCTTCACCAGAGCCACCACCACCACCACCATACCTCTACCCCACCACCATACCTCCATCATTATCACCAAGGGCGGAGCTGTTAGTAGGCTAACCCGGGCTGCAGCCCGGGTCAACCTACTAATTATTTAAGCGAAGTAGCCATTCATTTTAACAAAAGCATATGTTGGTGTAATGGTATGATGGTTAGCTGTCCACCTCATTGGCACAAGTTCAAGTCCCTGTACCTACTTCTTAGTCTTTTCTTTATAAACCAACAACATAAGGGCCTCTTTGGTTCTTAATTCCTAAAAAGAGGCTCAAATCTTCAAAGTATGTAGTCGATTCTTTTCGACTAATTAAACACAATATTTATATAGTCGATTTCAGCTAATTAAACACAATATCCCAACTATCAATGATCTATTGTACAAATTTCTCATTTACACAATAATAATTACCACATGAATTGTGTGAAACGAGTTAAAGATTCACATGGTGAAAAGTTTTTTGTGTACTCTTTATATAAAATTTTATTTTTTATCGACGTTAAACTTTCAGCCCGGGCCTGCGCCAATTCCTGGCTCCGCCTCTGATTATCACCTACATATCTTACATGGTATCTCATAGTTTTCTAAGCGAAATCTCATACATCTAATGGCTAACGCTAGTATCCTCAGGATCTCATGCATAAGCTAAATATGAACAAAGGGGGTTAGAGATTTACCTTAATCGCTAATTTCCACGAACTATTATGATTGCTTTCTTGAAGACCAAGAGCTCCAATTATAGTTCCTCTACTTGAGACACCTGAGCAATCTACTTGATCTCCCGCCTTGAAGTTGGCTAGAATTTCCCAATTGTTAGACGAAGAACACCTTCTTCTTTAGACTAGATAGATAGTCACGAACTATTATCTCTTTATCTCTTTACTTGATGTTGTAAAGACAGAAATCTCTTTGAGAATTTCCACACCTATTTGTGTTCTAATGAGGCCCTTTTATAGAATTCCTCAAGTCAGAGCCCAACCTTGATTAGGTTTCTTAATTGCCACAGAAATAAATTTAGGGTTTTCACCTTAATAGGATTCTTCCTATTATGGCCGACCACCCTATGCCCTAATGGGTTGGGTTTGGCCAGCCCTATTAGTGTGGGTGGCCATGCCTTGGCCGACCCACTCATGGGCTTTATGTGTCCGGCCAAAAACTCCTTTGGTCTGTACTTCGCACTATCTTTGTCTTAGCTTCCACCTGGCCTTTTGGACATATTTCTGGATCTAATCCGTATTTTTATGTCTCACCCCTCTAGTCATATCTTCCGATCAAAACGACACTCTTTGGTGTTACCCGATGTAGGATCCGAACGAAGTTAGCCGCGAATCACCCCGTGATTCGGCGATCGTAGTTGGTTTCTAGCTTAAAATTACGCTCCCTAAACCGTCCGGACTTTGATGATCTTCTTCATCAATTGTCCTACCCGACAAATTGCTCGCATTGTCACTTTGGTCGAAGGACATCTCCGTCATTTACCACCACCATCCCTCCGTCACTACCACTCACATACTTTATCCACAACCACCACCATACCTCCACTACCACCACCACCTTATCTCAACCACCTTACTACACCACCACCACTGTACTTCCACCATCATCACGACCTACCTCCACTTCCACCACCACCTTATCTCAACCACCTTACTACACCACCACCACTGTACTTCCACCATCATCACGACCTACCTCCACTTCCACCACCATATTTCCACTACCACCGAACTTCCACCATCATCATACCTCCACCACCACCATCCCCATACCTCCACCACTGCCCATCATACCTCTACCACTATCTATCATACCTCTACCACCACCACCATCATACCTCAATCACTACCAAACCCCATAACCATACCTTTAAGGCACCGCCACCACCAATATCACCATCGCTTTGTATACAAGAGTAATCGTGGAAATCATAAATAAATTTAATTAAAAACAAGTGTCTCTATGACTAAAAGAAAAATAAAATTATCAAAAGTAAATTGGATTACCAAACTAACTTTTTTTACTTTTAAGTAACATTTTTTGCAAATATACTTTTGAATTTTTTTTACTTTTTAAAGCAAAAGAACTTCTACTACAAGCAAACTTACTTATACTTTTGGTTGTCAAACGATACCTTAGGGGACCACGCCGAAAGTTGGTCATACTTTTAGAGATCAAATGAGAAATACCTTAGGGGACCACGCCGAAAGTTGTGTTTTGTACCATGTGATGTGCAGTATAACCCATTGTTTAAGTACTCAAGTCTCATCCTTCCATAACTGATAATGCTTCCATGGGTACCTTCACATGCGCCCCACTTTTTTGTTATGGGTGCTTGGTTGACTCCAGTCAACTTAATGTGACTAAAAATTGTTGTGGATGCACTTTCTTCAGACTACCGCACTCGGACTATCCAACCCGAGTGTTCTCGGAGTGGCTATAGTCTGAAGTCTGGCTTAGGCTCTTGGACGAGAGAGTCTGAAACCCATCCTAATGGTCTCGGATTATCCATTTGGAGACCTCTCGAATTGGTACGAGTTCAAGACTATTTAGAATTTTAAATCTGAGAAACCAACTGCGACTTATAAATCACTCTAAACCACTCGAAATCAACTCATGATCGATGACAAACACTTTTCAAGGATTTTACTACTTCGACAACTTTTCAAAGACTAGATGAAAAGATAAAATCAGAAAATAATAATGGTTTTTTATCACTGGATGTTAACAAGAAATTGAAATCTTTCGAGATCTTTTTTTAGTTTTTTGTTCAATCAACAATTTACATATGATGCCCCTTAAAAAACACGAAAAAAATATACAAATTTTGATGAAGATTATAGAAGAAAAGTCGAAATTGAAATAGAGAAAGAAGGAAAAGAAAAATAATAAGAAGAAGAACAAGAAGATGGGGGGAAAAAAATCAAAGAGTGCTTGGGACACCTACAGAGAAAATGAATAAAATCTTTGTGCACCTATGAAAATGAATGCTCAGTTTCTCTCTCTCTCTCTCTCTAAAAGCGATCTTCATCTTCTTCCTCTTTTCTTCATCATCAACAAAGATCTTCATCTTCTTCTTCAAGCGATCTTCATCTTCTTCCTCTTTTCTTCATCATCAACAAAGATCTTCATCTTCTTCTTCGTCTCAATTCAATTGTTCTTCAATTCTTCTTCTTCTTCTGCTTCTGTTCTAAATCTAAATCAGAGATGGAACAACCAAAGATCACTTCACTCGCAATTACTTCAATGGGAAATGTAATTCCTATCAAACTTCACAGTGATAATTACTTAGCTTGGAGAGCATTATTTCTACCAATTCTCAAGAAATATAAGGTTTTAGATCTCATTGATGGTTCTCGACCTCAACCTGAACAATTTCTCGATACAGAGAGGAGAGAAATCAATCTATTTTGATACCTTGAATGGCTTGAAGAAGATCATACCTTACTAATTTGGATCAATTCGACTCTATCTGATTCAGTCATTCCTTACGTAATTGGTAATTCAACTTCTCGAGAGCTATGGCAGAATCTTGAAGATTCGTTTGCCTCATCTTCTACCTCTCATATCTTTCAACTTCGAGATAATCTCAGAGATTTGAGAAAAGAAAATGAGAAAATGCCAGATTTTCTCACTAAAGTGAAGAAAATATCTGATTCTCTTGCTGCTACTGGAAGTCCAGCATCAAGTGATGAACTTGTTGTTAGTATTTTGAGAGCTCTTCCACCTGAATATGATTCCTTCTCTGTTGCTGTTCGACTTCGAAGACCTCCAATTACAGTTACTGAACTTCAAAATTTACTAATCAGTGAAGAAATTTCTATTTCTGAAAATCAAAAGAGGTCTTCTTACAATCTAAATCAAGCTTTGTTTGCTAATCCACCATCACATCCTTCTTCTCACAAATTTTCTCAACCTAGAAATCAATAATTCAATCGAAACAGAGGCAAAGGTTATAATTCTTCCACTCAAGGAAGAGGTTACAATCATTATTCAAATAACAACAAATCATCAACTTCTCACGCTCCAAAGACTTCTAATGGAGAAAGACCTACTTGTCAAATTTGTCATAAAGTTGGGCACACAGCAGTTGAGTGCTATCATAGGATGAACTTCTCTTATCAAGGTCGTAATCCACCTCAAAACCTAGCAGCTATGCTAGCTACTGCTAACATTTTAGGAGAGAATCCTTGGTATGCTGATACAGGTGCATCTCACCATATTACTCCTGATGAGTCCAATATTGCTTCTTCTTCTTCTACTGTGTATAATGATAAGGAATCAATTACTGCAGCCAATGGCCAAGGTGTGCTTATTTCTCGCATAGGTCACTCTTCTTTTCAACATCATAAGCATAATTTTTCTCTCAAGAATGTGCTAGTTGTCCCTAAAGCTGCACACAATTTACTATCAGTTAATCTTTTTACTAAAGATAATAACTGTTCTGTGACTTTTGATCCTTTTCAATACTATGTGAAGGATCTCAATTCGAACCAGACACTTTTCCAAGGGCCAGCTAGAGATGGCTTATATCCTATTCACCTCAATAAAGATCATTCATGGTCGAAACCTCAAATAAAGGCTCTAACAGCTCGACCAACATCTGCTGCTCTTTGGCACAAGAGGCTGGGTCACCCCTCATTCACCACTATGCAGAAGTTAAAGCATTTGTTCTCTCTTACTTCTTCTCAACCTTTGTTTTGTTCAGATTGTCAATTAGGAAGAAGTAAGAAACTTTCTTTTCCTGTTTCAACTATTGTTTCTTCTAAACCTTTACAATTACTTCACATGGACCTCTGGGGTCCTGCTCCTGTTCCATCTGTTAGTGGTTTCCACTATTATGCCAATGTGATAGATGATTACTCAAAATATTGTTGGATACTCCCTTTGCATAATAAATCCCAATTTACTGCTGATTTTATTACTTTTGTTAATTCTATTGAATCAATTGGGCACCAAGATTCAAACTATTAGAACTGATGGTGGTGGGGAGTTTCTGTCTAGTGTGTTTAAACATTTTATACAAGATAAAGGGATTTCCCATCAGTTTACTTGTGCTCATACTCCTGAGCAGAATGGGGTTGCTGAATCTAAGCACATGCATCTTATTGATCTAACTAGAACCTTTCTCATTCAATCTTCTCTCTCTCACACTTATTGGCTTGAGGCTCTTACCACAACCAACTATATTGTGAATCGGCTACCTACTAAGTCTTTGAACTTTATTTCTCCATTGGAAGTGTTATTTTACTCTCATCCTGACTATGATTTTCTTAGAACCTTTGGATGTGCTTGCTATCCATGGCTTAAGCCATATTCTTCCAGTAAATTGGATCCAAGAAGCAAAGAATGCATCTTTTTGGGTTATTCACAAACTCAGAAAGGTTATAGATGTTTAGATCCTCTTACAAGTAAAGTATACACCTCTAGACATGTTGTTTTCAATGAGGACCATTTCCCATTGAAATCAACTAAGCAAGCTCATAATTTCCCATCAGTTGTCTCCAATGTTTCTTATCCAATTCCTTTATCTCCCTTACCTATTTTACAAACTCCACCTATTGTCCTTATCCAACCTATCTCACCTATAGCACCTATAGCACTTGATACTCCTATAGAAGCTATAGCACCTCCTGTTTCCTCAACACCTCTTGTTCCAACTTTAGCACCTACTTCTTCTACTATTCCAATTACAACTTATTTGCCTGTTATCCCAACTCAATCATCTCACCCTATGCAAACTAGAGCCAAATCAGGAATTTCCAAACCTAAGACCTATTTAGCTTCCACAAAACATCCACTTCCATCTGCTCTTAGTGCTGTCACTTTACCCCCCACACCTACTTCCTTCACTCAAGCCAACAAAGACCCCAAATGGAAACTTGCTATGGCCACTGAGTTCAAAGCTCTTGAAGACCTTCAAACCTGGTCTCTTGTTCCTCCTTCTCCCAATCAAAATTTAGTTGGGTGTTGATGGGTCATGAAAATGCCCCATCTGAGTCGTTTAATTTAGCCGAGTTAGTTCTTTTCGAGCCTTTATTATAATAAAATAGTTGGTTTTCTTGATTAGGTGTGTTTTGCGGAGTTAAGTGCGAAAATAGTTAAAAATGAGAAAAAGATACACGGAGGGTATTTTGGTCATTTGGAGTCAAGGGTATTCTGGGAAATTTGGACAAGGTCAGTGACGAGTGAAAAGTAGAGTCCGAGACGAGCTCGTAGGAGAAAACGGAAGTCAATTCGGAGTCCGGAAGAGTGAGATATGCATAGTCAAAGTTGGAGTCAAACAATGTAGACTGGTGGGACACTTTCGGGCACCATTCTGGCTGGTGGGATAATAGCAGGTGACGTGGCACAAACCGGACAGCAGCATGTGGTCCCTCTTTTCACTTTTAAGCCCTTCGAAAATTACTTTTATACCCCTCCTTTTTGTCTCACTTTATGTTCAACCAATAAGAAATCATTTCTTGAGTAGAAAGCAACCCTAACTTCCTATTTTAACCCTCTTTCTCCCATTTTCCCCAATTAACTCCTAAAACTCTAGCCATCAACCCATCTATAAATAAATCTCTACCTCTTTCATTTCTCTCTAGACTTGAAAACCCTCTCAATCCCTCTTCTCTATTCCCAAACCTTCTCTTACCTATCCTCATGTTACCTATTTCTTTCTTCAACCTATCCCCTCTTACCTATTTCTTTCTCCAACCTATTTTCTCTTCTCTACTACTAAATCCATCTTTTCCATTCTTTTCCCATCTTTCTCTACTACTACTACTTCTTCTCTACCACTATTATTCTTCCATTAATAGTCTTCTCTTTCTTCCTTCCATATTCTTCTATCATCTTTATCCCCTTTCATCTCTTCTTTCCAACTAATTTCTACATCTAATTTCTTCCTTCTCCTTCTTTTTCTTATTTGGGTGGCAATTAAAATAGCTATTACTTGGATTTCTTGGAGTAAAATTCTTGAACACAAATGGAGCAAATCTTGGATAAAATGGAGATACATGGGAATATGGAGTTTGAACATTCTTGGTGCTTTCCATTAATTTCTTAGTATTTTCATTTATTTTACAATGTCAATGAATGTTACTCTAGATTTCATGTATAGTTAATTTAGCAATCTAAGGTTGTAGATGAACCCATGTTGTATCTTTATAATACTTGTTCTTGATTAATTAAATCCCTTGATGTGCTTTAATGTCTATTGATTGTTTATCTATATGGATTGAATTTTCTTTCCATTACTCATGCATCATAATTAGATATTTCATACTTTCGTTAAGTTGTTAGATGGAGTACGCTTTTTAGATGATGAATAATAGTTAAGCAATCCGAATCTCTATAAGGAAGACAATTAGAATTAGTAATCATAAAATTGTTTTATCTAGAACATCATCCGGAATCCAAATAGTTCATTATATTGGATCCCGAGTATATACAAAAGAGATTTAAGTAATTAAGTGTTTGTTTTATAAAGTGACGTTATGCGGTGGATTTTATAACCTTAGATACCCTCTTACCTCTCACTTAGATAATTTAGTTAGTTTTATTTGTTTTCTTATTTCTTGCAAATCAATTATCAAATTTATGAGTGGTGTGCGTGTGTGTTTTAGTCTAAGTTAGCTATTGACATCTTGATTATTGGGTCAAACTCGCCGTCAATATCCGAAGTTACCTACCTATTCCTTGGGACGATTTTCCTGATTTACTAACATACTATAACTTGACCCCGTATACTTGCGGGAATAGACCTATTTTGGGCCTATCACAAATGGGTGTATAAGATCAAGCATAAGTCAGATGGTAGTGTTGAGAGGTACAAGGCTAGATTAGTAGCCAAGGGTTTTCATCAAAGAGAAGGTATTGACTACTCTGAAACGTTTAGTCCTGTGGCTAAGCCCACAACTATAAGGGTGCTTCTCTCTCTAGCAGTTCACCTTGATTGGCAAATTAGGCAACTTGATGTAAGTAATGCCTTTCTTCATAGTCAGCTTAAGGAAGAGGTGTTTATGGCTCAACCTCCTGGTTTTCAAGATAAGACCAGACCTCATCATGTATGCAAATTACATAAAACAATCTATGGGTTAAAGCAAGCTCCTAGAGCTTGGTATGAAGAGTTGGTTGATTCTCTTCTTGCTCTTGGGTTTCAAAAGTCCTTCTCTGATACTTCTCTCTTTGTCTATTCAAATGATGGGGTTCTTACATATGTATTGGTTTATGTGGATGACATTTTGGTCACAGGCAACTCTTCTTCTGCTTGTGCTACTTTGATTTCTCAATTGAGTACTAGGTTTGCTATGAAAGACTTAGGTAACTTACACTATT
>BEHA01050368.1:749041-764298 GCA_002897215.1 Eschscholzia californica subsp. californica | reverse complement strand
AAATGTCCTTTCACAAGATTAATTTTGGTACAAGTTCCTCATTTTACATTAATTTGTCATTGGATACCTAAATCAAATTTTAATAAACTTATGGGTACATTTTTCAACTATCAATTGTCTCGAAAAAAAACAACACTATCAATTCAGAATTTGATTTTTATTGCAATAAAAAGTTACAGTCTAAAAGGCAAAAGGGAGGCGTTAAAAGCCCCTGTCCAAAGTGTTGCAAGCACCCGAATTGCACATGGGACATCTCACAATTTTGTGCTTTGGTCGGGTGCCTACAGCAGTTTGGTAGGGTGCTTTTAGTCTCACCCAAGTCAAAAAGTTAATGATAAGTTTCATGAAGGAGCCAACAACTCATGATGGAGTGGTAAAAGGTTTAGTCTTCCACCTTAAAAGTCAAAGACTCGAAGCACACAGATAATTTTAAAAAAAAAACATGAAAGGGTATTTTGGCTAATTAGTTATTTTAATTCTTTACTTAGATGTAGAGGGGATCTTGTGAAACAAATTCAATATATAATCTATTTTTTTCTAATTATAACAGTAAGAAATTCAGTTTCTTTTCCATTTACTCCCTCCCCTAACCATCGTGGTTGGTTGATGTGGCGACATCTCACTTGAGCGTCGATTAAATCTGGGTGGGTGTTTCGAGCAAACAAGATTTCTTTTTTAGGAAATAAAATTATTTCGGTGAGAAACATGATTTCCTCTACAAAAAATTAGATCTCCTCTCCTCCCACCACCGGGCAGCCATCTCCTTCTTATTTTTACAAAATGACCAAATTAACAATTAATTTTTTTCGGTAAAGATAATTAGATATTATTTCATATATCACTCACAATTCAACATAATAAACACGACAATTTTAGTTATTTAAAAACCATTGGTTTTGATTGAAAACCATTTTCTAATTAATTATTAAGATAAAGTTAAATTTACTTTTATTAACAAAAATTACAAAATCCCTTAATTCTTACTTTTTTTTTCTTATCTTTTTGAAGGTCTTTGAAACTGGATCGATGCCGCTAAAAACATATCTTTCGGATGGAGATATAGATTTAACAACAATTAGTGCTCATATGAGAGTTAGCCAGGTAGCAAATGAAATCTATAATCTGCTAAAAAAGGAAGAACAAGCTGAGGAAGAACATGATGTGAAAGTTATCAATCTCATCCAAGCAAAGGTATCAAACTATTTAACTTTCATTAGTGAAAATGTTTATCTACTTTATGTCATTAGGGTTTTCTTTCAAATTACGGAAAGTAAATAATTACACACATATATAAATATATATTGTTTTCATTCTATTGTAAAATGACATTATTATTTTGGAAGAGTAGAATCTAGGCTCCCAATCTACTTTAATATTTTATCTTCTCCACTAAATAGTTTTTTTTTTGTATACAATACTTTTGGACAATGAATGTTTATCTAAAATAATGAAACAAGTTTGGATTCCAAAAATAATTGTTTTTGATATTAAGGAGATTATCTTTGTTAACAGGTTCCGCTCATCAAACTTAGCGTGAATAATATCTTGGTCGACATCACCTTCAATCAATTTGAAGGTCTCTCCACATTATGCTTTATGGAAGAGGTATGAAAAAAAAATCATATGTGCTTTCTATTTTGTTGATAGATTGTCTTTCTATTCGTGACATAATTCCATGAAAGCCCATGCTTGTATTGTTTTTTAGATAATTTATAAGTATGCGGTTGAGCTAACGTCTCGACTGAGAGAGACTCAAGACCACCCAATAGTTTTTATGTTGATGATTCTAGGCTGCTTGCCTATTAAATCAGTACGGGAGTTTCTACTTTCTAAGGAAAGTATCAAATCCATACACGAGTTTGAATTTTCTACTTTCTAAAGAAGGTATCATATATCTCAAGAAAAGATGTTTTAGGGTGTCATCGTGTTTACTACAAAGAGGACATAATCCTTAGTCAAACAACCCTTGGTTGGAGTGGTAAGAGGTATAGTCTTCCATCCTAGAGGTCAAGGGTTCGAGACATGTTGGACAATTCAAAAAAAAAATACAATGAGGACATAATACACCACCTTTAAGTCTAAGTAATATAGTTATTTATTCTCGGTCTGAAAGTTGTCGGTTTAACGGCGTCAATTGTGTCGTTAGACCAAACTCAAAAATGCATTGCCTTCTTTTGCTTGCATTACCTCTTACCAAGATATGTTATAAAAAGGATTGCCTTTAGCAGAATTACCTTTAACAACAAAGGACATTGCTTATGAAACTTCCCCGTCATAACATGAAAGGCATCAGTAGAGATATTTGAAAGAAAGATAGATATTCGGGGGGACTTTTAAGTTCCAGATTTGGGCCATGTTTGATCCGGTTCTCGGGTGTGAGGGTTGATGAGAGGGACGATTAAGCGATGTTATTCCAAATATAGGATTGATGGGGCTTAGTGGAGCTAATTTGAAGTTTCCGCTTTTTAGAATTATTTTGCTTTCATGAGGAAACCCCAGTTTTTAAGATAACTAGGTATACGAGGTATGAATATAAATATATATATATATATATGTACACACACGTACATCGGTACATATCCACACATAGACGGACACCAGATAGGCAAGGCTAGACAGGGAAATGCCCTACCTTCATAATACTTGCCTTTATCGGCCTGATCTGGGCTTGTTCTGAAATGCCCTGTTGTTGCATGAATGGAATAACGGCTCTTGGTCTTAAATAGCGAATGGACTAGGGTTAGGAGTGATTCCATGCAAATAAGAACTAGGATTAGGAGTGATACCATGCATATAAGGTATTTACGACAAAGAACTTCTTCCGCTTTTGGGGATTCCACTAATTTTGGAAAGAAGTGGATGCCGCAGAATTAGCCCGAATTGAATCACTAGTAAAGAATCGTGCATGCAATATGCAAGTGAACTTCTTCCGTATGTGGAAGGACGTAGACACATCTGCCAGTAGTAGACGTTTGATGGAGATCCAATCTGCATTGGAGTAGGTCGATATATGAATGTGTCTATGTAAAGCAAAGAGGATGTATCTACCTACCTACAGAGCCCTTGAGATGTTGAGGCTACCATCCATGAGTCTAAAAGGCTTGTCTACATTGTAACCTATGAGGGCATACCTCTCAAAAGAGATGTGCCCCCAGTTACACAAGAAAATAAAAATAAAATCTATTTATACCAATAGTATATAACCGAATATTTTGATGCGGAAATTAAGTGGCCCATGAAATTTTAAGTTGTGTTAATGGTGATTATATTGCAGGTAGATCGTATTCTAGGCAAAAATCATGTCTTCAAACGAAGCATTATGCTAATCAAAGCTTGGTGTTTCTACGAAAGCCACATTCTTGGTGGACAACATCGTCTGCTTACAACCTATGCCTTAGAAACACTCATCCTTTATATATTCCAACGATTTCATAAATCTTTAAACGACCCACTTTCGGTAAGTTCTTAAAGATCGATCCTACATAGGTTTCATAAATCGCTATAGATTTTGTTTAGCTAACTTGATTAGTTTTGCAGGTTCTACACAAGTTTTTGGATTACTTTAGCAAGTTTGATTGGGAAAACAACTGCGTTAACATATATGCTCCCGTCTCAGTGTCCACTTCGTCCTCGGGTAATTTAACGAAACATTCATAAATTAAACAAACGTTTTTTCTTTTTTACTTTTATCAAGTTAGCAATTTTAGAAATGGTAAGATTCAAACCCTAGTTTCTTCAGTACAGCGGCAGCCATGTTATCACTGAACTAACGTGAGCTTCACAGTTTAGTTAACTCTCTCAAGTTACTATTAAGCAACTCATATACGATCAAATTGCTTGTTTTTTTTATGGTTTCACAGCTCAGAATGATGATGGGGAATTACTGTTGAGTAGAGAATACCTGAAAAACAGGTTGGAAAGATTGTCAATACCTTCTTTGCATAAGACCCACTCAGAACCATTCAGACCCAGGTTTATGAACATAGTGGATCCATTGAAGGAAAATAACAACCTTGGAGGCAACATCACTCAAGGTAACATATATAATCTTCTTGTTCTCGATATCCCTAGTTGGATTTGAGTTACTAGGATTTTCTCATTTTTATGAATTTAACTAGTTTGACTCGTCTAAATCTGAATTGTCTAACTCAGATAAACCCATATTATTTTTAATCATTCATTTAGACGAATCAGACATCACAAGTACAATAAAAGCATATATTATGAAATCTGACTCTAGTCAATTAAGATCTTGAGTCACGTTTCATATCTGACTTAGAAAAAAAACACTACCGTAATGTTGATCTCATGGTGTGTAATATGACCTTCTCTTTTCAGGAAATTACTATAGGATAGTTTGTGCTTTCGAATATGGAGCACGAGATCTACATCGGATCCTTCAACTACCTACAGAAAAGATTGCAAATGAACTTAAAAACTTCTTCGAACACACTTTAAAGGAGAGTACAAGATTGAAACAAGGTAGTTTTAGGTATTGTGAAGCTCTATTAGATCTTACTGGGGACTATGACCATAATATCCTCTGTGTGGATTTTGCGAGAAATTATATTCTTGCGAGTGAACCGTCTCTTCAGCCCATTGATCAACCATCGTCTTCTAAATCCGCAAGCGAGATAGAATGGGAGATTCTAGTGAAATATCAGCAAGCCACTCACACTAGGATGTCGTTATGTAGTGTTCCAACGATACCTTCTCCATATCATCATGTGAACCATTTTCCCTCAACTCCTCCTCGAGCTATACCTATTGCTTATCGTGTTCAAGTTGGTAATGTGTCAGGGAGAATAGGAACGAGCAGCTTCAATGTGGTAATTTCTCTCACTTTCCCAAGTCTTTTTTGAGTTTGGAGCATATGATAATATGATTCTTTTACTCTCAAAACTTAATTTATTCAAATCTTAGGTAGTGTCTGTTTTTCTCAAAGTCGAATCTGAAATCTGACTCTAAAGTTGAATTGACCACAAAAAGATATCATAATGTTTGTTTTTGTCTAAGTCTTCTTGAAAGCTGATTTTGGTTGACTTCAGGTCCATTTTAGTCAGACAATTTAGACTCAGACGATTCTGATTCAGACATTGAGAAAAAAAAACACCGTACTTGCTTGAATTTTTTGCATATGATTCTTACTCGGTTATAATATCTCTAAGTTAGCTCCTTTCAACGAGTAAGTTTCCATAAATTACAATTTTAGAAAGATTGACCAGAGAGAGAAAAACACTAACACCACCATTAGATGATGTTTGGATTTTGAAGTTCTTTAACTCTTTGCAGCAACAAGGTTCAACTTCCTTCCGCCCACTCCCTACTCTTTTCATCCAACATCCATCATCCTCCAACCGGAACTGTATGCCCAACCAACATTCAGCTAGGATGAATAGAGGTTGGCAAGGTCGAAAAGCACCTAATGAGACTAGGTCGGCTACCCCGGCAATGAGGAAAGAAGACAACCCAAAAAGGACTAATTCAGAGAAGGAGTCCAACGAGGAACTCCTGTATCCGCCCAGATCATCTGGAACCAGTAAAGTTAGTTTCTTCCCCACCAGAACGGCGGTTAGTAATGTTGCTAGATTCTCAAGGCCACCACCTAACGGTAGTAGGTTTTATCCTTCTAGACAAGCACCAAAACCAGCAGCTTCATCAAAGATGGATGAGAAACAAAGTTCCCATGATTTAGAGAAGACTAGTACATCAAATCCTCCAAAAGTTGTACCTAAGGAGAAGACTAATCATCCCATTGAGGATAAGGAGTTCCCTCCTCTAAAGTAACTTCATCCTAAATTGCCATTCTTTTAACGGGGCCGTAAACATGAAGGGAGAAGAGAAGACAACTTGAACAAGAAAGAGGAAATTGTGTTTGACGTGTTCAGAAGATGGGATATTTATTTCTGCAACTTTTTAAAATTATGTTTCTAATCTTTTATAAAAATTGACATTATGCAGTAATAATATATTTAAAGTTTAGATTTTAAACTTGCAGTTAGTATAATATAAATTTGGTTCAATATCAACCCTTTGCAGTTATTTCAGTATCAACCGTTTGCAGCTCATATCTTTTAGGGATGATCTATGTAGAAACTGCAATGCTAAAAATTTCTAATACTAAAGATCGAAATGACTAATCTTAGTCATCGTGGTCAGAGACGGTCCATGCCCCAAAGAATCATTGGGAGTGGCTATAGACAAATGAGGTGTGTCAATGGAATATTTCTTTTCCAAAAAAAAAAATGGAATATTTCATTTTTCAGAAAAGGCGCCCCACCTTTTGACTCTTAGTCCAACCTTCTCTTAGCACTCTTTGACTCTCTCTCAAATTGGTAGTTGTCAGTCGGTCAGTCCCCACAAGGGCAATACAGATTGACAAGTACATTAGTGGTACACTTTGACTTTTATGACCAAACAAGATAAAGTCTGGCTGAATGGAGTGGCCGTAATTATTGACTGGTGAAAACCCACCGGCCGCCGACCAACAAACTGTCAGTGGAGGCCCTAATTTGGCTTACTCAGTTGCCCCGTCCTCTTCTTCTTCTTCTATGATTGGGGGACCAAATCACGAGAATTGTGACCACTTTTTGCTTATAGAGATAGATAGTTATTGTCTTCTGATTATGTTTGAAACTTTTTTGGTTTCAGTTCTTATAATGAAAATTAAATTTGTAAAATTTTATCAAATGATTCAGCAGAAAAAAAAAATATTTTATGAAATGAAATATATATACTTCAACAAAAAAAAAAATGAAATATATATACACATGTGTTATCACATGTATTTTATTTAATTACCATCTCGTGTATTTTGTTTGATTTTTCAAATTTATTTGTAGCGTCTTTCCAATGTATATCAGTATGATCATATATTGTTACGAAAGAAATTACAGTTTTCTAACTCAATAAAGAAAGTGATCCATTTATTTTTCATTTCTGGTAAAGGAGCTAAAATTATGTTCGAAATAATACGAAAACATGATGGCGGCAGAGATTTTGGTCATTGTAGATTGCAAATTACTTTTTTGAGATTGGTACTTTTTGGCAAGTATCAAATATTATGACATTAACAGTTTCACATCCTCATTTGGTATTTTCATAACAAGTTTTCAAATAACACAGGTGCTAATAGAGCCCGCCTACTTACGGGACAAAAATCAAGTGTGTTTGGCGACGTCCTTTACAACATAGTATTTTACGCTAGCATAATCCGAATAAAAATCTGCTCTTGCCTCATATACACTTTACCTCGAAAGCAATAGAAATTACAGATTGACCAATATTATATTTGACTGTACTCTACTGAAAAATCAATACAATAAACCACTAATTAAGACACATTAATTTGACAGGCTCTGAATGATGAAGACATACTAAAGAACTAGCACCATACCCTAACTCCAACAGTTAAAGAGAAAACTAAAAGTAGAGAAAACAATGCCATGGTCCGTCCGCACAAGAGTTTACTAAAACGCACCCAAAATAGTTTTAGGAGCATCTTCTATTTAATCCAATGAATGCCCTCCGACGAGAGAAGAAAAATACTGTAACTTCTACTGTATAATATATTTGATGACTACAAATTTAACAATTCTGATCTATTTCCGCGATTTTATTATACGGGCCACCATCACAGTGGGTTGTGGTCTTAAATCTTAACTCTCTTAAGGTGTTTTGGAAACTAAAAGTGACCCACTAATAAATTAATTTGGCATCCTGTTTGTTTGCATCATCATCATCATCATCATCATCCTTATCCGCAGAGGCGGAGCTGTTAGTGGGCTGAGCCGGGCTGCAGCCCGGGTCAACCCACTAACATCCTAAAGAAAACCTACCTTATATCATTTGTTTGGTTTGGTTGAAGTGATCAAATACCTCTCAACTGTCATTGCTAATAGCATTGAGGAGTTTCGGTCCCACCATTCTTCTTCTTTGAATCAGAAACTTATTATTTTATTGAATATAAGGGTGCGTTTGTTTTGGGATGATTTATGTATGTACATATATATTTTTTTCTTAGAAATTAGATTAAATCTTATTTGAAGCTAACACAAATCTTTTCTAAAGTAATTCTTCTTTTTACACATATCCAATGTAATTATATGAACTTTTTTGTTCACACGAAAATGAGGTTTCCGACAATTTTTCTTATTTTAAGTTTTCTTATACTAAATTTAAAAAGTTCTCTTGTTACGGATATACAATTTCAGTTCCAGCTATAACTATCTAATATTTCCATGTAGTTTGTCTAGTTTGAATGATGTCGTAATCTCGTCGATATGTGTCACCATTTTCATATTTTTTTGAATTCTTAATACAAAAGATATTTTTTCTTGAACACTGATTTTCAGCCCGGGTTTACTCTAAATCCTGGCTACGCCTCTGCTTATCCGCTTGAAGACACTCACTAAGAATGATATATTGGACAGGACAAACAACAAATTATACTACTTGGTTGCTTATACAATAAGGGAGATGCTGCATGAAATTAGAAATATTTAGAGTTTTGCTTATTTATGCGACTATGTTTTACCGTACATTTTTTTTTATATAATAAATTTTGAGTGTTGGACAAAATCCAGAAAACGGTAAGTTAACATTATTTGAGTAGAAATAGTAGTAACATTTTTGTACAAAACATACAAACAACTAAAAGAAAATTAAGGTTGAATTAGGTATCCTGAAATTTCCTTTTACAGACTTCACACGCTTAATTCTTTTACTTTGTATGATATTACTTTACACTTGGGCCAAATGAATTTAACAAAAGAAAATTGCGTGAAGATTTAGTCGCAACAAATCTATATTCCAAATACTAAAATTTGGGACATTCCTCTTCTTTTGCTTGCTAATTTAATAAAGAAACATTATGAAAACTCTCGTGTAGTTCTTAGAAGAATAAGAATTATCTACCATGTAATTTTGTGATCATTATCACTTATAAATGAAATTATGATTTTATCAAAAAAAAAATTATGAAAACTCAAGAAATGACCATTTTTTTGCCAAATCTTATTATAAGAACGCCCTCCCCACCAGCACCACCAACCCACCAAAATACAACTACAAGTACAAACAAAACCACCTAAAATGATGCATGTTTGTCTCGACTTTTTTTCTATATGTGAACAACATATTAGTCTTGTAGGGTTTTCGAAAATCAATTAAGTTTTGTGGACTCTTAAGTTTATCGTTCATACTGTTTAATCAATCTTATACCTTTACGATTTTATCAAAAATTGTCTTTCTAGTGATTTTTTACCCCCTAACTTTAGCATTTTATTCTCTAGTGATTGTCTATATGTTTTATTAATTGCCTCTTTCACTTCTCTTATCCACTTTTTATGAAGGTGAAGCCATTTTGAGTTAAAACATTAGGCAATTAGGGCATTTATTGTTGGTAGATGAAAATCAGTAATAATCCATAAACTAGTCCATCATATTCACATAGTTATCCTAAAACTAAACTTCATCTCCTCAATGATTATTAAGAAAAAGAGAGGTTAGTATTTGATTAGATTATAATCTGTTACAGTACTAACCATATCCATAATAATAGTATATACAGTACTTGTTTTCTTTCCAACTATAGATTCTGACTTCTATGAAACAATCATAAAAGTAGATGAAGATGAATTATTAGGGTTTCTTTTTGTTTTCTTTATTTAATTTTGGACCCCAATTCTCTTCTAATTAGTAAATGATCATTTTTATTAATCATTTTGGAATTCTCCAGATAGGCAAAAGTTGATGCCTTAACAAGAGGGTTGTCTCAATAATTGCATTGGGTTCTTTACTTTATCCATTTTAAGCAAATTTAGACCAAATTTAAGCAAAAATCTAGATCTAAAAATAGAGACTTGCCGACGATAGTATACTAGTATAGTTAATAGAAAAATAGTCTGAGAAATATTTTAGTTCCACTTCTTATTTATGGTATTTTGATTCTTGAAAATACGATTTAATGTTAATCTCCACGTGAACCTCAGTGATGACGAAGTGGTAGTTAAAATAGAAAATGAGAAACTCGTAACCATCCTTAGAGGTTTAAGCAATTTTGGTACTCAAAAATCTTCTTAATCGATAATTTTTTTACATAATATATTCATACATATACATAGAAATTAAATGTCAAGTGTGGTGTGAATTTCTTTAGGGCAATGCTACATTTTAATTAAACTGCAGGGTTTCAAAATTTTAATACAAAACCTTTTTTTTTATATTTATTTTTGTCTCTCGAGATATATCACTATAGATTGGGCTGTCAATTTGAATGATGACAAATTTATTAATACCTACTACCTACTCTAAGAGTTGCTTAATACTTTGGACCTACCAAAACAAGAGAATTATACATCTTCTGTTATTGGTCAGGCTCAATATATCTTGTTGTGGATGCAACAACTTATAATATTAATGAAGTGAACCCTTAATTAGGGATTATGAGTACGCCATTGATATCTCTGAGATATCACTTTAGAACTTGTGGAACAAAACATGTAGATATTGGGCTCAATATCATTACTCATTAGGGAGCTAGTGTGATTTAGGTCATGCGTTTATCGAAGTTCAATTAGGTGGTATTCTCACAAAACCATGAGATAAAGTGATCTACCACTAATTCTAGTCCTTTAGTGAATCATATTTTTTTGATCATTGATGTAGGAGTACTTTGTGGTCACATAAAGCAATAGTCATTGCATCATTACGTAATATGAAATATGAATATATTACTTCATAAATTGAATTAATTCGGTAACTATCGTTACAAAAACATCTTGAACTCTAAGGGTCGTAGAAAGATTATTAAAGTTATCATATTGCAGACACGAAAAACCATTTATTCTCCACTTCGATAATCGTAAAATTTTACTTCAACAGAATCAAACTTGGAACCTCCCGAGTGCGGAATAGTTGTCCGACGGCTACACCAAATGGTGATGGATTTATTGTGTCTCTTCAATCTCATTCTTGAAAAGAATGTTTTGTTGTGCCAGTAGTTAAATTTTAAATTATCCTTGGAAAGTGTTATAAGCACATGTACTCGGCGTACTTATATTTGTGGTTTATGATCATCCACTTTTGCATTCTACATGCAGGTCTTATGTCTCTTATGCTTGCTAATTGGCCTATACTAGACATTTTCTCTCATATTTTAAATTCATGTGATTCTAAAGTTGTACTTCTAAAGGATCATTTATTATTGACATTTTTATTTTGTATTTCCAAAAAAAAAACATGTTTACTTTCTGCTTTGTACTCTTTCCAGTGTGGCATTTCATTTATTATGGGATTTTAATGAGACCCAAATAGAACACTACCTTGTCTATGATTTTTCTCCATAATTGAAAAGTCGAAGTTGTTAGTGCCATTGTAAGCTGTACATAATTTTTTGGACCATAGATAAAATGATTTAAGCGGGTAGTTCAACGGTAAAACAGACTCACTAAATATTGTCTATTGCACTAAGCACCCCAACATAAACATAACTATGCAAGGAATTATATTCTTCGATCGTCTTATTTGGCTACTTGACAAAAACTAAAAGTGGGTCGATAGGTTGCTGATGAAACCATCTTTTCATGTCCAATCCTCACCCTTTGAGAAAAGCTAGAATTTTGTGACTTTTGAGTTCGACTGAGAGTGAGTCCCAACCAACGTGTTTGGACCGGGTCATGCTCTTTATAAATAAAGGTCATTCATTGTTTCTATGTTCAAGTGTCTGATCGGAAGGCATATAGTGCAGTTTTTCTATCTTTTAGAATTTATCAGTTTTTCTGAGTTTTGCTGCGGCGATCTAATTTTTTCTCGAGTTTTCCGTTGCATCAACAAGATCAGAACATCATTAAATATCTCCTAGTCACTTGAAAAAGATCAACGAGCATTAATTAGACTAATTAATCGACTTGTTATAATGCGTTATTGACTATATGCAAGTTAAATTGGAATTGAAAGAACCAGACTAGTTTTCACTGTTTCGAAATTCAAGTACTATTATCTAATTCTTTTTCCTCGTCTTTCCATTTCTCCTGATTTATCTAGTTTCATTACGTCGGAGACATTCCTGACTTTGGTAGTATTTGGGATAAGATAGGTTGAATATGGTATTTCTCTTTTCAGGAGAACTTTAATTATGTAATGAGTTTTTCATTTTCTTATTACCAACCATAGGTTTTTTATTGCCCTATTTTAATGGAGTTCCCCTAATCATAAAAATGGTAACCTTTAGACTCTCTAATATTGAGCTAATTTTGAAGAACCAATCAACAGCTTTTGGTTGGAGTGGTAAGAGACATAGTTTTCCATCCTAAGAGTCAAGAGTTCGATAGACGCTGAACAATTAAAAAAAAAAAATATTTTGAAGGACCAAGTTTTTGTACACCATCATAAAATCTGAAGCAACTCAGGTAATCTACACCTATTAGCCCATCACTGGTGGATCCTCACATACTATATATCCCACGTGTGAAATCACAATCTAAAGTTTCAAAATGATGAGAACAGATGGACGGTCCAGATTCAATAAAAACACCAATATCCAACTGTCTACCACTGATTGTAAAATTTTCTACTGAATTGCTGTTGGAGTCGCCTCTCTTCTGTCTCCACAAACAATAAAAGATTCCTGGGCCCCATACTACTTGTTTTTTCAACAGCAACGTAACAGTTGGTACCTACTAAACAAATCTTACCCGTTAATCCTTCTTCAAATGTTAATCTCCATGAAAATATCTTTAGTACACTTGTCGTCCCATTTCTACCTTTTTATGTTACTATTCAATACTAATGTTTTGCTCCTATTAGCTCGCCTAGTGGTTAAACTTGTTTCAACTCTTTTCTCTTGTCATACACTCCACCCTCCTTAAGACTTCTATTCATTAGCACTGTTTTCGTCCTATAGAGAGTTTCTTGAGCTTCTTTCATATCAACATCACTAGTTTTCGTACCATAACTCAGTAAAATGGTTATCTCATTAATGTTTGTTCTAACAAAACTGTCTAACTGATTTAATACTGTTAGACAACATTAATTGAAAAATTGAACACAAAAAAAAAATTACAACTGAGATTGTTATGTTTTATTATAATTTCTTTCTATCTTTGACATATTCGAGAGTTAGATATGTTTTAGATAATCTTTAACAAAGGAGTCTTTATATCTTCTGGTAGTGAAAAACTATGTTCAAAGTTAGAAAAATAATAGGATAAGAGTAGATCTAATATCTCAGACGTAAATAAGAATTAATAGTCTTTTGAGAGTTAAAAGTCTATTATGAGAGATAAAAATAAGAATTAATCGTCCATTAATAGCTAAAAGTCTATTAAGAGATAGAAAATAATGGACTTGAAACGGGTTTTGGTATAGGAAGAGCATTTTTTAGCAAAGGCAGTGCATTAGATAGGGAGAGCACTCTTTTTAGAATAGGGAGAGCACTCCTTTTATAATAGGGAGGGATAAATATTTTTTTTTTAATATCTCAAATTTATACTTTGATCCCTCCCATGTCCCATCAAATTATTTTGGACCAAAAGAAGAGAATAGAGAGTATCTTCCTATTCGACTAAACACTTTCGAGAGAGAGGAGAGAATTCTGTTCGACTTAAAACCTTCGATCAAATTAAAGAGAGAGAAGAGAGATAAACATCCTGAAAAGGAGAAAAGCTCTAAATCTGTTTGATTCTATCAAAAAGAGTGATATAGAGATAGAAACTTAAATCCTAGATGACTAACACAACACTCATCTAGATAGAGAATTTGTAATTATTGTTATTGCTTGATTTCACCATAGAATTTTAAGGTTTTAACACTAATTAAAGTAATGGTGGTGTTGATAGTCGTAGTGATGATATTAGGGTTTTGGTTGTTTATGTGAGAGAAATTACAAGTGAATAAAGTATTAGATTTATTATTAATTTTTATCTAAGTCCTTCTATTTTGGCACTATTTATTAAATGATCCTTATAACGCCCTCCTTACACTAATTTGGTAAAGGAAGAGCAAATACATAAATTGACCTTTCTAATGCACTGCCTTTACTAAATAGTGCTCTTCCTATACCAAAAGCCAAATAGAAACTGTTGATTTCATGTAGATTTAGAGTGGACTTTGGCTTGTAACCTCTTCTAACACTATTATGGAAGTTAAGGGTTTTTTAAGCCATTAAAACTTTACAAAGTAGAAGAAGACTAGAGTAATAAGAGTAAGAGAGTAAAAGTGAAGTTGTATTGGCAATGAAAAATGATAAAGTTCCCTCCCACCTTACTCCCTTGTACACCATCTTGCCTATGTGGCACATAAAAGTAGGGGTGTTCTTAAAAGTTGAAACACTTGCAGGGATTGAAAATGAAAAAACACTCCCTTGTCTAATTCTAATACGGTAGACAAGGGAGTGAGGTGGGGAGTTACTCCATCACGGTTGATTAGCAATAGTCTTTTTCTTTCTATATTCCATTTTCTGTTTTGCATTGAAGTGGTTACCTGAATTTCTTTAGGAAAAAGGTTGTGAGTGACTTCTACTCTGTACACTAGTAGTCTCTCTCTCTCTCTTCTTTTATTTTTACAATTTTTTGAAATTCCCAACCAAATGGACAAAGAAAATTAGTAAGGAAAAGATAAATGCCCTAGAATTCCTCACTAATTTTCTCATTTTTCCATTTCACATCTCAAAACCCTAATCCTCCTCTTTCCTCTTCTCTCTCTCTCTCTCTCTGTCTCAAAGGAGATACTTTTAATGGAGATTTTTGTCGTCTGATCTTTTTGTTTCCACTTACTTGTCTTAATGGAGACTTTTGTCTTCTAAATTTCATTCTCTCTCTTATAGTTCAAGACTTCAAGGTTGTCATTTTATCACTCCAATGGGCTTAAGAAATGGGTACTTTTCTTTAATGGAGTTCATGTAGGTTCCAGATCTGACGAAACTCTTTTGTGGGTTCTTTTACTCAACTTCCCTTTTACTTAAAAAAGTTCATCTCTCTCTCTCCTTCTCTCTCTCTGAAACTAATTCCTCTGTTTCTGGTCTTGAATCATTCAGAGTTATTGACTGGTAGAAGTGGAAGAGAGTAATAAGATTTCAAAGTTTTCAGCTTTACTTTCTTTTCCTTTTAAGCTTTAGACAAAGTGAGTTTCCGTACAAGAAATGCAGGACCTTCTTCAAAGCCCTAATAATGGAAGAAGTATTGTTCATAACATGGAACCCAGCTGTGGTGCTTTACTCAGAGACCTTCAGGTGGCCCCTACTTCCTTCCTTACTTACC
>BEHA01050368.1:736813-748101 GCA_002897215.1 Eschscholzia californica subsp. californica | reverse complement strand
TTTGTCATGTTAGCATAATACAAATTATTTGATTAGACAAGCATTTATTCGGATGTGTTCTGGCGCGGGTCCCAGAGTTATAAACCAAATGAATTTTCTTTTGATGCTTGTTATTTTGATAATCATTTGGAATTTTTAATGTGGTGGTAGCAACAATAAAATTCCATAGTTTCAAGTCTGGAATTCTCTTTTTAAATTTGCTTTTAACATGTGGCGGCAATTCTATGTGATCTACTTGGCACTTGAAAGGTCACGGACACGGGAGAAGTGTCGTATGGCTAACCATTTGCATATCGAAATTTCTTAGTGCAGAGTTTGTCTGAATTTGCATGATAGTGTTTCGTTTCAAAGTTTCCGTCCTGTGATTTTCGTTGCTTTCCGTTTTAATCCGTGTAGCCATACTTACATAACTCTCGTTCCACGTTCAGTCTGTGCCTTTGTGCTTCTGAAAATCCAGTGTTTCCATATGTCTAAAACTAGTCTGAATTTGCTTAACTATGTTTCTTTCAAAGTTTCTATCCACAAATTGTCGTCATTCTCCATGTCAATCATTCTTGACCACACCCGTTTCATACTTGATCAACTACCTTGTAACAAGTTCACTTTTCGTTCTTCAATTATAATTAATGGTAATTCTATCATGTTACAAGTATGGTGGTTGGAAAGAAGAGAATAGGACTCCGGTATATTCAAACCTTATTCCTTCTCTGGTTGTTTTTCTGACCATACTTGTGTCATTCTCGACATAATCGTCTTGGTTTTGTCTACTACTTGCTGCTGCATTTTATGGCTGATTTTACTTTAAATTCAGCTAGTTAAGGCCTCTCAAGCTTTTTTCATATTGATAGAACAAAAATAGAATAGTCCATTTTCTCCATATATTAGGGTTGTTTTGAACAAAGATAGAATAGTTCATCATCGGGTTATGTCCTTCTAGCATTGTCTGCACACTCTTATTAGGGTAGTTCTGTTTTCAGTATTCAAATCAAGGCACTGTCCGGTGTCGATGTCTAAAATGAGATTGTTCATACAGTGTGTTTCTATTAGTTATTTCCTTCTAGATTTATAGTTCTAGTGTAACTGATGCGGCAACATATTGAATAAAAGAGTCAGTACACAGTAGAGATATTATTCATTACTACTTTTGAAATAACTGTTCACTTTTCTTTTAAAATTCTTGAAAAAGATTCGAAGTTCAACAAAAAGTGAAGGCTACCCTCTTTTATAAAAGCAAATACAAAAATATCTCAAAAGAGGCAAGGCCAGAGTCCCACTGATTTTATCAAGCAACCATAAAGAGGAAATACATCATGAGACGAGTAGTTGGCCCACCATACAAGCATGTGGGCTACAAAATCTGAAAGGAAAGTCCATTTTCCGCACTCAGAAGTAATGTAAGAACCGTTAATAAAGTAAAACGTGTCTGTAAAACAAATAACCTAATAATAAAGACAAAAATATACGAGCAAGCGTCTTTTTTTAGTCTTTATCCAGTCGTCGAGTCCATACCCCTACCAAATGTTGATGTTGGATATGTTACTTCCCTCTGTGAACATACATGCAATATAAAATCCTTCAAGAACCAGATTTCACCTTTGAAGGGTCAAATAATTTTACTTGGTTCCAGCCAAGTTTAATGTTTCATATTATAAATAACAAGTCTTACATACATCACTCTATCTGTGGAACATGCAGATCCAGACAGATAAAAGATCGACTTCATTGAAAGACCAGCTTTCGTCTATTACTCCTTTATTAGAAGATCTAAAAACAGAAAAAGATGCAAGGATGAAACAATTTACTGAGATAAAGGCACAAATCGAGAAGATTAATGGAGAAATTTCAGGTAACTGTCATCTCAATGATAACGCAACAAATTCTGCAGATTTTGGTGAACAAGATTTATCCCTAAGAAAGCTAAATGAATATCAGTCACAGCTTCGCAATCTACAAACGGAGAAGGTATGCGTCGGGAAAGTGATGTTTCATTTGTTATTGCGGAACTACTGATTTCTTTTGTTATTTATTATGTCATTGTGGTCTTTTTCCTTCGCAGTCTGACCGTCTTCATAAAGTTCTGAGTTATGTAAATGAAGTGCATTCTTTATGTCATGGTCTTGGATTGGATTTCGGGAAAACTGTCAGTGAAGTACATCCGAGCTTGGATGAGACAGGTCTTGAAAAATCCACTAACATCAGTGACAAAACATTAGAAGATTTGAATCAGATGATTCTCAAGTTGAAACAGGAAAGGAAGACACGACTTCATAAGGTATAAAATTGTGTTTGATCTAGCTTTGATTGCAATAATTAGTGTTAGTGAAATTCTTGATCCCTTCTGTAGTTGGAAGATATCATGGCATCACTATCTGAACTCTGGAACTTGATGGATTCACCTGAAGAGGATAGGAGTCAATTCAGGAAGGTAATGTCCATCCTTCGAACATCAGAAGCACAAGTTACAGAAGCTGGTGTGCTTTCACTCGATATTATTCAGCAGGTTTGAATTAGTTCACCCATTTGAGACTCTTCTAATTGCTTTCAAGAACGAATGAGATTAAAAGTTCCATACTTCATAGGCAGCTGCGGAGGTTGAGAGCCTTACTAGTCTGAAAGCCAGCAGAATGAAAGAACTAGTTATAAAAAGGAGGTTAGAGCTAGAGGAAATATGTAGAAGAGCACATATGGAGCCTGATACAAGCACCACCATTGAGAAGTCTGCTGCAATGATGGACTCAGGTATTGATTTTGTGCTTCAACACACGGTTCTCTGAATGGTCCGACCATGTGGCTGATTTCCTGGAACAGATCAACCCTCTGCAAATTTTGTAATCTTCCAGATTGTTCCAATTGACAATCAAAAAACTCCATTTTTCATCACTATAGTAACCGTCTTTCAGATAACATGATTTCTATGTATGCGAGTTCGTCTATAACAAATATAACAAATATAACCAATACTTGAAAACCAGGGAGAGACAAGATTGAAATTTTGCAATTTCTTTGCATCTACTGCTTTAACTCTTGGATCAACCATTTTATATTGTACACAAAAAAAGGTATACTTAGAGTGGTAGTTTGTGGTTCTAAATGATTGTGCGCAAATTCATGCAAGATTCACACACAAATGTCACGTTATAGCCACAGACATGACTTCAAGTAAACAACAATAGTATCCCGGTTTCCAATCCGTCACGCCCGTTACTAAATCTGTACAAGTAAATATAAGTTCCAATATCCATGTACAGGTCTTGTGGATCCTTCTGAACTTCTGGGCAACATTGAGGCACAAATAACAAAGGCAAATGAGGAAGCTAGGGATAGAAGAGAAATCATGGAGAGGATTGACAGATGGCTTGCAGCCTGTGAGGAGGAAAGATGGCTTGAAGATTATAACCAAGTAAGCCACATTTTCTATGTCATATTACTATCCATATGAAAATGGAGCAAGAATTTTCCTCTTATCTAATTGCAGATCATATTTTTTTTGGTTCTGTTAGATTCAAAATGTTGAGTTAACTAATCAATTGCTTTTACTGGGTATTCAGGATGACAACCGGTATAGTGCTGGAAGAGGTGCTCACATAAATCTAAAACGTGCTGAACGAGCACGAGTGACTGTAAACAAGATACCAGGTACCTCTTGTCCAGCGTTGTTTGCATATTTAGTTAGACTGACTTGTTAGTTGCAGCTAAAAGTTTACAATGTTTTCAGCGATGGTGGACAATTTAATCCACAGAACCTTAGCGTGGGAAAATGAACGAAAGATGCTATTCCTGTATGATGGGGTGAGTCTCTCCCTCGCTCTCTTCTCCTGCCTTACCGTTGGTTTTTAGTAGCAATCTATTGTTAACTTTTGTCAATTGACTACTGTTTCTCGTTCCAGGTGCGACTAGTCGCGATGTTGGAGGATTATAAAATAACAAGACATCAGAAGGAAGAAGAGAAAAGGCGATATAGGGTACGGCATTATTTTATTTTTAACTATGTGTAACTAAATCATCTTTCTCTCTTTGTGTAAGTAATGACCTTTGGCATTTATTTTCTTAACAGGATCAAAAGAAGTTACAAGATCTGCTTCTCACAGAGAAGGAATCCATTTATGGATCTAAGCCTAGTCCAAGAAGAACTAACAGCTTTAGGCAAACGAACGGACATCGTGCAAATGGAAATGGATCCATGCCCGCTACGCCTAGACGACTCTCTGTAGGGTGTGCTACACCTGAGCTTCTCACACCCCGTTCTCATTCTGGACGACAAAATGGCCACTTCAAGGAAATGAGGAGAATGACTACAGTTCCACTAAACTTTGTTAATCTATCAAAAGAAGATACGATGTCGTACACGTCAATATATGGTTCTGAGAGAGGGTCTCCACCACTTGGCTGAACACTTCACGTGTTGTGGTACGTTTTGATTCCTTCTCTTATTTTAGTATACCCGGTTTCTGTCTTATTAATCTCTTCGGCTCGGCTAAACCAGCAACATGTGCATATTGGACACCGTAACCCCGTATTTCTTCCATTGATTCAACACCACTAACGCCCATCCATGGCCAAGACATGGGGCCAGATGTTCTATTGCCGAAAATTACACCTCAACATTTTTTAGGTTTAGCTCCGTATGTTAGGTTTGCACTCGGTTTAGGCTATTTAAGGTTCGCACAAGTTTACAGATAGTATGCAAGGTCTACACAGGTTTGTATAGAGAGTCGTAGCCTAAAAAATTAGTAAACAAGGGTAAGATGGTTGATATTTACTCTCTTGTTTGTGCAGGAAAAATGGAACTACACACTAATGAATTTAGAAGAGGAATTGTACACATGACTGAAGTAGAGAGTAAACCTTGTGAATAAGAAGACTGTACACTAGCGGTTCGGTTGTGGATTTGTCATAAAATACATCATGATTATATGAAGAAGGTGGAAGTGAGAGTGATTAGAGGATGACCAATGCTGAGCTGATGATATATCTATGGGGGGTTTTGGTATTTATTGGCTACATATATATACATGGTAGTGATTTTAAGCTTTGTTTGTTGGGTTTTGATTGATATTTTGTGTTAAAAATGTACATGTTCACATATTACATAGGGCAGGGTGAATACTGTTGTGGTTTTTCTAGGGCTTTTTATTATTTGCATTTGCTAGTAGTAGACGTTTAAAGAGGAAAAGAACTAAAATTATACTTTCCACCCCCTTACTCTCTTGCTTCTATGATCGACTTCTCTCCTCCGTGATGTAAAATCCAGATACTATCATCAACTATTTTTGAGTCTAATTATTTAAGATTAGAGCCTTTAGAGGTACACTCCACGTTGTGCTTTGTCTTAATTCCTTCTCTTAGTTCAGACTTCGTCTTAATTCCTTTTCTTAGTTCAGTACATCTGGTTTCTATCTTATAGCCTCTTCCATTTTCAAAATTATGTTAGACTATTGTTGATCTAGAATTAGTTTAAACTTTGATGAACAACTATAACAATTATATAGTGACTCCAAGCAACAATAAAGTAACCCTAGACTGTGAATCGAAACTAAAAATGGCTGGCTGGGTCGACATTCTGAACGATGCAAACATGAATTTGTCGTTGTGATATCAGACAACCTAGCAAACCATCTTCTTGAATTTCTATAAAGATTGACGATTTAAATTTGTTATAAATTAGTGGGTGGCTCGACATGGTGGTTGAAGCAAACAAAAATATGTTAGTACAAACTTACATTATCTTGTTGATCGTTTTTTAGTTTAAGAAGTAATTTACCAATCATAAGTTAACTTGCTCATGCTCATTGCCACATGATTCCTCTAAAAAAATATAATGTGCTACATGATTCGCCTCGGTACCTTGGTGAGAAGATTCATGCTTATTGCAATAAGTCGACGTAAATACAAATATAAAAAATCTCATCTAAAAAAAATACAAATATCAATTGAGCCTCTCTAGTATCCCACAACATTGTTTGTAACCTATCAAAAGAAATTGAATTGCACAAATCCATACAACTATGTAACTAGTTGAATTTAGTGTCCTAAGTTCAAAAAGACAAATTAAATATATGCTCTTGTTCTCTACCTTTGTTCTCAACCTTTTTTTTTGTTGAACTTTCCTTACATTAATTAGAATAAATGTTATTACAATATTTATCAACTACAATACAAGGAACATTTGTCCACTTTTTGCTTCTATTTTTCTTTCTTGCCCATTTTGCTAGCTTGTCTGCTTGCGAGTTGAGATCTCTTCTGGTGTATTTGAATTGAACTATATCGAATTCCCTTCTGATATCTCGTATTCTTCGGATATGGATCAAAGATTGCCAATGCACAGAATGCTTTTTATTATGGATGTGCTTGATGAGATTCATGTTGTCGCTTTCTATAATTATTGACTTGTGATTCTGTTCTTTCGCCCATTCCATACCATATAAGATAGTCATAGCTTCACTTTCTTCACTATTTCTCGCCCTCGAGGATTTCACTTGAGCTTCTATAAATTTGGAATCTGCATTATGTGCTATTAAGCTAACTCCCGTATTAGATGTTACATTTATAAAGGATGCATCAACATTAATCTTAATGAAAGATTTTGTTGGCGGTTGCCATTTTCCAGGGGATTGTTGCTTGTTTTTCTCTGGTTTTTTGTTGGTTTTTGGAAATGTTTTGATCATTCTGATGATCTTATGAAGATTATTTATCTCATGCTAGAAACAGTGGTCACATCTCACTTTCCATAAAATCCATATAATGCTCACAAAATGAATATCATCACTAGTGTAACATTGTTGGGTATTGTCTTGCCACGAGAAGATCCAATCTGAAATTGATGTAATGTTCTCAGATATAATATTAAAATTAAACCAAACATTTTTCGCCATTGCACAGTGTAATAATGAATGTTCAATTGTTTCGATATTCATACAATTTAGGCAAGTGATGTTATTGTCGATGTATTTTCCTATTCTCTCTCACCGGGAGAGCTTTAGTACAGATTTTCCAGATGAAGATTTTTATTCGCGGAATAGTTGGAAGTAACCAGATGAACTTCCAGTTATGCGAATTAGGAATTTGGATGCTATTTTTAGTGCTAAGATGTTGGTACATAGATTTAACTGTGAAGCTTTCCGATCTGGTAAGCTTCCATTTGAGCTGATCTTTTCCTTCGCTGTTCACTGGGATAGCTTTGATCAGATTTTTAGCCGTGAAATCAAAATTGACATTGAGAACCTCATTGTTCCCTTCAACAAAAAAAAAAGAGAACCTCATTGTTCCAGTTGTTATTCGTAATAAGTTAGGCCACCTTGTTCAGACTGGATTGATTGTTGTTCGTCATCGATCCATTAATATCAGTGATCCAATTATCATCCCAAATGTTAATATCATCACCAGAGTGCACTTCCCATGTGACAAGATCATCAATGAGATTTTAGTGTTCCCTATTAGTTTTCCAACTCCAAGAATGATGAGGATCTCTACACGTTGAACTAGATAATTGAAAATCTACTACTCCGCTATTATTTTCTTTGTTAGATACGTCGGTTGGGACCTTAGATAATGAAAATCTACTACCCGCTATTATTTTTCGGATGAGAGATCAAGATTTGCCACTGCTAAATCTTTGTTCATCATCTGCCACTGCTAAATCTTTGTTCATCATCTAAGAACTATCATTCGCATTTTCCTAAATTCGCTATATCGTTCTGTATATCAACTGATGTAGTTAACCATTTTAAAATTTATTTCCTTCTGAATATCAACTAATGTTATTAACCATTACGAAGTGTAAGATTCATGTAAGAACTATCATTCCTTCTGAATATCAACTAATGTTATTCACCATGAGTTAAATTCATTGTTTCTATGTGCTCCATGTGACGGAATATTCTAAATCTTAGTTTTCATGGACCCGAACGGGAATCAAGACTTGGGCGTTACAATGTACCTACGATCTTACTCTTACTGATAAGATAATCAAAAGCAACAAACCAACTGTATAGCACCCCTCAGGTAGGGATTCAAAAGAGAACGGAAAATTGGCCAGCAAAATTTAGAAAATACTGACGGCTCCATTCCCTCCCACCATTTCTTTAGGATCACAAAACAAACCACAGGGATTGCGAAGAAAACAAACTGCTCAATAAGAGATCCTAAATCTAGTTACAATTGACACGAAAACTTAAAACTAACCGCTGTTTCACATAAAAGAATCTCAAAAGAACACCACAGGATTCATCATCGAAGTAAGTATCTCTGTAACATAATTTACAGTCTCTTAGGTCAAACTCCATCAGCTAGTCATCTGATTAGAAGCTACTTTCCGACTGCAAAAGTTGAGTATATGGTACACATTAGAGTTGAAAAGGCAAATAAATAAACAAATGAAGCTCAACTAATTCAAGACCGAATTACAATTGAAAAGAAACCCATCTTAAGTTCATCAAAACAGCAGTCTAAATTTCCTCTTTTCACATTTCAATTCCAGCCAACCAGTCATCCTTACACGGAATGGCCTTCAACTATTAATATATCGTGAATATGTTCCTAAGTTTTACAAGGCAAAAAAGTTATCAACCTATAGACATTTCCTAAGTTTTTTAAGGTATCAAAATCAGTTCAAGTGACTAGACGTCCTCTATTCGCAACCTAAGAATCCTATGTCTCTTGCTTGGAACCATCGAAGATAAACTAAGATGAACTATTACGGTCACACAAATAAGAACAACAAGAGAGTAGCCGACAGAAGAGATTCTGAAGCTGACTTGAAATAGATTACATTGAGAGCAAATATACCAACAAAAATAGACTTAAGAAGTCTAAACTTTCCAGGACATGCAATAACAAGAACATTAGCTCTAGTAATAAGTATCTAAATAGTGAATATGCATTTCTATAGATCTCGACAATGCCTTAGGAACTCTCTTGAATGAACTCATTATTCTCTCACTTCTCTTATCATCTCGTTAATCGATCAAACAAAGAAATTCTAGGTTGTGTAGCATTCACTGTTGCTGACCGCCAAATCTATAATTCACCTTCCACGATTGTTCATAGAGTAAATACTGATCTCATGACTACCATGTCCTCCTTTTGCAATTCTGATGTAGCCAGAGGGTGTCCTTGAACTTAAAATAAATAAAAGCCTAAGACTCGAATGTCTAAAAACTCAAAGTAGCTAGCTTTCAAAAGGTGAGGCATCACCTCAAGGCGGTAAAAGCGGTACATTGATTTCGAAGAGACTTACATTGCATTCATATAAAAAGAAAACATGATCTAGTTTTCTACTTTAGAATATTAAGTATTGAGTGCAACGCTTCTAAACATGACATAGCTTACGGACACAAAATAACAATGTTTTTATCGTTGCATATCTCATGAAAAACGACAAAAAATAAAAAGCAAAACAGATTCTAAAAGAGCTTATTGTGGCAAATCAGTACCACGCCTCAAAGGCACGTCACTAGGGAAATCTGCTTCACTTGCTTATACTTATGTTCATGTGAAGGACTTGCACCTTCATCATAAAATGCTAGGCTTGGTTATGGTGGTAGCTCAAGCGAACCTTGACTCGTTACGTAAGTCACCCAAAGAGTCACGGCTTATTCATAATGTATTTGACTCGTTGACCGACTTTCTTTACACTAAATAGTTAAGCGTCTCCCCCAAAAGAAATAAAATATGAGTCAAAAAAACTAATCAACATTGACACTAGATTAGAACAGTGCTGGTTTAAGGTATCGAAAACGACAATCAAACATCCCATAGAGGTACTCTGTTAAGTTATACAAATGTGACATTGACTTAGATTAGTATTCAATAAACCTTTCTTTCACAGATCAATATCTAGTCTAGCGTCACTAGGTTTATATCTATGCTTATAGTAAACATTGGTTATACATATAATCCTCAACCCTAGTGAACAAAATGAATAATTATAAGAACAAAACCAGAAAATGGTTTAACAACTAATTAGATGGTTATAATTTCATTTAGGGTTAAACCCATATCTTCAAATGACATTTCATAATAATCTAATAATACTAATAGTTATAGTAGTACCTTCATTTAAGATCAAAGAACAAAACCCTTCAAATAAGAAGGATCTCTTTTAGCTCTCTCTTGAAATTTCTTGAACCATCGATCTAATATATCCATTGGAACAATAAGACGACTTCCATCAACACCACAAAAAGATTGCATGAAATTGAAAAGATTTTCCCCAACTTTTAGGGCTAAATGTTCAATCTTTTTCTCAGCAGTAACATCAAGTGAAGGTAAAGATGATAAATCTTCAACAGAAACACCAATTTTGGCAGAAAGGGGAGTTGAATCAGAAGAAGTAAGTTGAAATTGACCACCAGGTGGTTCAGGCCATGAGAGGGAAAATACAGCTGAAGGACGAGAAACAGTAATAGCACCACAGAAAACGAAAGGTGAACCAGGAGATTGTATGTATACAGCTAGGGCTTTTTCTGGTGGAAGAGATAAACCATTGAGTAAGAAAATGCACATTTCTCTTATGTCATCGTAAGCTTCCCCTGTGCCACCATAGAATAAAATCGATTAGAGAATCGAAAGAAGGAGAGGAAGTGAAAGTAATCTAGAGAGAGAAAGAGAGAGAGAGAGAGTTACCGACGAAGGTGTTCATGTCGAGGATCCAATGGAAAGTATCGATCTGAGAGAAAGTGGAGATGTCAATTGGGAAGCTTCGATTTGGGAAGACAACTCCAAACATTCTGAATATCCTTCAATTTTTCGAACCCTTCTTCTTCTGCTTCTGGTAAAAGTGAGTGAATCTTCTGCCGTTTAGAGAGAGAAAATCTTTAGAGACAGAAAGAGAGAGTGAAGTGTCTTTTTAGCGGGGGAGATGTGTGTGTGTGATTTCCGTCGTGTCATTTGGTTGCTTTTAAAATGTTTTGCCGAAGAAGAAGAGTCTAGTAAGTTCTGGAGAGATTTGTGGCTTGGGGAAGGTAAGGGCAAGTCCAATGTGGGCTTCGGCACCCAATTTTGAGCCTTGATTTTTAGAAGTTCCGGAACTTTTTTCAATTCCAACGTCGGGAGGAGTTCCCAAATCTAAATTATATACGTGTGTGATGTACGTGTGCGGACTTTTAATTTCAATTTTCAACTATAAATTATTAATTTCAGATATAACATTGAAATTTAATATTATGTTAGAGAGAGAGAATGAATTATGAAAAAAAAAAATTTTAAAAAAGGAAAAATTGGAGAAATGATTGGAAAAACAAATTTAAAATAATTAATTTTTTTGAAAAAAAATTAGTTTAAAAAAATAA